>CM053769.1:127114674-127152923 GCA_028658325.1 Potorous gilbertii
CAAAGGGCTACAAAAATGTGCATACCCTTTGACCCAGCAATATCACTACTAGGACTGTATCCCCAAGAGATTATAAAAATGGGAAAGGGACCCACATGTACAAAAATATTTATAGCAGCACTCTTTGTGGTAGCCAAGAACTGGAAATCAAGGAGATGCCCATCAATTGGGGAATGGCTTAATAAATTATGGTATATGACTGTAATGGAGTACTATTGCGCCATAAGAAATGATGAACAAGAAGACTTCAGGGAGGCCTGGAAGGACTTATATGATCTGATGCTGAGTGAAAGGAGCAGAACCTGAATTCTCTCATGATTGTAGAGGTGCCATCATCTTTCCGATCACTCACCTTCCCTCTCTCTCATTTGCTTTTCATCCCAACCAGCTGTTAGATCTTTCCTCCACAACACTCTTGCCTGTGGCCTCCACCCTCATCGCCTCTTGGTAGCTTTTTCCTTGGTTTCCCCACCTCAGGGCTCTCCACACCCCGGTCCATCAGTTGTCAGAGTTCTTTTCCTAACTCAGATCTCTGACTGTGGCACCCTTTGGCTCTCTCTTACTCTTAGGATCAACTATAAATTTTTCTTTCGGGGCTTCAGGCTTTTTACAGCGTATTCCCTTCCTTCCTCAACCAGTTTCTCAACATCTGCTCTCCTCTGATACTCTCCTATTCAGCCATACCAGCCTACTAGATAGTTCTTAAAAGGGACACTCTGTGTCTGTGCCTTTGTGGTGGCTGGCTGTTCCTAAAGTGCTCTCCTTCCCAACAACGTATTCTCAGAATCCCTGACTTCATTTAAAACTGATAAAATATACTTTATTTTTTGGGGGGGAGAGGGGGAGTTATCTGTGTTTTCACAACATGACTTAATGTGGAAATGTGGAAATGACTGCACATTTATAATATATCAAATAGTTTGCCTTCTTCACTAGTTGGTGGGGAGGAAGTCTAGAACTCAGAAATTTGAGGAAAAAAACACGTTAGAAATTGTTTTCACATGTAATTGGGGAGAAAGAAAATATTTTTTAGAAAGATTGGTAAAATGCCTCCGTGTCTAGCTGGCCTTCACACTCCCCAGTCTTCTGACTTCCATCTGCCTTGGCTACTTTCTCTGCATTTACCCATTTATTTTTATATAGTTACCCCCACTAGGATGTAAGCTCCTTGAGGACAAGGACTGTTTTTACTTTTTCTTTACATCCCTAGTGCTGAGCACTGTCTAGTATATATTAAAGAGCATCAGAAAAGCTTGCTGACTTACTGTTTGACTGATGGATCACCTTTAATTTTCTTTCCTGCCAGGCCAACAGCACCCATAAAGGAGTATTCAGGACTTGTAAAAGTGACTGATCCGTTTCCCGATAGAAAGGGGAAAGGGCTGACTGGCAGAAGAGCTGTACAGGACAAGTCATTTAATCTCCTATTTGTGTCTCGGTCTCCCCAAAAGAAAAATAGAAAATATGCCTATCTCCTACTGTGCATCTAAGGGTGTGAGAATAAAACAAAATAGCGAGGAACACCTTTTGAGGTTTTAGTAAGATGCTATTTAAATCACTTGTTTGCCTTAAACCCATGATCCAGACATTAAAATGAATTGCCTTAATTTCTAGCCTCTCAAACCAACCTCAAGTATTTATTAATTATTTTAGGCTAGTTTCTTCTTTTCAGATACTTAATGAATTTTTATGAATCAGAGCTAAACCATTTTTGTGGAGGTAGAATCAGATCTATGAGCACCTGGGCTGCTTAAAGATATTGAGGCACTAAGAAGTTGTGGGGTGTCCTAGGATCACAGAGTCAGGACGTCTCAGGCAGAAAAGGAACCTGGCCTTCCTGACTCAAGGGTCAGCTCTGCACACTGCCACGCTACTTCTCCAAACCAAACATGCCGCGGAGAGCAAAATATCCACCTATTTTCAGAATCGGATTATTTCATTTGTTTTGGGTTGTGATACATATTCCATGCATTCTTCGACTACTCGGTAGATGTTAATAGATGATGATGATGATTTGACAGCCAAACAAAGTATTTCTGTGTCTCTGTAGTTTTTCCCAGGCCATGAAGGTCGATCCACAGAAGCTCTGTGCTGGGCAAAAGGGCAGCGGCTCTTCAGCGCTGGACTCAATGGTGACATTATTGAGTATGACCTGGAAAAGCTGGGTGTCAAGTATTCTGTGGATGGCTTTGGAGGTCCCATTTGGAGCATGGCTGCTGATCCAAGTGGCTCATACCTTGCGGTCAGTATTTGAGGGGAAAGGGGAGTGTATACTATGAATACTATGAAATGCAACTCAGTTTTAGGGAGGGCTCACTAAGGCTTCCTCTGCACGATAGTGGAGGATTAAGTAAAATTCTCTTTCAGAATATAGTAGTTTGGATTTTTATCCTATCTTGCTTCTGGAATGTTCCCACTGATGGGATTGGACCTCATATTGGGATTATTCACACTTTGTTTTTATCCTGTTTGCATTCATTTATTTTTACATGATTGTCTTTTCAAAAAACGAAAATTCTTATTGATGCTCTTTTTCTACCAGTTTTATTTTCCAATGACCTGTCCCCTAAAATCCTATCACAAAACAAGTATAACTAAGCAAAACAAATTAACACATTGGCCTTTTCTGATAGCATATGTCTTATTTGTTAACTATAGACCACTGCCTCATCTCTTTCTAAGAGGAGGGATGTATAGGGAACCAGTAGTTCCCTAAAAATTTGATTAATCATGATGATGATGAGCATTCTATTGTCAGATAACATAGTATTCTCCTGTCTGTTCACTTCTCTCTGGTTCAGTTCATGTAGGTTCTTCCAAATTTCCCTTCTTCCTGTGTGCCATCTTACATTGTGATCACTAAGAGCCCATCACATTCATGTACTACAGTTGATACCCATTATTTTTCGTGTTCCTTGATACCATAAAAACCACTCTTCTATGGAACCTCTCCAACTATCTTTGATCTCTTTGGGATTGTCCCCAGCAGTGATATCAATGAGGTTGTGGAGTATGTCTGACTTAGTGACTTTTGTTGTTATACTGGATCATTCTTTCAAATGCTTGGACTCAATCATAGCTCTTCTGGGGGCTTTGTCATCTTTAACAATTAACAAATTTTAACAAGACTGGTTTGATGAAAATGATGAGGAGATTCAGAAGCTGCTAAACGAAAAATGAGAACTCCACAAGCTATACCACGAGGGTAGTTCATCCACCTCTAAGAAGGCAGCATTTAATTCCATCAAAATCAAAGTACAAGCAAAGCTTAGAGTGATGCAGGATTCCTGGCTCAGGAAGAAGGCAGATGAAATTCAGTTTTATGCTAATAGTAACAATCCAAAGCACTTTTATGATTCCCTGAAAGCTATGTATGGGCCAGAAACCTATGGTGCATCACAACCACTTAGTGCTAATGGAGCCATATTGATTAGTGGTAAGGACATGATCCTAGAGAGATGGGCTGAATAATTCTCAACAGACCATCATCAATCAATGCTGAGGCCATTGACTGTTTACCTCAGGTTGAAGTCAATCCCTCTTTAGCCGAACTTCCAACTGAAGAAGAGGTTTTGAGGGCCATTAGGCTCTTTCATGTTGGCAAAGTACCTGGTGCTGATTCTGTTCCAGCTGAGATTTACAAGGTAGGGGCACCATTGCTCATACAAAAGCTGACTCAAATTTTCCAGGTTACATGGCAAAAGGAAATTGTCCCGCAGGAGTTCAAGGATGCCTCCACTGTCCATCTCTATAAGGGTAAAGAGAATAAATTGTCCTGTGACAATCACAGAGGGGTCTCTCTCTTAGTCATTGCTGGCAAAATTCTTGTTAGAGTCCTCCTTTAAAGGCTGATCCTTCACCTGGAAGATGGTCATCTACCTGAGAACCAGTGTGGCTTCAAAAAGGGCCAGGGAACAATATGGTGTTTACTGCCCCATAACTCCAGGAGAAATGCCAGGAGCAGAACAGAGGTCTATATGCAACGTTTGTAGATCTGACCAAGGCCTACTACCATACTGATGGGAAGGTCTCAGTCTGAAAAGGCTACAAACCCAGACCAAAGTGGAGGGAGTGTTGGTGCATGATTTTCTGTTTGCAGATGATTGTGTACTCAGTGCAGCCTCTGAAGTTGAGATGCAACAAAGTATAGATCAGTACTCTGCTGCCTGTACTAATTTTGGCCTAATAATTAACACCAAGAAAACACAGGTGCTCCATCAGCCACCACCACACCATCCATCCATGGAACCATTGGTTACAGCAAATGGAGAAGTTTTGAATACTGTGGATAAGTTCACTTACCTTGCTAGTGTACTTTCCAGGGATGTGCACATTGACATTGAGGTTGATGCACACATTGCCAGAGCTAGCTCAGTATTTGGGAGACTCCTAAGAAAAATTTGGGAGAGAAGAGGTATTAGACTGAGTACCAAACTGAAGGTCTACAGAGCCATTGTGTTGACCTCACTGTTGTATGCCTGTGAAACATGGACAGTCTACCAGCGCCATGCCAGGAAACTAAATTGCTTCCATTTGAACTGTCTCAGGAAGATTCTGAGGATCCCCTGGCAGGATAAGGTACCAGACACTGAAGTCCTTTCTTGAGCTGAACTGCCAAGCATTCAAACTATGCTTCAGAGAGCTCAACTCTGAGGGGCTGGCCACGTTGTTCAAATGCAAAATGTACACTTGCCAAAAAGACTATTTTGTGGAGAACTCACATGGGGCAGGCGATCACATGGTGGTCAGAAGAAGCGATATAAGGATGCTCTCAAGAACTTGGGATTCAGCTACAGGATGGGAGACACTGGCACAGGACTGCCCAGCATGGTGTACCCACATCAGAAAAGGTGCTGTGCTCTTTGAGCAAAGCAGAATTGAGACAGCACAAAGTAAATGCAGGATGCTCAGATTTGGGATATCCACCCCAGATATTCACATGGACTATCTGTGCCCAACCTGTGGTAGAGCATTCTGAGCTCATATTGGTCTGATCAGCCACACAATGTGTGACACAATGAAACTTTAATTTATCTTGGTGGTGTCATTTTGGTCCTCTTCTAGAACAAAGAACTACAAACGTAGTCTTTAACAATTAAAGGGGGTGGGGTGAGGAGGTAAAGCCTCAGGTGTTTTCTGGAGCCTTTAATGAAAGACTCCTTTGATTACCGGTGTAGAACATTCTTTCATATGGTTGTCAGTAGTTTCATTCCCTCTTCCTATTTGGTAAATTAGGAAGGGCTTAAGGGATTTGCCCAGTGCTTGGAGCTAGTGAACATCAGGGCCAAGATTTGAACCAAGGTCCTTCCTGACTCCAAAACCATTGCTCTTTCTGATTCAACCAGCACCATGTCTGTGGTGCTTTGCTCTGAGTGAACATTCAGCAAATGTTTTTGACTCAATTATAAGATGGGTTTCTAGCATAGAAATGATATGACCTGTCCTTATCATTGTAACCTATCTTTTTAGACTGCTATTGAACCTGTTTAGCTTGCCAGGGTATATGTAGGGTGTGGTTTCCTGACTCCAAAATTCTCCCTCTTTCAGAATGTTTTCTTTAAAAAGAAAAAAATACCTTTTCATTTTTGTTTTTCATGTTCATCTTTTCGGTTTTCTTCCTTCTCCACAACAGATCGGCTGTGAGGATGGGTCTGTAAAGTTGTTCCAAGTCACCCCAGACAAAATCCAATTCGAACGAACGTTAGAACGACAGAAAGGTAAAGGGCATTTTAGGCATCAGTGCAATGAATAACTTTTCCTAGAAGTTGGGATGCTTTTGTGTTTTTCTGGTGTCTGTGAGTGGGGCCATCCTTTGTCCCCTGGATGTTCCAGCCTATCCATGCCAAGTCTCCCTTCCTGGAAAAACAAACCTGAAACAAAATATCTAAGATTACTCATAAAAACTAAATAAGATTTTTTTTAAGAGCAGTAGCTTATAGTGTAACATGTGGGTATTGAATTGTTTTAAAATGGCATCTCCTAAAGGATAAGGACTGAAATGTGTTACATTCTCTACAATATTAATCAGTAACATTAGATTGTCACTCCTCAGGGGTTTAGCCTGTTATGTGTGCTCAGTAGGAGTTCACGGTAGAGTTATATTGCATCTTGAGCTACATAATGTGCTAGAATATGGGGAAATAGAGATCAGAAGGCATAATACTCACCCTGCAGTTTGTTGTAGGAACTGTGGAACTCATTGCTGTTTATTTGTAAACCATTTTCTTTTATATTTTGTTAACTGCCAGGTCGAATCCTCTCATTAAGCTGGCATCCATCTGGTAGCCACATTGCAGCTGGATCCATAGACTACATAGCTGTGCTTGATGTCAAATCAGGTACTGTTCTCAGTTCACATCGCGCATCCGTGTGTTTGGATCAGGGTTTCGTAAAAATATATGCAAACTGATGAATGCTGTGACTGATTTCAAAGGATTGTTGGTGAGGTGTGTCTCCCACCTCTTGGTAGAGAGAGCGGGGCTTGGAGGTGTGGCATAAAGCAGAAGAAAAAAATATTTTTCTTTAAAGAGTAGAAGATAGAAAAGTCTTTTAGGATTTGCATTAGCAGTTTGAGGCCTTGGAAAAAATCACTTTGTGGACTTTCATAGCTCAGTCTCCCTTTAGTCTTTTTAGCAGCTGCTTTATGGGCTCCATACAAGTTTTGGTGTGATTTATTCCCACTTACCTGAGGTTGTACTGGGATACATTTACTTTCCTGATTGGGCCCAGAGAACTGGTTCATTAGCATTCCCTGCTGTAATGGGAAGAGCCCTGGACTTGGAGTCCAGCAGAAGAACTAGGCTGGGGGACTTGAGACAAGCCCATTCAGCTGGCTGAGCTGCACCTTCTTCATCTGTGAAATGGAGATAATAAGTCTTACTTGTCTTACCATACACGGCTGTGGTCAGGATCAAAGGATATTTTGATGTAAGCTATAAATGCATTTACTTCTATGAGCTGAGCTTAGTTAGCCCAGGCTTTTCACTGTTTGGGTACAGGAGCTAGAGAAGGGCAGAAGACTCCATGTTTCACTTTCTGTAGATAAAGGGGGCTTTTCCTCCACTATATTTTCCAGCAACTGTCTTAGTGTGCTTGTTTCTCAGGCAGTACCACCCAGAAGATGTTAATGGACAAGAGACATCCAGGCTCCCAGCGGCGCAGGTGTGTCGTGTGGGGTATAGCCTTCCTGTCAGATGGGACCATCGTGAGCACAGACTCAGCTGGCATGGTGCAGTTCTGGGACTCTGAGACTGGCACCCTTGTGCAGACACATCCCCTTGCCAGCTCTGATGTACTCTCCATAGCTGTAGCAGAGGTGAGTACATACCTATACTCACAGTTTGTGTATTAAGTCTTTGCACTAAGACTCAAACATTGGTACTAGAGGTAGCATGGCCTAGTAGGAGGAGTGCTGGTCTTTGGGCAAGTTGTCTGACCTCTCAGAGCCTCAGTTTCTTCATCTGCAAGATTACATACTGATATCTATTACCAACCTCCGAGCATTGAAGTAAGAGTGAAGTTTTTCCCCCTTCATGTCTATCATATAATATTGCTTATTGAATTGTATATTCTGTCCTCCCTGTTACATTGTAAGCTTTGTGAGGGCAAGGGGTCTCCAGCATTTAGCATGATGCTTTCTATGTAGTCAGAATGTATGACTAACAGTGGTGTCTGCAAAGCTGGTTTGTTAACATATTTGCTATTTAGGATCACAAGAAGAAAACTAGGGTGTCAGAGAAGATGTCACCAGCATTGAGTCTACCTCAGGATAAGTATTGTTCTGGGGGATAGGTCTAGGAACGTGTATCCAGCATTGATGTCAGCCACCAGTGCCTTTTCACTCCTCAGTGAGCTGGTTGTTTCCTCAGCAGAGAGATGCTCTCCAGACCCTGTGATAGTGAGCAGACCTGGGCTGCTCTTGGAAGGAGGTCAAGGATCCTTGAGGTTTTCCAGAGGACTGACTCCTCGCTTCCCATCTCCTCCTTTACTGTGAAGTGATGGCTTAGAAAATAGTGTTTTCTCTTGTTTGAATTGGATATGAGCAGATTTGTATGAAGAAAGCAACTTGAGCAAGTTCATTTCCCGGGCCTATCTCTTCATCCACAGAATGAGAGGGTTGGATTAGATCATCTTTAAAGTTCTTTTGACCTTTGAAATTATGTGGTCTTAACTCAGTACATTATATAATTGGTATAATTTAGCCTTCCACACACCTGTATTTTCCTACTTTCAAACTTTTTCCCTTTTGGAGTTTCACAAAACATTTTCAAAGCAATTTGCTTTTCAGGCCCCCCATTATTCTGGTTTGAAGAGTCAGTCCATCAATCATTAAACATTTATTAAGTGCCTACTATAGAAATATCGACCTGCTCAAGTATCTTTGCCATGAAAACACCAAATGGGGTCATGAAGAGTTGATACAACTAAAATGACAACAGCCATGAAAGATGTGCCAGGCACTGCTCTCAAGGAGCGTGTTACAGTCTAATGGGGAAGACCACATGCAAACAGATGTGTACATACAGGATAAATACGACATAACGTTAAAAAGAAAAACACTAGGATTGAGAGGATTAGGAAAGGCTTCCTGTAGAAGGAGAGATATGAGTGGGAACTTAAAGCCAGACAACAATTTGGCAAAGAGAGGGAACAGTGAAGGGTCAGCTTCTTCTAAATCTTTGATGGTTCAGCCTTCATGGAGACATGCTGCTTTTCAGCAAGGCAGAACACTTGCCTTCGCCACTGCTTCCTAGTTGCTTATTACTAGATGTTGAGGAATCTTAAAAAGACCCCAGAAAGGAATTAGCTGAGCTGATCTCCTTGTCCATCTCCCTTCCTCTGATTTGTGTGAGTCTCTGCAAGATAAGGTGAGCTTTAGGAAGACTCAGTCAGTGGCTATGATTTTTTTCCCTCCCTGTAATGACAAATGACATTTATCTAGTGTTTTCTGGTTCATAGTATGTTTTACATGACTTTATGTCACTCCTCACAGCAATTTTGTGGGGTTGTTAGGGCAAGGTATTGTCTTGATTTTATAAATGAGGAGACAGAGGCTCAGGGAGGTGAGATGAGCTGCCTGGACCCATACAGTAAGTGTCCAGGCTAGGCCTGATCCTTCTAATGGCCGGCCAAGTCTTCCTTCTGTTGTGTTCTGTCAAGTGAGGGCTGCCGAGTAGAGAGCAGAAATGGAGTTGGGTTCTTTTGAGTAGTAATTGGTGAATTTTGAGCAGCAAAAATAAATGGAACTGACATCAAAATCACTTTCACAGTGGATTCTTTTCTTTGTGTAGGAAATATTTCTTCTCACCAACAGTCTCGTGCTTGCTGCAGATGACATGATGCAGCTTTGCTAGGCTGTTAGATTTTCTTTCTACACTCAGGCATTTCAACCTTTTTACAGTTGCAACCTGTCCCAACATTCATTTTACCTTTCTAAAAGTGTTTAAGAGAATTTAAAGCTGAAAAGCATCTTGAAGATCGTCTAGTGCAATCCCCTATTTTACAGATGAGGAAACTAAGGCTCTTGGGTTCACATGACTTAGATGAGGCTGCAGGGCTAGTGAATAACAGCTGACCTCATCCTGTTTGCTGTCTTCAGGTCCAATGCTGTTTTCATGAAGCATGCTGACTGCCAGCATGCCAACGGTCTTAAAAATTTCCGTGACTCATAATTAATTTAGCTTTGTGAATTTCTGGGCACAGCTTGCTAATTAAATTCACATTGTATTACTTTGAATCACTGGTCCCCTTCCTCATATCAGAGAGAAAAGAATGACCTATGTGAGTGCAAGGCCTTCCTGTCAAGGAAGCTTAGAGCAGGGTAGTGGACAAGGCCGAGAAAAGCCTCCCAGTGGTTTGCAGGGTGGCCAGTGGCAGGAGTGGATTGCAAAGGCACAGGGCACCTCCTCCTTGGAGCTCTTCCAAGGTCACCCTCTGAGCAGATGGCCGCTCGAGCACCCCAGCTCTACAGGTAGCCACATTCTGCGTTATTGGCCAGCAGGGGGCACTGTGGTATGACTATTACTGAACACACTCCTGTAATCAACTCTGGCTCCATTGGCCTTGTGGATTTACTGCTGTGCCTCACCTCTTATTCTTCCCCCCTCTTTCTCTGTTATAACCTGATTCAGCCCAGGCAGGTCCACCCCTCCAGCAGGGTCTCCCTGCCCATGATGCCAAAACCACCCACAACATCCCTCGATGCAGGGAGAAGAAAGTTTTTCATTCATAAATTTTAACTTCCATCAACGGGCTTGTGTTCCAATAAATGAGTGAGAACCGAAAGCAGACAGTATGAACAAAGTCCTAGAACGGCCACAGCCAGAAGCAAGCCGTTGGTGGTGAGCCTTCCCAAGGCTCTGCTGACTTAACTTTCTCCATCTTTCTTTCTCACTGATTGTTTCATCTCCCAGAAAGAAGACAGCATGGTGGTGGGCACAGCCGAGGGGACTGTATTCCATTTCCAACTGATCCCTTCAAGGTCAGATGGCAAGCAGAGTCAGTGGGTGAGAACGAAACCCTTCCAATATCACACACATGATGTGCGCTCTGTGGCTCACAGCCCAACTGCATTGATCTCTGGAGGTGTGGACGCCCACTTAGTCATCCGCCCGCTCATGGAAAAGGTGGAGGTCAAGAATTATGATGCCGCACTTCGGAAAATCACCTTCCCACATGTAAGAGACTTTTTTAAAAAAAAATGCCCTTTGCATGTGTGGTCGTGATGATGGTGTTTTCACATCAATGGATCTGTGCTCCATTGGTGGTCCTTGTTACCCACTGTACCTTCTCCTGTGCAATCCTTGTCCATATCCTTCCCTAGACCATCGATAGAGGACTTCACCAGTGTGCTTTTATGCATGCTGCACTTGGGCTGTTTCTTAGCATTCACTCTGGATATTTGACCTCCTCCTCCAAAGATACACTCATTACTGGTGTCTTCTATGCCACTGTTACGTGACTACTTGCTTGAAAGTCAGTGATGAGTACCTATCCCTATCGTGTATCTTTGCATTGCTCTAGATTGTAACAAAAATTGATCAGTGTCTTATTTTTTCAGCCCAAATACTCTGGCTATGTCTATTCTTGCAAACACTTTTTAGACGTTAGAAGTTAGGCGTATGATTGGAACTTGCCAGTGTCACCATTTTATAAGATAGTAAATGCCATCTATCCTTTCAAAGCTTTTGCAATATTCTCTTAGAGATAGATTCCTATTATTGTTACGTTATTTTAGAAAGGTTGATTTTTATAGTGAAAGCAAAGATGATTTTTCTCCTTTGTCTTTAGTCTGTGGGCCCTTTTCATTACAAAGCGTTTGGTTATCTGTTACCTGTAATCATATGTAACTATAATCGGCTGTTTTCAACTAAATTCGTCCTCTGGTCCTATGATCCCTACCTGGGGAGGTGAACAGGACAGACATTTCTCCCCTCAGCAGGGTCGGGCTTATAGAGCTGGAAGGGGCACTGTCAATCATTTAGGCCCAGAGAGAGGAGGTCACGTGTCCAAGGCCACACTAGCACCTGAGAAGCTGCAGAGCCAAGATTGAAACCCTAGTCCTGTTGACAACAAATCCATCATTGTGTCTGCTCTACTACACACTCCACTGTTTTTCTTTCATCCAATTTCTCCCTTTTTTGCATTATTCTGTTTTGAGCAAAAGTTGAATTGAACAAAAATGAAAACCAGATAATGATTTGTTAAAGCCCTTCAGTTCCAGCTTATATTTTCCTTAGGCTTGCATGTGTAACATCTAAGTTAAATTAAATCCAAATCTGACCTCTGATGATGGTCATTCTTGGCCCACAGCGGCGTCTCATCTCCTGTGCTAAGAAGGCGCAGCTCCTTCTCTTCCAGTTTCCTCAGCGTTTGGAACTTTGGCGATTAGGAACCACTGATGCGGCTGGTAAGCTGGGGGCCATCTTCTTCCTGGAAATAAGTCATAGATATGAAGGAGAAAAATGCTGAAATCAGAATCATGGAAAGAAAGGAACAATTGGCATGATCTGGAAAAATGGATGTGGCTTTTTGGGTTTCTACAAAATGCATCCTCCTACATACCCCATGCCCTGGCCCCCAGTCCCCAGAGAGCCTCTCCACAGGAAGAGCTGCCAACTCAGGATGTCCTTAAAGCTGGGATAAGTCAGAATTTCTGATCTGTCCCTCTGGAGCCATAGTCCATTAGGTTTGGGAAACCATATTAGATGCCTGCTCTAGGTTGACCACATTTTGGCCAGATTGATGTTAAACAGTGATAATGTAGAGTTTATATATACATATATAATTTTGAAATTGACCGGGTCACTGGGACATCACTTGGTGTAGCCTCCTGTTTTATAGATTAAGAAACTGAAACTTAAAGGGGTGGCATCATGAACCAGAGCCAGAAGCCTGGAACTCAAGGGAGCCACCCCTTTTACAGAGGAGGGACTGGGCCTGGAAGTGACTTGGTTTATACCGTGCACAGGATTGGGGAGCAAGCAAAGGGGCTCTTAGTGTTTCTGGTTCAAAGATTTTTCTCATTGAGACCCTTAGTAATTGATTAGAAGAAAGGATTGGGGTCAGGAGTCCCAAGGTCAGAGTTCTGCCTTGAGGCAATCGTGGGCAAATCACTTAACTTTGCATCTACTTTTACAGGGCAAACCTTCAAGAACTGTAGAAATACCCATTATTATTTAGCTGCCCCACTGGGCAAGTGAGAGAGAGGAAAGGCTTAGTTTGCTTCCACTCTGCCAGCAGGTCTGATGAATTCTTATGATACAAGGTCAGGGGTGGAGTTGTTAAAATTCAGTGATTGTTTGAGATAGGGCCCAGGGCAGAGCTGAAGGCTTCCCTCTCTCTCAGCCCCAGGAGATTGTGAACTAGCTAGCTAGCCAGTAACTGGCCAGCCAAATGGCTCCCTGGTTTTCCCTGTATCTCATCCCACTCTGGTAAGGATTCAAGATGTTTCTCGTACATAACAAAGTGGTTTTGGAGGGGAAAGTGTACTTTTGTCCTGTGGGGGAATAACTTCATTAAGAGGGAAATCCTTAGTGGGATTTCTTGTTCCAGGAAAGAATGAGGACATCCTTCCACTCTCTAGAAATGCAGAACATTTGCTACAGCTCAAAAAAAAGGTAAGAAGGAGCTTGAGCTTAATGCCCAGAGCCAGAAATGCGGGCAGGATTTTGATTTCCTGTTCTGAAATCATCTCATTTCATCTGTAATTCATTTACTGATTCACTCATTCATCCAACAAATACTTATTGAATGACATCTACATGGGCAGGTCATCTAGTTGACAGGAGGAATTGGACGTTTCCCTCTCTTTCCTTGACACTGTTGTGCAACTTGCTTACATCTGTCCTCTCCCATCTCTTCCAGGAGAAAACCCCCACAATCATTCCTTCTTTCTCTCTCTCTTTCTCTCTCTCTCTCTCTCACTTTCCCTCAGATCTTTGTTATTTCTCTGTTTGTGGGCATTTTCCCTGTAGTCTGAAAAAAAATACCCAGTTGGCCTTCATCCTCCTTCATGCTTCCTGACTATTCGCTCTGTGTGTCTTCCGACCTCTTCCTTTCCTCCCATCTCAAGTCCTTTTCACTCTGCATTCTGAGCTCATGTCACTAAAACTGCCTTCTCTTCCTTGCCACATGTGATTCCCTTCCTGAGTCCTCCCCCCTTCCTAAGCTCTCTGACACCCCTGCGCCATCCCCCAGAACGCTACTTTCTCTTGGTTCTCCACTGCTCCTGTTCATCTTTTGCTAGATTATCATTCATGTCCCCCATCCTCTCTGTGCATGTTCCATCCATGTTCTAAGTATTGGACATCTTCAGGCTCTGCCAAAATTACATATTGATTCTTAGTCCCTGTCCTGAGCTGTAGTCATGCAGCTGCAACTGGGTGTGGGTGGTTTCAGACTGGGTGTCCCATGTTCATCTCAAGCTCAGTTTGTCCAAAACTATTCCTCCCTCTCTACCCAGATCTGTCTCAGGGTCCAACAGCTGCTTGGCCCTAATTGTACCAGTGTAAGGATGCAGACTGTCCTGAGAAACAGTCCCCCTGTAAGGGGAAGATACTGAAGAAAGGGCAGTCTCTGTCAACGTGGGGGTGTGTGTATAGATTTGTTAGGGCCTATTGGGTGTAGTGGTTCACCTCGCTTTCCCTTTGTCTAAGTCAGATATTACCTAGAAACAGAACATAGAGGGCCAGGGCTTCCGTGCAGGTTTTCCCATGGGATAGTTGGAGCCTCTGCTGTTTCCACTCATTCAGGTAACTTGCATTAACTGTGAGTTTATAGGTCACTTTCTCACACTGGCTTCCCCATACACCAGTTTTTCTATTTGTCCTCCTGGTAAAATGCAGCTTCTGACCTTGGTGATATTCTTGACTCTTTGTTCCCTTTCCTTCACAGGGCCTCTATTTCCTTGCCCATCTCACTTCCACCTCCACAACATCCCTGGAATCCACTACCTTCTCTCTGCTCAGACCACACACCCACAGTTCAGGCCCTCACCTGCTGTTGCCTGGATGCCATTAAAGTAGCACTCTATGTCATGTCCCTGTATCTGGTACATCTTCCATGCAGCTGTCAATGTGATTTTCCCTAAGCCTGGCTGTGTCACTCCCTTCTCATGCTCCAGTTATAACATTTTCATGTTGCTTCTGTTTGGCCTTCAAAGCCTTTCACAACCTGAGAACAACCAACCTTTCCAGGGTTACTGCTCATTAGTTCTCCTCCCCCACACTCTGCATTCCCTCCAGTTCAGCCTTCACTCCTCAGATCTGCGTCTCTGGTTCATACCTCTTTGCCCTGGCCGTCTGTCCCTGGGATGCTTTCTTACCCCACTAGAACTGACAGTAGAATTAGTTGTTTCTTCTCAAAGAATCCTTCATCTGCACCTTGTATATAAAGTCTTCCTGGTCTCCAGTGACCACTGTTCTCCACCCCATCCCACCCCACTCCATTTACATTTGCCTGGTATTTATTTTTTGTGTAAGTTGTGTTTGTGTGCCTCATGTCCCATCATTCCACACTCCTTGTTCCTGCTCTGGCCAGAGGACATGGAACAGCACAGTTTGCTGACCTAAGGAAACAAATAATTGAGTGCATTATAGTCTTGATATTGTTCTTTAAAGCGTATTTACAACTCCTAAAACATAAAGTAAATGGCTCTCACAGCATCACAGAATGTCAGGGTTGGAAGGGATTTCAGGTCTCATATCACATAACCCTTACTGAACAGGAAACCCCTCTACAAAAGGAATTCATTCAGCAAGCATGTGTTAGTGATCCTGCCTTCTTCTAGTGAGAAAAAAATCACACCCAGCTACCTCCACCCCCACCTCCACCAATTTTTTTTACCTGAATTAGGGGAAACTGTGTGTTACTTTGTTAGATGCTAGCACTGCTGCGATGTTCAGGTTTATTTTTTTGTTTTGGAAGTCTTGAACTCAACTGTAGCAACCCTTTCTTGTTGTGGAGTGATAGCCACTTAAGAGAACCCCAAGCCAAAGTGAGCCTGGTGCTGCTGCTTTTACTGATTGTCTGCTCTGACTCCCCCATTCTCAGGGTCCAGAGAACATTTGCTGCAGCTGTATTTCCCCCTGTGGAAGCTGGATAGCCTATTCTACTGCTTCTAGGTTTTATCTCTATCGGATGAATTATGAAAATAACACTGTGAGCATCAAAAGGGTAAGTGAAGGACAGCCCAGTGTTCTTGCCTTGGAAGAATTTCCCCTTTGAGACTCTTCCCTGTGATGCACCAGGCAAAGAAGACTGTGTGAGAAATCCATAATTCCCATTCTATCATAGGTAGTGAGATACCCAAGGCCATTCTACAGTGGGCTTCCTAACGTTTTGTCATGGGCCCCTTTGGCTGTCTGGGGAAGCTTGTGGAGTCCTCAGAATAATATTTTTTAATGCACAAAATAAAATACATAGGATTACAGAGGAAATCAGTTCTATTTATTTAAATACAGTCCTCAAAATGTTTTTTAAAATTTCACAACTCCAGGGTAATAATAACCCCTGGTGTGCAAGTGAATTGTGGGGTCTCCTTTGGGTCTTCTGGCTCTTATGTGTATTCTTTGTTAAAAGAGTTGAAGAACAAGTATGGCTTAGGAAGGGGACTCCAGTGCAGTGGTATATAACATGTGCCTCACCTCGGGCAAGATGTGTCCTGGAAATCCTAGGACCTTGGCTTTATTTGTCTGTGATAGAGTTTTTATTTCAAAGTATTCTTTCAGATGTGAAAATTCTCCCAGAGAATGGACTGCTGACGCTTCTTTTTGCCCACCATAGGTTTCTAAAGTGCCCAAGTTCCTGAACTCTGCCCTCCAGATTTTGTTCTCTGCCGACTCCACTAAGTTGTTTGTGGCATCAAATCAGGGCTCTCTCCATGTGGTTCAGCTGTCGGAGGGGGCCTTGAAACACCTGCACAGCTTCCACCCTCAGTCAGGTGCGCTTCATCATCATCCAGGATGTGCCCTGTTTCCATTCTTCCCTGTCCATCCCCCAAACACAATTTAGAGGGGGAATTATGAGACTGAATCCTACAGAACCTGCAGAACCCCATCCACTCATTTCTTATTGGTTTTTTCTTCCATAATTCAGCCAGTGGAAAAGCCGAGCTGATGTGAGCCCCTTCCTTTGCATCTCTCAGAGGGTTACTTGTTTGTTTGTGTATTGTTTTTATTCCATAACTGGCACACTCATTTCCTAATTTAAGTCTAGGATGAAAAGCAGTGGCCTGTGTAGATGTTCTCTGATGCTTTCTGTGGTGCTTTCTCCCAACGTATGGTACAGCAGCATCTCTATCATTGGGAGGCACCATCCTCCAGAAACATACTCTCATTCTCCACCCACATCTTCCTTTACACACCTGGCAGCACATACTAATACATTGATCTAAAGTTTAGACTCCGAGCAGTGTCAGAGTAGGAGAGGAAATGTGCTGAGCAAGCAACAGGAACCTGCTACTTGTGGGGTTATTGGCATTGTCCACCCTTCTGCCCTAAGTGGCATCACCTTCTGCTGCCATGATTCAGACTGTAGTTAGGTAGGTAGGTGTGACCACATGGACAATTTAAGGGTTGATTATCCAGTTTGTAAATGAAGGAGATTCCTTGCTTTTCTTCTCAAGCTCCATGCTTTCTGTCCACATTTTGACTCAAGCTCCAGTGGGGCCAAAGAACCTAAAACAGCTTCCCATGGCTTCCTTTAAGCCAAGCAACAGTATGAGGCCCAACCCTGGGCTGTGCCCAATAATGGACATTCACATTCTTCCTCCTCCTGCCATTCAGAACCTATCAGTCACCAAATCTTTATCAACTTAGCCTTCTGTCTCATAATTCTCCAACACCTACTTTCCAGTTTACTCAACCCGTGAAAAATCTCTTTGTGGCTCCTAAATGGATTGTATGTATTCTCACCGTTATCAGTCAGCAAGTGCTTACTGTGAGCCACGTACTGGACACCTAAGAGCCCCTGCCTCGAGAAGCGCACATTCTGTTGGGGAACAGGGAGCCTGTGTGTATGACCACAGTAGATGCAAGAAAGACTCTGTGGGTATGACCACAGTAGATGCAAGAAAGACTCTGGGAGGGGGCCCACAGCTTAGAAGGAAAGAAAAGCTTCCAGGTAGAGGGAGCACATGCTGGATATGGAGACCAGCCAGGGAGAAGGGCTGGGAGAGGGAGCGTTGAGGGGGAAGAGTAGTAGGAGGGAGGTCTGTTCAGTTGGTGGGGAGAGTGTATGAAGCAAAGTGAAGTATAAGGAGGCCCAGAGGGTCGGTGTAGGGCCCAGCAGATTGTGGACTGTGACTCAGAACTCCACGTTGCCTAGTATACAAGTGAGGCAGTCCTTACTCATAGGGAACATATGTTTGGGGAGTGGGGGAGGATGTAAGGAGGGAGAACACATACAAAGAGAGTAGGAGAAGGTAATGTAAGAGGGAAAGCCCTAGCCATTGGGATCAGGAAGACTTCCTAGAGTAAGGGGTCTTTGAGAAGAAGAGACGGGGGAGATCTGTAAAGAGGTGGCTTGAGTGGTCTGTCCGAGCCAGATATCAGAGCATGTAGAGTCCTGTGTGGTGAACCTGGTTATGAAAGCTCCCCAGAGGCCCTGAGAGTCAGGATGGGGTGACCCCATCAGCCTTGCACTTCAGTAAAAATCATAGCCTGAGTTTCTCTCTAAAAGTGGTATTCCTTCCCACCTCCACTGATCAGCAGGGCCCTCTATCTGTAAACTTTCTTCATGAACTGGCCATCTATAATTCCTCTCCTTAAAATCCTAAAGCATTATGGAGGCTACATGATTTGATGCCTGATACTTTGCATTATTATGTAATTCATGTATGATTCAGTCTCCTATTTCATTGTGTAACAGCCCTGGATACGAAGTAGACACTTTATATTTATTGTGTTAAGGTTGAATAAAACTACAGTTCATATCAGGGCAGCTAGGTGGCGCTATAAGGGATAGTGTACTGGCCCTGGAGTCAGGAATATTCATCTTCCTCAGTTCAAACCCAGCCTCAGAAACTGACTGTGTGACCTTGGGCAAGTCACTTTACCCTATTTGCCTCAGATTTCTCATCTGTCAAGTAAGTTGGATGAGGAAATGACAAACCACCCAATATCTCTGCCAAGAAAACCCCAATGGGGTCACATAGTTGGACACAACTGAAATGGATAAATAACAGTTCAAATCTGTTGAATTTAGTATTTGTTTGCCAATCACTTAAAAAAGAAAACAACATGATGGGAAAAGAATTTAGAAAATTGGCAAAAGTTACACATTTGCATTTTTATAATTTGTGTACTTAACAGCTGTGCGCTTGACCTCAGCTCCCAGTTACCACAACTGGCAGCATTTGCCTCTGCCCTGGATAAGTCCATTTCTCTTGTCTCACTCTGACAATGTGAAAAGTTGCTCACTTTGAAGGTGTATTTGCAAAGTTAGCATAAGTTTTGAGTCCTTCTGGGAGCAGTGTTGGCTGGGGCATTAGAGATTCCATCAGGCTCTTCTCTTCTCACAGGGACCTTGGAGGCCGTGTCTCTGTTGGCAGTAAGCCCAGATGGGAATTGGTTGGCTGCGGCTGGCATGAGTAGCGGAGTCAGTGTCTATGATTTGAAATATCTTAAGGTGGGTCCAGATTTTGTTTGTTTATTTGTTTTTTGGTCTAGACATAGGATTTCATTGGTGTAAGAGGCTCCTTGTGTCAGTGTAGATGGGCCGCTGGGTTGCAGCTTGGAAGAGTCTTTGATGGTTGGCCACTCCAGGACCCTGAGCAGCTTAATGACATGCCCAGGGTCACACAGCTGATATTTGGCAGAAGCCAGACTTGAACACATCTTCCTGACTCAGAGGCCATCTCTGTCCACAACTAGCACATAGCCTCAGTGGTTCAGGATTTAGGAACCATTCCAGTCACATAGAAGAAAGTAAGCTTTATAGTTGCAAGTTGTTGTGTCCATATGTTGGTAGGTAGAAGTTTACTATTCAGCCTCTTGACTGATGCCCTCTTGAGTGTGTATAATCTATGCCAGGACTTGTTAAACTTTTTCCACATGAGACCCCTTTTCCAGTTTCAGCAGTGCTGTGTGGTTGTGACAACATGTGCAGTGCAAAGTGCACATGCCTTGTGTTCAGAACCAAGACAGCAGTGAAGTTGTAAGATGCAACACAGGCAAACGCTGCCAGAAACACCTCAAATTCATTACATGTTCGATTTTTAATTAATTTTTTGTCTTTGAGCATTCAAAAACCTTCTACTGTTGCCAAATTTTTCAAGACCCCATATGGGGTTGTGACCCACAGTTTAAGAAGTACTGGTCATAGTACATTGGTATCTAGGGAGAGATTTCAGAACAGTAAGAATGCCAGGGAGTCCCTAGGCCCAATGCCTTGTTCTCTCTGCTTTCCTCAGCCTCATTGTGCAGTGCCTGCTTACAACTTCCCTGTGACAGCCCTAGCCATTGCACCTGACACCAACAACCTTGTGATCGCTCATGCAGACCAGCAGGTGAGAGATTGAGGAACCTTTGAGGGGTGGGAAGGTAGGAAACTGGAAACCTTAGTGATAAAATAAGAGAGTGTGGTCCCAGGGTTATCGTGTTAATTTGGCCAAGGCCAGGGGTAGTTACCCTGACTGGCCAGATGCCTGATGAAATAGTGGTGGATAATCTTAGTCTCACCATCCCATCCCCAAACTATGGTGGCATGTTAGACAAAATCCATTTTACTTTCTTGGGATACATAATGGCCAGGTTTGGAGCATGGGATTTTAGAGACCATTATCCTTTCCCTCAGTTTGCTCCATCTCTGCTTTGTCTACCATTTTATAATTGACAGAGACACAGAGAGATTAAATTACTTACAAAGTCACCAAGATATTCCGTGGCAGAAGCAGTATGAGAAGTATCCTGTAGGTGGCCCTTTCTGCCACACGAACTTTGACGAGCAGATAATCATGAGAACTCTCTGGCTTTCCCTGTATGTGAAGCTCCTTCTCCTATGGCTAGTGTTAGAGGTAGCAGCAGTTTTCCATCCTCCAGCGACCTCTGAAGTGACTGCTTATTCATCTTCATTGAATTTCTTACCAGGTGAAACCTGAGTCCTTCTGGGCTCATCCTCACTCTGGGGACAAAGGAAGGTGCTCTCCAAAGCTCTTCTGCCAGTTTGGCACATTTCCTTGGCATTGATTAAGCCCTTTATTAAATACTATGGCTTGGTGTCCATCATTAAAGTGTCCTGGAAAGTACTGGTCAAACCCCCATGACATTTCTTTCCTTTACACAGGCATCTAAGTTCTTAATGGTTTGCACTGAGGTTGTGTGGAAACTTTTCAGAAAGTTCTTTAGGATAGTGGTAACTTTTATCCTCTCCTCATGTTCTTTACTAGGTCTTTGAATTCAGCATCCCCCAAAAACAGTACACGGAGTGGAGCCGGAAAGTTCAGAAGCATGGATTTCACTACCTCTGGCTAGAAAGGGATACCCCCATCACCCACATCACTTTTCACCCCAAGAGGCCCACACACATCCTTCTTCATGACACCTACATGTTCTGCATCATTGATAAGTCCATGGTGAGGCCCTCTCTTCCTTCAGGATCTTCCTTGCTAAACAGCTTTGGCTAACCTAAGAAAAGGAGAACAGGATGGGGTAGAATTTCCCAAATGCAGTAATGCCCGACTTAACTACCCCATGGGGTTGTTGTGAATACTGTGTAAATGTGAGTTATTTTTGCTGATCTGGCTGCTTAGTGGGGCAGACCAGATTAGTGGTGCCATGCTTGACTTCTTGGGAAATCTCAGTGATCCACT
The DNA here is from genome assembly GCA_028658325.1 of Potorous gilbertii. NCBI lineage: Eukaryota > Metazoa > Chordata > Mammalia > Diprotodontia > Potoroidae > Potorous > Potorous gilbertii. The sequence continues at coordinate 127,135,985 of CM053769.1, forward strand.
TGGCCTGAGATGACCCTGAGTGATGCTCTGCATTGCTGGAGTCTTGACTGCTCGTGGCTAGCATGGCATTGTTAGGAAGAGGCAAATGGCTGTAATTGCTGAATTAAATCCACCTCGCAGAATGCTCTTTTGCATCACCCGGGTTTAGGTGGGATGTGCTATCCTTCAGACTTGGCCAAGTGCTGCTTTGAATCATCCCACTGCTACGTGCTTCTCTTGGGTAGGCACCTTCCCCACAGCCCTGTGTTCCACAAATAGCACCTGTCATATGAGCTCAGAGCACCTTATAACACACAGTAATGGTTTTGTTGTATCTGTGAATGTGGGGGCGTGTGGAACATGGGGGAAGCAGATGGCTAAAAACAAGTTATTCACTACAGTTTGTACAAGGGACCTGCCTCATCGAGTTGATGAGAGCTCTCCGTGTGGGAGAGCTGGCTGACAAGTGCCTTCTGAGAGATGAGTGATACAGGAAGGACTCCTCCCACCTGCTTGCCTTTTTGTAAGCAAGCCCAGAGAGCTGGTTCCACACCTAGCTCTTCCATACACTGGACATATCTATTTCCCAAGGAAGTCAGAAGGTGGAATTTCATTTGCTTGGCCAGAAAGCATCTCCTGGGGTGTCAGTGGCATGTTGGAGGGGTCTAAACCCACTGAGGCAGGGTTGAATCTCAGATGCAAGCCTGCATTAGCTGAGCTCCTGAGTATGCTGGCTTGTTTTCCCCCTGTCACTGACAGGGTTGACCTTTGGTCTAACTGGTATAGATCGAATTCTTTACCTCGAGTCTTCACTCACAATGTGTGCATGCCTGGGAGGAGGGCCAGAACTCCTTTCTGATAGAAGCAGAAAGTGAAAGTTGGAGCATTTAAATTCAGCATGGTCACAGGAAAAATTGGCATACATGATGTGGACAGGAAATGACAAGCTGAAACCTGAGAATATCAGAGTTTTAAAAATATTGTGGTTTTTTTTTTCCTTTTAGCCACTTCCAGATGACAAAACTCCTTTATTCAATCAGCATTCTTTAAGAGAGGCATCTGAAAATATCAGGAGGCGTCATGCCCATGCCTTCAAGATCTCTAAGAAATTCCAGGTGAGAAGGGCTATTGACTTCAGGTTGGTACTCTAATGATTTGATGAGCTCCATGTTATTCTTACAAAGAAAATAAAGATAGTGTAGTGCAGACCACAAAACCCCGATTGCACTATTCAAAAGCCTCAGCATTTCAGGGTCATAGTGAATTTCAAATCCTAGGACAGAAGGAAATTTCCAGGATTATCCAGCCCATCCCTCTCCTTCTAAACTATCTCAGAGAGAATCAGAAAAGTGTTTTTGGTTTCTTTATACCTGGGTGGTCTACTTGATATTAAAAGCCCATGCTTCAAAGCCCTGAGTTAAAGGTTTTGTAGACTTTGCATCCAAAGAGCTTGAGAATTTTAGTAAAGCCCTTTTATAGTTTGGGTTCCTAGCACAGCAGAAAGGAATCTTTTAGAGGCCTGCAGTGAGCCAGTAGTAGGAAAAGGGAGTGAGGCATTTGTATTAGATAGCTGGAGAGTTAACTGGCCCCTGCCAGAGGAAAACAACACCCCTGCATAGATTTTAATACAAATGCAGGGAGAGACTGGCACCTGAGATCAACTGTTGTCCACATTTCTGTAAAAACTGAAAGAATGTCCTCCAAGATAGTGTTTAAGCACTAGGAAGTTAAGAACTTCCCTCTACGTCGGCTCATTATGGCTCGGAAAAGGTGTGTTTTCTTTAATTTCCTCTATTGTACATATTCTGCTGGGATCCTCGATTTAGAGCTGGGGGGGACCTGAGAGATTGTATAGTTCTCTAATTTTACTGACAAGGGCACTGAATCCCAGAAAAGTTTATTGACTTTGCCAGTCACATAGGTATTAGAGCTGGCATATAAGCCCAAATCCTTTGTATTCACACTCAGTGTACTTTCCATAGCCCCTGTCTTAATTACTGTTTAGACCGTTTGAGGCATTAGGAGACACGTTCAGAAGTTCTGATTGGGTTAGCTTTTGAGTATATTGGTGATGGAAATAGGAGGGAAGAAGTATTTATATAGTGCCTACTCTGTGCTAAGTCAAATATCTCCTTTGACCCAGGGAGGAAGGTACCATTGTTGTCCCCATTTTGCAGTTGAGGAAACAGACAGAGGTTAAGTGACTTGCCCAGGGTGGCATAGCTAGTACATGTCTTGAGGTCACATTTGCACTCAGGACTTCCTGACTCCAGGCCTAGCACTCTATCTGCTGTGCCAACTAGCTGCTGCCAATCTAGTGATCTGATACTGAGAGACCATTCCCTAAAACCCTCAGTTGATCCTGACTCATAGATATTTCAATACAGTCAATCCCTTAAGGGGAGATATGTGCCCCAGAGCTACATGTGGGCCCCTGTATTTTAGTAGTAGAGTGACTTTCAGTCCTAGGGCAGGTGCGGCTTTGAGAGCTGACCTGGTTTGCTTCAGTGAGCAAGCTCCTTTCAGACTGAGCTGACTGTTGGTGAGGGGGAAGGGGTGGGCCTTGGAGCTCCCCAGTGGGGTCACTGTCCTCTCTCCAATTTACAGCCTCTCCTCTTCATGGACCTCTTGGATGAAGGCACACTGGTGGCAGTGGAGCGGCCTTTGGAAGACATCATTGCTCAGCTTCCACCACCCATCAAACGGAAGAAATTCGGAACTTAAGTGGAACCGTGTGTTTCCTTCCCTGAACTGGCTGACTCGTTCTTTTCCTAGAAATCATGATAATAAAACAAAGTTATTCTTTAGGGCTCCACAATCACAAATGTTATTTGCCCTCATTTTTTAGCTGCCAGAAGACAGGGTCAGGACTTGCATCCAGAGCCCCAAGTCATGACCAATGTGCTCAAGTGCAGTGGAAATGAACTGAGCTCCAAACAAGGTTTCTGTGGTCACGATGAAGTACCAAAGACCCACAAATCACCCGCCTATTCTGGGCCCCATCTTCCCTCCTGCAGAGATGCCTCTGCTCTTAAATAAAGATTGAGACCGCAGAGCCAACTCTCCTATCTCTGTTGGCTCTCGGCTGCTTTCTCTTCAGAGTCCTGGTGCTCCATTTTGCATTCTGAGTCCTTGTCCATTGCTGCTCATTTTACACAGGCTTTGGTTCAGTTCAGTTGGAGTTGGAGTTTTCAAATTGATAAGGTGTGTTTTTTCTGAAAATGAATGTTTCTGGCCTTCAGAAAGTCAACTTTAACTTATTGAATGAACATTACTTTGAGAAGTCAGTTCTATGGTAGTGTTTCCTCATTCACTTAGGGGGAGAGTTTCAAAGGAACTTTGGACTGGAATCAAAGATTTGGGAGGAGGGGCAGGGAGAGGTAGGGAAGGAAAACAGGCCATTAATTTCAAATCTTACTGTTCCTCTACTCTGCCTGGTCTGACTTCTTATTCCCAGAATACTGGTAACCTATTCACTTGAATTTATTGTCGTAACTAGAAAATTAATATTCCTAATAATTTGAATTGAGCAACTAAATTTCTGTTCTGCACCATGCATGCTGAAAAGTGTCTGTGAAAATCTATTCTGTCTTGGGGGCCGGGAGTGTGTGAGGCTTTTTGATGACACCATTGAGTGGAGTAATGCTTAAAAAATTTTAGATGGTCATGCTTATATGAAGCATGCCCCCAGGGCGGTGTTCTGAAAAAGAAAAGCACAGTGACTAGCCTCATGTGGGATGAAACTGAAAGTAGAATGCCTCTGTATCTGAGCCCAGTAATACAAATCTGGAGGTTAGGAAAACATCTTCAGCTTAGGAAGAGCAAAGAGTGCCAAGGTTATTTGTTAAATTCATTTTTGTCCACTTATGTTTTCCAGTGGTAGTTGTTTCCATTTAAATCTATTGGCTCTTTATGAAGAACAGCTTTGCTTTTTCTCTGTATTATTGTTCAGTCGTTTCAGTTGTGTCTCACTGTTTGTGACCCCATTTGGGGTTTTCTTGGCAGACAGTGGAGTGGTTTCCTATTTCCTTCTCCAGCTCATTTAACAGATGAGGAAACTGAGGCGAACAGGGTTAAGTAACTTGCCCAGGTTTATGAAGTCAGTGTCTGAGGCAAGATTTGAACCTACGTCTTCTTGACTCCAGGCCTGGTGCTCTGTCCTGAACCACCTAGCTGCCTTTTTCTCTGTATCTGAATAATTTTCCATTGCTGAGTCTGGCAGTGTTTTTCCAACCTTTGGGCTGCCTCAGGAGGGGGTTGGGTTCCCAGTCACTGGAGGTCTTCAAGCAAAAGCTGAATGACCCCTTCATCAGAGATATAAAAGGGAAAAGACTGAGCACCTACTATGTGCCAGGCAGGTCCTGCGCTGAGGGTTGTACAGATAGGATCTTAGTTGATCATTTAAAGGGGTTTCTATTCAGATGTGTCGGGCCAGAGGTTCTCTGAGGTGCCTTCCAGCTCTGGTGTATCAACATTTCGATCACCTTGATTCATCCTATAATAAACTCAGAAGTAAACGAGGTTCTTGGAAGAGGCTTACTTCAGCCCTAGGTTCCTCATGTTTCCTATGGTTTTTTGCTTGATTGAAGCCTAAGTTCAGCATCGCTGATGTGTGTGGGATGTGACTGTGCTTTAGGAAGAAAGTCCCCTAAATAGCAATTCACCTGCTGCCACCATTCCCTCTGCTATAGAAAAAGGTTTAAGATAGAATTTGGTGATTTGAACCTGCTTTGATTCTTGACTGTCAAAATTCGAGCTAATTCTGGAAGTTGTGAAATATTTGCCTCTAGTTTAAAAGCTTTTCTGTGCCTGTTTAGTCAGGGGGTAGCTTGGATGAGGGTGATTTGGCCGTTTGGATCCAGAGGGAAAGAAGCAAAGGATGAATAGGTTCATTAGCTGATGTGCCACGGAAGCCAGGCCCAGAGTTCTCTGCACTTCTTTCCACTGTAAATAGTGGGGCAAGCATTCCATTAGGTGATTTGTGACTTCTTCAAGGAGGTAAGAAGGCACAGCTCTGGACCCTGAAATCTTAAATCAGATAATGGAATACAAAGGAAGCCTAGAGCTTCTTAGGTGACTTGGAGAAAACACAGGCAAACCTATGTTCAACAGGGATAAGTTGTTTGAGGGGAAATGCATGCCTCTGTGGTTTGTCTAAAGTGTACTTTTGGTTTTTCATTTCCTTTTATTTTCTCATGCTTTTCATGTTGCTACTTTTACCTGGTTGCAAAAGATAAGTCATTGAGATAAATGGGTGAGTTTCGAATCTCTTGGTACCTTCTGTTTTCTAACTTTAATATTTTGCAAGGCTGGTTTTTTTTTTCTTTTTCTTTACCTATATTTTAGATGGTAGTGTAATTCTATGATAAAACGTTGAGACATTAGAATGTGAACTCCTTGAGATTAGGGGGGTTACCTCAGATTTTCCCTAGCACTTGACACGGTATTTTACATATATTAAAACCTTAATCAGATTCTGTTCCTTCATTAATTCATACAGTTCACATCAAGGAGACCTTCTAGAAACAGCCCCAATATTAGTCAAATCAAAATAGACTTAGGAATCACAACTATAGAGACAAGCAGTACTTTTCAATTTGAAGGCTTATTGGGAGTGTACTGATGAAAGGGTTTTAAATTCAATACTCCAAGAAGGGGCATCCTAGAAACATTTATTGACCCAGGAAAAGTATTTCCGGCACAGTCTAAGCATTTGACTGGTACACAAGATACTGAGTTCTAAGGGCTTCTCTGTTCTATCCTTTAAAGGTACAAAGGTTATTATACAGAAGATTTAAGTTTTAGTATATTTTTTCTTTTACTATTTTTAGTATAGTTGGAAAACTACAAAAAGTCTCTAGGACAGTGATAGCATGCTTGAGTATGTAGAAACAATTGAATTCCATCTGGAAAAATTTCATGGAAGGGCAACAGACTGAAGGGAATTTCCAAGGATGGAGGAGGAGGAGGAATGATTTAGAGGAAAGCTTCGTAAAAGAGACAAATTGGTTTAAGAAGCCATAATATTGTGAAAAATGAAGACAGCTGAGTTAAAGGTCAACCCTGGGTGATTTTGGTGATTAAGTTTTAATTGAACACAAAATATTTATGCCCTAGGTCTTTGTTATATTGGGAATGTTAAAGAAGAAAAGGTTTAACTTAGTAAAATTCTCCTGTTTGTAGAAGTAATTGAGGAAGGAGACTTGAAACTAAGAGAAACTAGCAAAGACTTTGGAGGATAAGACTGAGAAGATTTGAGAGTGACAGCTAGGTTTTGACTCTTGAGTGACTGTGAGGGTGATGGTTCCCTGAAGAGTAGCTGGAAAGTTAGGATTTGGAGGAAAGATAATGCATTTAATTTTGGACATGTTGAATTGAAGGTAATCTACTGGACATCCCGTTTGTGAAAATGGCTGTCAGCAAAAATAGATCTGATAATCACTAACTGTTGCAGTGGAGAGTTCGGGACCTAGAGTCAGGAAGACTCATCTTCCCATGTTCAAATCTGGCCTCAGACACTAGCTGTGTAACTCTGAGCCAGTTACTTAACTGTGTCTGCCTCAGTTTCCTCATCTGCCAAATGAGATGAAAGAGGAAATGGCAAGCCACTCCCACATCTTTGCCAAGAAGACCCCCGATGGGGTCATGGAGAGTAGGACACAACTGAGAAGACTGAATAACAACAGATCATTGATATAGAGATGATAATAGAGTCCTTGGGAGCCCTTGAGATCACTAGGTGAAGCAGTGGAGAGGGCTCAGGACTGAGCTTTAAGGAACACCAAAGGTGGGTGGGTGTGACCTGAATGAAGATCCATTAAAGAAGAGGGAAAATGGCCGTCCGGTCCTGTGGAACTATGTGAGAAGGTGAGGAGGTTAATGCCTCAAACAAGACTGTGGGTGCAGAACAGAGCCTAACTATATTACTGAAGGGGAATCAACATGATCTGATCTCAGACTACATCTGGGGAAGGAAGGAGTGAAGGAATTTGATTCCAGGGCCTTAAGTTTGGGAGACAAATGGGGTTTAATTTTTAACCTGGTTTTAGGTCAGTGATTGACCTTGAAGGACTATCTTTTCAATGGCTTCACAAAAGTCTCCACTCTTAGCTTTCTTCCATTTACAGCATAGTGAAGAGACTTAACTTGGAAACTGGAGGACCTGACTTTAAATCCTCACCTAAGATACCTTCTAGCTGTGTGATCCTGGGCAAGTCACTTAATCTCTCCTGGCTTTAGTTGCCTCATCTGTGAAATGGCAACGATAATCCTCCTGCCAGTTGTTTACATATCTGAAAGCACCCTTACTTATTATTAATATTGATCCTGTTCTTGATATTTGGTCAATAGAAAAAATCAGTTTTACAAAGCTAACTGCAGCCAGCTGTTTCTTATTAGAAATGTGGTAAGCAGATGTGGCTTTTCATGGTCATAACGTAGGAGATGGTTAATCCTTTTTTTTCCTTTTGTGGGCTTCAGATGGACAGTGATTTATTTAGATGGGTGAATCAAAAATGTGCTTGCATCAGCTAAAGCAAACAAAGTTAACTTCTATAGGTTTATTAAGCACAGCAGTACCTGTTTAGATGTGTCCAAGAAAAGAAAACTTTTCAGGACATTTTCTGTCTCTGGGAAAGCAGCAGTGCCAACAGTTGCTAGGGGTAACTAAGTTTCATTTTGAGTTACTGTAGTTTATCTTCTTCCTCAGCTATAGTTTTTCAACATTGGTCCTTGCAAGGTTATCTCCTAAGCCATGTTTCCTCCTTTGGCATCTTTAGCAGTGATTATTCTGGTCTGCTTTTTCTAGTTCTCCCTTTGTATCAGGTCTCCTCTATGGCAGTGACCTTCAGGCTCACTCTGGGTTGTAATTTTGCCTGGGGCCCTCCTTCCTTAAGGAATTGCGTAATGTTCAAATCCTCCAACTCCTTCTTTTGACAGGTTTTTGGCAGCATGAAACTAATTGTGGCCAAAGTGTAATCTTATACAAGGGCTGTTTGTCACCAAAATTAATTTGGCTGTTTGTCATCCTTGTCCAGGATCAAATGATGTCCTTATGGGCAAAGGCTTCTTCAATAAAGTATAATCTCCTGCTTGAAGAGGGGAAAAAAGCAATACTTATATCCTACATTTTATTGAATTTGATAAAGCTGGTCAACTCCAATCCTCAGTACCTCAAGGACCTGTAATGGAAACCATTTATGTAACTTATATTACTTATCTTACTTGAGGAGTTGTTTCATCTATGGTCACACAAAGTGGGATTTGAATGGGAGAACTTCCTCCTTCCAAATCTCGTACTCTATTCCTAACAAGAAACGTAAAATAAAAATTTAAAACATGTTTCTACTGCTTTTAAGGTACTTTTTGCACAAAAATCCTATGAAGTACAACTATTTTATAGATAAAAAACAGCCTCAGAGAAGCTGAGTATCACAGCCAGTGAGTGTCAGAGACAGTATTTGAGCTCAGATCTCTTGGCTCTCCGAGGTCGACTGTCTCTCTGCTAAACCCAATTGTCTCTCAAGTTTACTCTGTGAAACATTTCAAGAATGCAAAAAAACACAAAAAACAACCCCAAACCACCATCTCTACCCTCAGGAAGCTTATATACTAGTTAGAATTTTAGATCCCTGAAAGAGTTCCTGGAGATAATGCTTTCTTTTCTAACCCCCTTATTTTAAAAGACTGACTCTTTCATAAAAGTTCCTGACTCACTACAGGAAATTATAAAGACATAGTGTGAGCACAGTTGAGTCGATATTGACATAAATGATAGGTTATTGGAATTATACCCAGGCATTTCCTTTTCAAAGACGGATGAAGAAATGGCCCTGCACCAAAGTATATTTAAAACTACTTTCATTATTCCTAAGAAAGGAGAGAGAAGCAAATGTATTTTTTATTTTTAATTTCATTACTATGACCAAGGCCAATGATGAATAAAAGTGTTTTCTACTGATTACCAGTTTTTGGAGATTATTTTTATATTTCATGGTTCTAAACCTCTTCAGAGGTATTTTTTAAATATCTAGTAAATACTGGATTTCATCCCATCAACAAATATATTTGGCGAAGTGGAAAAAGGGCCAGATTTAGAGTGAGAGGACCTAGGATCCAATTACAGCATTGCCACTTTCTACCTGAGATTACCTTAGGCAGGTTACATTGAGAACTGATACTATATCATTTTGTCTTGGTACCTGAGCACAGTGCCTGTTTAATAAATGGGTTGGTTTTGTTTTTTTAGCTTTGAAACTAATGTTCACATATATTCTTTTTTAAAATGTAAGCTATAATTAATAGATTCATGATTTCATGTAAAAAAACCAACCCTTCATTCATATACCAAAAAAACCCCCAAACCACCCAAGATTAAGGCAACAGTGAAAAATTCTGATTCCATATATAGCAAAAAGTTATCTGACAATGTTTTAATTATTTTTAAAAAGCATCAGTATTGAAACCTTATAATTAGTGTGTTTAATATGAATTATTGTAGTCTAAATAATTCAAAATATCAAATAGTATTGAGTCATTTTTTAACCAACATTATATTTATTCTTATAGACCGTAGGTATTTCCCCTCTCCCCCTCCCACCTTGTCCATAACATTATTAATTCTGCCTTCTTTTCTTCATTCTTTGTAGCCTATTTGATTTTCTTTTTGTCATGCCTGGAACTTTTTCTAAATGAAGTATCAAATCACATACAATCCCCTATGCCATTATGAACAAATCATTCAAATAATGTCACTTTTTAAGTTATTACCATGGGTAGAAGTGTTGCCCACCAACTTTTAACCTAAGGCAAATTTTATTTCCAAGTCAGAAACCCCAAATTAATGGAGCTGAGTTTATAAACGATATAACATCAGGACTTGACATTAGGATCTATGGATGCTAACAGGTAGCTATCCTATAATAAGGCATTTAAGGATTAATCGTGGTGAATTGTATTATTAAACTGCAAAACCAGTAATTGCTGTTGCATTCTTCATCACTCTAGCCCACAACAGCTATGAAGTATTTAACCCAAAATTTCAGGTTGGGTGTACAAAAAGAAGGATTAATAAAGTCTCCATGAGTACTATCTGCCTTCTCTTAAGTCGGAACCGGAAATAAACATCAACAATATTTATCAAATCTTCCTATATGTCCTAGAGATTGATACAGAGCCATTAAAGGACATTAGAATACAGTACAAGCCTTGTTCTAAACAAGTTTAAATTCTCTTCATCATGCAAGTTGGATCATGGAATCTCATTCATAATTTACATTTCAAAGGAAATATAAAATTGTCATTTTAACACCAGGACATTATGAAAAAAATCACCAAATGAAATGCTCACTTTTAACTAATAGTCTATTAGTCACATTGCCAAAAGATTTTTAATTAATATTTCATATTAAAGCCTTTCTAATTACCCCAAAGTCAACCTGTTCTTCGTAGTATAAGGGTAGATGTACAAGTGATTTTTGGATAGAAGAAAAGAAATACATTTTATTTTATAGAAGTACAAAACCCAGATCATTCCATAGGGAATGATTCCTATGGAATATAGTTCCACTGGGAACCACAAAGTTTATTTGTTTTCATAGAGCATTCTCCTATTGTTTTCTTGGTCTGGCACTGCACCACAGATCTCCTGTTTGAAAGCTAAAGCAATTGTAGAAGGTTTTCTTTCTTGGTAGGGGGCATAGTATCCCTTCCCCCTTCCCAGGCAGTTGCCCTGTTAGTCAAATCTAAGACCTGGCATGAAGATGAGATCCAGATCCCACGTAGACAATGCCTGCTCCACACTTGATCATCTCCTGGCTGATGAGTACTCCGTGAAGTTTCGGAAAGTGAAAAAAGTTCTTCCACTGAAAATAACTTGACCATACACATGTATGTCATTAATATGTATCAAGAGACAAAACATATTTTGCCATGTTGAAAAATAATCTTGTTAATTTCTTCTTTCAGTTTCATCCTGCATGCTCAGAAAAAATGAAATTCTCTGTGGCTCTTGATATTTACTGTGAGCAATCACCTTCTTTGTCAGCAGACAAGATTGGTGGGGGCCATGGTTCCTCAGTGCTGAGCACCCACACCTGCTGCTTCATCTCAGCAGGCAAGTCATGTGCGGCTTGGCTTATAGTCGCCTCAGCCGCCGTGTTGGAGTGCAGAACAGGACTCTAATAAGGGCTTAATAAATACTTGTTGATTGATTGACTATACCATTTAGGGTCTATACCATTTAGGGTTTTCTCATCTATCAAATGGGAGGATTGGACTTGATAACTCCTAAAGTCCCTCCCCAACCTAAATCTACAATCCTATGATGTGTTAGATGCTAAAGTGAATTCCCATATGAAGAAACAGAAGGAAAGGGTCTCTGCCCTCAGAGTATTATCTGTAAATAATCATAAGACCCATAAAAAATAATAATAATTCCACTTGACAAATATTTATTCTCTAATGTGCAAAGCCTTGTACTAAGGGCGCTGAGCAGCCATGTAGTAGAATTTGTAGCATTGGAATGAGAAACTGTGTATTCAGATCCTGGCTCAGTGGATAGAGCATTGGGCCTAGAATTAGGAAGACGAGTTCAAATTTGACCTCACACACTTATTTACTGTGTGTAAGACAGGTAAACACACAGGAGGGCTGCCGGAACAGATTCATTCTTGATCATGCCAGACAAGAAGGACAGAGGGAGAGCTTTGGATGGGTTAATAATCTTACTTTATTCTAGCCTAGTTTTCTCAAGAGGGTTTGCTGATAATGGGAACACCAACTCCTATAGCATTCCCTAGTCACCCTTTGTATTGTTAATGTATTTTTGCATAATGGGAAGATCTTTCCCATCCATTAATAGGCCCATGTGACCTGCTTGAGTCACATGGAAACCTGAATACCATGAGTCTGTGGTGGGATGAGCTTGCCCAATGGGTGAAGCAGGAAGGGTGGAGCAGAACTGAGAGGAAGTTGGTCACAGCAGTTAGAGCTGAGGGAGAGAGAGGAAGCAGGCAGCAAGATGTGAGTGTTCATTTGTGGGAAAGCCCACAAATGAAGGCTTGGGGGAAGGCTTGGGGATAGTGGTGCCCCTTGTATCATTATTGTGTATGGATTTCTTTGTTGCTATGATGGATTTGGTTTTCTAGTGTCTGTTATATTTTGCAATTCAGAATTATGCCAGCATATTCATAGCCACCATAGATGCTATGAATATTTCCTTGGCTCTACACCCTTCTCACAAAGACCAGAGTGAAGGAGGGGAAGCTACCTCTACATCTCTCTTGATGAAGTCAATCAAGATAGGCATAGTTTGGGCATTCCCTTAAATCCCCTCAAGCCTCAGTGGGGTCTGTTGAGGCAAATACAGATTCCCCGCTTACTGACCCTGCCCACCTGCTTTATAGGGCAACAGGCAAAGAAGGCATATTACTGACAATAGCCTCACAGTTGTACATCATCTCCCCATTATATCTCATTGTGCAGTTGCAGCGGATATTTACAATTGTAAGCACAAATGTTTATATTATTTATCATTATACAACACTGCACAAGTGTGGTGGAGATGTTTACATGGAAACATTGAGTGCCAAGCATGAGCCTAGGAAATAGAGATTTTGTCTGTGGATACTGGGGAACAAAACTCTAAGAAGAATAACAAAAATCCACCTTACACACACTAAAGTCCACCTTACTTACTCTGTGTGACCCTGGGCAAGTGACTTAACCCTGTTTGCCTCAGTTTCCTCAACTGAAAAATGGGGATTATAACAGAATCTACCTCCCAGGATGTTGTGAGGGGCAAACGAGATATTTGTAAAACACTTAGCACGGTGCCTGGCACATAACAGACACTTTATAAATTCTAGCTATTGTCATTATTGCCGATACTATTACCACAAGGTTACTTTCTCTCTGAGCCTCAGTGTCCTATTCTGTAAAATTGGGATAATAATATTTCTACCTACTCACAAGTTTTTACTAGTAACAGCGTGTTGTCTTATATGAATGATATGTACTATTCTTATATTATTACATTGTCTTATATGACATTACTATTCTTATATTATATTATTAAAGATAAAACATTCCCTCAGGAACTTTCAGTTCACCTGAGGATCTCTGATGGGTATACAGATGAGCAAAATATCCAGTGAGATGCATGTTTATAAGATAAAAAAAATCAGTATTATGGTAAATAACCCATTAGATTCCCAAGGGGAGATTTAAACAAAAGGTACTGGAACAATTTAGTCAATGGTCAATAAACATTTCTTAAACTATGTGCCAAGCACTGGGGATACAAATTAAAAAAAAAAAAAGCAGTTCCAGTCCCTTAAGGGTATAACAGTCTAAAGGTAGAAAACATGCAAAATGAATCTGAAAAGTTGAGGGATGGTGAAATGGAAAAGCCAGAAATCCTGAAGTCATACAGCCAGGTGGAAAATGAGACATGTATGTCCTGAGCAGAAGGTAGTGATGGGATGTGAATATCAAGGTTGATACGATCTTGCAGAATGATGAGGTCCCTGAGGCATGGTAGAAAGTCAGAGAAATCCCAACTGAGTGCAGTCAGATGAGAAATGAGATTCCAATTTGAGTAGAAACACAAGCTGGGGTAATCAGCAAGGCTAATAAATGACAACTGTGAAATAAGTGATAGAGACAAGAAATGAATCCAAGCTCATTGACGGCATAGACTGATGGGCTTTTCCTTTGTCTTCTCTTCAATCTGCTAGGAGATTCCTAAATGTTCTGAGAATTCAGTGTTCTTGGCGGTCAGAGGAAAGATGGATTTCAGCTGGGGCTAGCTGTTATAATGTTGGAAAAACCCATTAGCCTCCAGTTGAAGTCTGAATTCTAGTGCTAATTCTCACACCAACTCTAATGAGACTTTTATAGTCCTCCTGGAAGAGGAAGTGAAGAATTCATTTTCCAAGTGATATAAGTTAGATTTAAGGTCCTTTTAAGTTCTACCAGTCCAGGTCAGTTAATAGATTCAGTGGAATTGAAACCAAACCTTTAAGGTTGGATAAAATTTCTAGGGACACAAGAGGAGGTAGAGAAAAGTAAAGGCATATTTAAAAGGACAATGAATAAACCAGTTTAGCAGGTTCATTTAAGGAAATGGTGGGTAGAATAGGCCAAAAGGGAAGACTGGGTTCAAATTAGGGAGGATATTGAGTGCAAAGCTAACGTGTTTGCTGATATGGCAAAACTTCAAAACTAAAACTTCATAGGGAAGTCTACCAGAGATTTTTTAGAAAGAGAGGAAGCATCCAAAACCATCCAAATTCTAACATTTTTCCTCTACATCTCAATTTTATATAATTTGCCCTCCTGGTCATCAAATAATTTTGTAGTTATCCTAACGGGCCTGGTGCATGCGTGCATGCGTGTGTGTGTGTGTTTCCAGGCTGTACAGGACAACTGGGCATATCTAGACCTGTTGGAGACCTAGGAGGTCTCTTTGCAGTGGATTTAGGGGGAGGTCTGCTTTTTTTTAGCTTTGATGAAATTTGGAACTTGGAAAATCCTGCCTTATTGCAAAACTAATCCTATTTTAATGATTTTTAGTAAGGTCAGAATTATATCTTAATGGGATTGACAAATCTCTGACTAGGTTTTTTAAAAAACTAACTCAGACTTTGAGAAGGAGGTAAGTGGTATACAGGATAGAGCACTGGATCTGGAATCAGGGATACCTGAGTAAAAATCTGGCCTCAGACATTTAACAGTAATATGACACTGGGCAAGTCACTTAACGTTTGTTTGCCTTAGTTTCCTCAAAAACAAAATGGGGATAATCCTAGCATCTACCTCTCCAGATTATTGTGAGGATCAAATATGATAGTATTTGTAAAGTGCTTAGCAAAGCACATCATAGGTGCTTAATAAATGCTTATTGGGCTTATTTCCCATCCTCCTCCCTCTGAGACTGTTTGGATTCAGTCTACTCTCTACCATCTGAGGAAGAAGACTTGTTAGAAGTGACCACATGCATTTCAAATTCTACTTCCAATTATGGTCATTTAGCCTTTCTGAACTCATTTATTTAGAAAATTCATATCTAGAAATATTTTTATAAGTAAATACATTTATTTATCTATGAAATGAGGATAGTAACCTGAAGCATCTACCTCACAGATGTTATAAGGATCAAATAAGAAATGTATCCTTGGTAAAAGGGAACTGGATTTGTGAGTTAATTGGTTTGGGGATTCCCAGGTGTGGAAATTCCCTCTACCAAAGCAAGTTTTCTGCAATTTAACTGTTTTTGAGAGTTGCCTAGAGCAGTGAATGATTAAATGAGGAGTGGGGGGAGGACTATGGTCTGTATACATCAGAAGTAGCACTTGAATTCAGGCCCTCTTGGTTTTGAGGGCAGTCTTGTATCCACTAGAGCATGCTTTCTCTACAACTATCAGATATTATTCATTCAAAACACATTCTATCTGTAAGGCACTGTGTTTAGATGCTACTCAAAAGACAAAATAAAAAAATCTATCCTTGAGGAACTTAATGGGGATTTATGATTACTTGGCAATCTGCCAGGGTACTGGCCTTGGAGTCATGAAGATATGGGTTCACATTTGCTCTCTTAAAGTTTGTGAAACCCTGTTCTTCTGACAACTCTACTTAATTCTACTTAAGTCCCTGGAGGGTTCTGTATTGGTGGAGGGAATTCAGACCCCTGGAGTTCCCTAAGCAGACAACAAAAATCACAGAATTTTCTGTCTTCCAAGAGCTCATAGATCCTTTGGAGTTTACAGGTGTCAGCATGTACTTTATGGACACGATCCATGAACAGAGCCTGTTTTGATCTCAATTCATCTTTACAAGAATTATTTATTGAGCCCTTAGGATCTGTGGGAAATGTGTGAACCTCATCTCTGGTGCTGGAGGCCACTGACAATTCCGATGCTGACAATTCTTTTGTAAACCAAACCCTTTGAGCTGTTTGAGCTCAGAAAGAAGCTGCAGGATGTGGGGCCCATGCAACCCAATTTCACAGGCTAATAAAGAAATTACCAGAAGGAATTTTAATTTTCCCCAGTTGCATTTATTAAGACATCTGGCAGAAACAGATCAAATTTTTTTTTTTTTTTGTGGTTGAGGGCTAAGGAGACAGCTACAGCCCAAAGCAGTTCTTCTCTTTCCATAAAGAATAGCAGAACCCTGAATCTGGAGTCTGGAATGCTGGCTTCAGAATGTTCTAAGCAGTGCCCTGGGTTCAGCTTGGCTTCCCCTTCTGTTACTGCAGGGGTCAAAACAAAGTCCCTGCTAGCTCTGCTCTGACACTCTCAATTCTAAGGTCCCTCTCAGTCCTAACATTCTGAGGGCTGGTTCAGCTCTGGGCTCTGTTTTCTAAGGCCCCTCCCAGCTCTAACATTCCATGTTCTCAGTTCCCTCCCAGCCCTGACATTCTGTGTTCTAAGCTCCAGTTCTAAGTTTTCTCCCAGCTCTGACATTCTGTGTTCTAAGCTCCAGTTCTAAGTTTTCTCCCAGCTCTGACATTCTGTGTTCTAAGCTCCTTTCCAGGTCTGACAGTTCATGACAGTCCATGTTGTAAAAGTTCCCTTCCAGCCCTGACATTCTGTTTTAAGCTCCAGCTGTAAGTTCTCTCCCAGCCCTAACCCTCTGTATTCTAAGCTTCCTTCCTGGGTCTCACAGTCCACGTTCTAAGTAAGTTCCCTCCCAGCCCTGATGTTCTGTGTTCTAAGCTCCTTTCCAGGTCTGAGAGTTCATGAGTCCATGCTCTAAATTCCCTCCCACCCTGACGTTCTGTGTTCTAAGTTTCCTTCCTGGGTCTGACAGTCTATGCTCTAAGCTCCCTCCCACCCTGACGTTCTGTGTTCTAAGTATCCTTCCTGGGTCTGACAGTCTATGCTCTAAGTTCCCTCCCACCCTGACGTTCTGTGTTCTAAGTTTCCTTCCTGGGTCTGACAGTCTATGCTCTAAG
>CM053769.1:127153023-127197215 GCA_028658325.1 Potorous gilbertii
CGTTCTGTGTTCTAAGTTTCCTTCCTGGGTCTGACAGTCTATGCTCTAAGCTCCCTCCCACCCTGACGTTCTGTGTTCTAAGTTTCCTTCCTGGGTCTCACAATCTATGTTCTAAGTTCCCTCCTAGCCCTGACGCGGTTCTAAGCCACCCCGGCCGCACTTTATCTCCCAGCAACGACCTTGTGCTGGGAGAGCCCGACACCTTAAGCTCCCCAGGCTGGCCAGAGCCAGTCTCTCCCGCTCCTTTCCGGAAGCGGCCCCGCCCCCGCGGTAAAAGGAGGAGTGGGCGGGGCCGCTCATGAATAATCCATTCTCGGGCCCGGGGGCGGGACCTCGCCCCCGCAGGCGGGAAGGGGGAAGCGCCGGGACTCCCGGTTGGGAAGGAGCCTGGCTTCGGCGGCGGCAGGACCCGGGCCGGCCATGGCGGTGTGGACCAGGGCCACTAAAGCGGGGCTGGTGGAGCTGCTGCTGCGGGAGCGCTGGGTGCGGGTGGTGGCGGAGCTGAGCGGCGAGAGCCTGAGCCTGACCGGGGACGCGGCGGCCGAGACCGACCCTCCGCTGGGGCCGGTGCTGGCCGCCTTCAACGGCCTCCCCAACGGCGGGGGCGGCGGGGACTCCCTGCCCGGCAGCCCGAGCCGCGGCCTGGGCCCGCCCAGCCCTCCCGGGGCCGCGGCAGCGGCCGGGGGCTCCCCGCCCGTGCGGCGCGTGCGGGTGGTGAAGCAGGAGGCGGGCGGCCTGGGCATCAGCATCAAGGGCGGCCGCGAGAACCGGATGCCCATCCTCATCTCCAAGATCTTCCCCGGGCTGGCGGCCGACCAGAGCCGGGCGCTGCGGCTGGGCGACGCCATCCTGTCGGTGAACGGCACCGACCTGCGCCAGGCCACCCATGACCAGGCCGTGCAGGCGCTGAAGCGGGCCGGCAAGGAGGTGCTGCTGGAGGGTGAGCGGGGCCCGGGCCGGGGCGGGGGCCGGGGGTACTGCGGGAGGGTGGGGGCCCGGGGGTACTGCTGGAGAGGGGGCCGGGGGAGGCGAGCACGGGACGGGACGGGGAGAGCGTGCTGAAAAAAGAGGTGCTGCTGGAGAGGGGGGCCGGGAGTGCTGCGGGAGAGGGGGGCCCGGGGGTACTGCTGGATGGTGGGGGCCGGGGGAGGCGAGCACGGGACGGGACGGGGGGAGCGTGCTGAGAAAGGAGGTGCTGCTGAAGAGGGGGCCCGGGGGTGCTGCTGGAGGGTGGGGGCCGGGGGAAACAAGCACGGAACGGGGGCAGTCGTGCTGAAAAGGGAGATGCTGCTGGAGAGGGGGCACGGGGTGGGGTGAACACGGGCTTTGGAGAAGGACTGGACTGGGGGAAGCCGCGCTGCCAAGGTCCTTCAGGACAGTGATTGGGGGGGACTGGGGAAAGCGGACGTCGGAGCAGCGCGTGGCTTCGACTCTCTGCCTACAGAGTTCAGGACTTGGTTTTGCTCGTCTCCCCTGGAACTCAAACACCCTTTCTTCCTAGTAAAGTAGGTTTCTGGTCACCAACTTGGCATTTTGGAAAACCCTGATGACTCTAGCTGGAAAAAGTTCAGCCACAGCAGAAATG
Source organism: Potorous gilbertii (assembly GCA_028658325.1). Classification (NCBI taxonomy): domain Eukaryota; kingdom Metazoa; phylum Chordata; class Mammalia; order Diprotodontia; family Potoroidae; genus Potorous; species Potorous gilbertii. Next base: position 127,154,609 of record CM053769.1, read on the forward strand.
CTTTATAGCCCTGAAAATTCAGATTTATTTGGGGCAAGATGGGAACTTCTAAGTGTTTCCATGGGATACTTTTTCATTATTTGTTAAGGCTTGGCATTCTCCCCTGTATGACACCTTTTGGATTTAACTGGAGAAGTACCAGACCGCCGCCGCCTTCTTTTCTTCCTTCTCTCTTCCCTAGATGGGTTTTTAAAAAACGCATGTCTGCTGTAGATTTGGGCATACCACCAAAATGCTGATTAATTTATGGGAATTTAACCCATCATTGACTCTCAACAATAACCCAACTAGATCTTAGCGTTTCCTAAAGGTACGAGACTGAAAAGGCAAGTTTGTTTAGTTAATGAGCCTTACTTTACAATGAAGTCACATTGAGCTTGAAGGTTATTGCCAAGAGTTTTGCCCCTTTTGTTTAGTTTACCAAAGTCTGGTACCAGTCCCAGGCTTAATTTTTTAAAAGACTTTTAAAGCTAGAAACTTCAGATGGAAAAACGAAATACAATGGTAGACTGGAAAGTTCGAAATTATACTTTATTAACTGTACTTATTACTTATGACAGGCTGCTTGTACTGGTGAGTAGAGAGCTGGCCCCCAAAACCTGGAAAACCTGAGTTCAAATCTAACCTTTGACACAAAGACCCTGTGACCCTGAGCAATGTAACTTAAATTCTCAGTGCTCCAGGCACCTCTTTTGAGACAGTAAAATTTCCAAGAAGGTGCTGACCAACTCTAGTAGAGGAAGTTAGTCACAATGAAATCACATATGTCTTATCCTCCTTATTTACATACGTTGATTATTAATTTATATTTGATCCACAGTGTCATGTAAACATAATGTTGATGTAATGAAATGATTATAGTAGACTCTGCATAAGACTTGTGAAAGTAAGGCTAAGAAGTTCAAAATGAGTCAGCAGTACAACATAGTGTGTGGCTTACTATATCAAGAGAAGAATAGTGTCTAGAAGTGGGAGTCTGACTATCCTGTTCTGCTCAGATGTCATTTAGAGTATTGTGATACTCTGGGTACCACGTTTTAGGAAAGACCATATTTATTGATAAACCAGAGAGCAACCAGAGGAATGCTACCAGTAAGGTCAGGGATCTGGAGAGCTTACCTTCTGAGGATCTTTTGGGAAAAAAAAAGAGATGGTGAGATATCTTTATAAGTATTTGAAGGTCTCTCATATGGACGAAGAATTAGACTTAATCTGTTTATCCTCAGAAGACAAAACAAAGAAAAGTGGGTAGGACAGACTATTTAGGCCCATTTTAAAGGAATACTTCTGATAATTCTGATTGTCCAAAGTGGACCTGGAATGTAGATTTCCTTTCACTAGTGGTCTTAAAGTGGAGGGTATCCTGATTCAGTTATAAATTAGGTTAACTGGCCTTCTGATACTGAGATTCTCTTTCATACAGTATTAGGGTGATAAATTTTATCTGGAATTCAGAAGCTGTCTGCATGGAAAATAGAAGGCTTGCCTTGGAGTGAGGACGACCTGGGTTTAAATCATTCCTCTCACACAAACTAGCTGTATGATCAAGAACAAGTTGCTTAACTTCTCAGAGGTCCAAGATTTGTTACAGATAAATTGCAGATTTGCATAGGTGGAGAGAATTTCCATACCTGGACCTCTCAACATGGATGAAATCAGGACTAGACTGAAAAAAAAAATCCGGCATGCTTAGAAAACAAGGAAGAAATGGAATGATTCTTTAAGTAGGGATCTTTAAGGGGTCTGTGGATACAGTTTAATAGTTTTGTGAACTTGGATGAGAAAAAATACATCTTTATTCTAACATAATTAATTTTCTCCATAATCTTATATTTTTTATTTTATGCATTTAAAAACATTCTACAAAGGAATCCATAGACTTCACCAGACTGCCAAAGGAGTCCTTGACACAGAAAAGGCTAAGAACCCCACTTCCAAGGAAAGGGGGTAGTGTGTAGAAGTGATTGTTAATAGTGATTTTAATGAAGCAAATCACCTTATTTAGAAATGTTTGAGTTTATCTTTTTATTATTTGATTCAACCAACATTTATTAGGCACTTATTGAATACACACTGTACTAGATACTGGAGATTCAGAGGGAAAAAATGTTTCTACCCTCTGTCAGATATTTAAACACAAAATAATTTTGGAGGTGTGGCACTCGCAACTGGGATTGGGTGTCAAGGAAGGCCTCATGTAGGGGTTGACGCTTGAGTTGAGCTTATTTTTATTTCACTTACTGATTTCATTCAAGTCATTCAGCATTTCTTAGGTACCAGCTTTGTACTTTGTGCACAGCATTGACTATGGCCAATGAAAAAGAAGTAAAATATTTGCTTATAATCTAGTTGGCATTTTATGTATTTGTATTCTTTTTCTCTAAGGGCAAAAAAATGCAGGATTATTTTGTACCAATTGTAGATACAGGTAGTGAAGGAAATATCTATAGCATGAACATAGGAGTTTGAGGATTCAAGGAAGGCTGCTTGAGAGAGATGAATCTGGAGCCAGTTCTCAAAGACGTGATGATAAATAGGACCAGAGGTGAGTCAGGAGAGCATTCTAGACAGGAGAATTGTAGGAACAAAAAGAGAAAGAGGGAAGAGACTAGCCAGTAAACCGGAAGTTAGAGAGAACTCTGGCAGCAGTGTTTTCACTTGTTCCCAAATTTGATTGGACTTATTTGGAAAAGGGTGCTGTGGTGCAAGTAAATGATGTAATGTGCCTTTCTTATGAAATCAAATGATTCCAACTTTGGGTTAGTCAGGAGTGAGGAACCTGTAGTCCTCTAGATCCTCAAGTACAGCCCTTTGACTGCAGACTGAAAAATCTGCATCTCCTCACCTCAGCTAATCCTTTTTTAAATAAATAAATGAATATATGTAATATGTACGTGTGTGTGTACTGATAAAATTAGATAACTCGTTATTTCAGTGTTAATAAATGGAGTAAAATGATTTTTTGTGGCTCAGACAAGGTTTTTGTTTCCTCTTGACTTTATGTAAATATGCAGCCATAACTCTTATAGACACCAAGCATTTATTTACTTAAAATATATTTATTATTACCTAATCTGTAAGATACTGTGCTATGTGTTAGAACTACAAAGTCAACAAAATCGTTCCTGACCTAGGGGGCTCACCTCTTGAAAGAAATAACATATTTAGGTAGATAGAATAATTTTGTGGGTTGGAAGCAGTAGCATCTGGGGAAAGACTTCATATAGGATCTAACATTTGAGCTGAGCCTTGAAGGAAGCTAGAGATTTCATGAGGTAGAAGTAAAGGAGTCTATTACAGGTAAGGGAATAGCTTTTCAAATGCCAAAAGATTCATGATGTGAAATGGTAAGGGAATAAATGTTAAGTAGGTCATTTGGCTGAACTATAGAGAACTTGATGGAGAATAATGTGTAATTAATTAATCAGTCAGTCAATATATACTTATTAAGTGTCTGCTGTGTACTGGGCACTGACTGGGAAGTGCTGGCAATACAAATACCAAAAGGAAAGATGGTTCCTGCCCTCATAGACCTACAATCAAATGATGGAAGACCACACACTGAAAAGCTGAGGGGGTTGGGGAAGGTACCTGGAAATGATCAGGAAGTGTAGCCAAGTGGGAAATGGGAAATGGCTGGCTCGGAAATCCTCCTTAAATGGAGGTTTTAGAAAGCGCTTTTCCACCACCCTCCAATCAGAGGAGACTAAGGAGTTGTGGATCAACATACAGAATTGTCAGTTATTCACATACTGCTTGCACAGTATTCAGTGATCACTTTTGCAGACTCTCAAAACCTCCAAACTATTGGAGGTAGTTTGAAATTGGCAGCCATTATCATCAGTAATGTTGGTAATAAAAGTAACTAACATATTGCTTTTTAAAGTTTGCAAAGAACATATATAACCTGTATCAGATTGCTTACCCTCTTAGGAGGAATGAGGGGAGGAATGGAGGGAGAAAATTTGGAACTCAAAATTTTATTAAAAAATGAATGTTTACAATTTTTTTTACAAGCAATTAGAAAAAATAAAATACTATATAAAAAAAAAATAAGTTTTCAGACTTTACATTATTTGATTTCACCACAACTGGATAAGGTCGGTAATAGTTGAATTTCAGAGAAATGAAACAATGGGACTGGTTTTAGGGATGAGATTTGAGCCCAAGTCTTCTTGATGCCAAGTCCAACATTCTATCCACAAGACCAAGTTGGAGGCTTAGGCCCTACCCTCTCCTCGTTACCATTTGTGGGGTTCGTCTCCAAGAAAAACAGCCCTCCAAAACTCCCCTCACTCTTTCCCTCTTCTCTTTGCTATGCATTTTCCCAATCTTTCTACAGAGGGTATCAGCCCCATAGGGCTGTGTACAAACACTTCCAGGTGCCCACAGTAGTGGCAGTAGCTGCAAGTGTTGTTCTCCCTCTTCTACCCACCTCATTCCACCAGATGACCCCATGGTCATTGGCAGCTGTCCCTTGGAGGGCGGGCTCTGATCTCTTCGTTGTTATTTTGGGTGGTTAGGCCAGCATAAGCAGGGATGGATGAGTTGTGTTCTGCACACTAGAGCTCATTGCACTATTGCGTTTCTCCCCAAATCCACTCCTTTTCTGAACTTTCTTCACCCAAGCTGTCATCTTCAGTGCCATTTTTGGTGCAGCCTTTGCCCTTCTTTGAATTCTAACTCTCTATCCACATAAGCCAAGTCTTGTCATTTTCACCCCACATCTCTCACAGTCTTCCCCTTTCTACTCCCACAGCCACTGTCCTAATTCAGATCCTCATCACCTCTTATCTGATGTAGCCTCCTGAGTTTTCTCCTTGTCTCACTTCCCTTCCTTCTCCAGTCCACAGAGTTGCCAAGGCAGTTAGGGTTAAGTGACTTCCCCAAGGTCACACAGCTAGTAAGTGTCTAGTATCTGAGGCTAGTTTTGAACTCAGGTCCTCTTGACTCCAGAGCTGGTACTCTGTTCACTGCACCACCTAGCTGCTCCCAAAGTGATTTTCTTAAAACAGGTTTGACCAAGTCACTCACCTATCAAGTAAACTCCCTATTGACTGCGGTATCAAATATTATTTCCTCCTTTAAAGGTTTATATTTTTGCATAAGTTTTATAATGTAGTAGTAGTATAGTGTAGTAAGAAGTACAATATAGCAATATTGTAGTATGTTTGTAAAATGTATAAACAAGTAAATATTCACATTGGACAGATATGCTTGAAGATTTTTCAGGATGAGATGTACACTCAAAAAAACTTGAACTCACTGAACTTGGTCACACTGCCCTAGAACAACTGTCACATAAAATGGCTTAGCTCAAACTGTGTGACATGTGTTTGTACAAAGAGGACTTTTTAACTCTGGAATAATAAATATCTACTATCAGTTAGCTATCTATCATACAAAACTTTTTGTAATTTTAGCTCTCTGGCTTTATAAACAAAAACATCAGTAAAATAAGATAAGAGACTTTTGTGGTTTTAGATGAGGGGAGTGAATATGTCAGATACTTGGCAGTTTTAAAAGGCAGCTCAAAGGTGTTCAACTTATGAACAGCTGTCCCATCCCAATAAGAAAAATGAGTTTTTTACATGGCTCTGAAATTTTCCAGTTGGACTCTTCAGCTATCAACCTTTTTTTAAAAAAAAATTATTATTCAGAACTTGACAAACATGAATATTGCCATATTCAAAGAAGAACGGAAAAAGAATTGTGGGTAAAAGTATGAATTTCTACAGTTGCCCAAGAGTTAGTTTCTAAGCTGGCCTGCTAGTTTGTTCATGTCCCCTCTGAATTCTCTGGTGGTCTCTTTTGTGCCTTTCAAAGACACCTTTCTTTTCTTTTGTCATCACCATTACTAGTAGCCTTTTTCTCTCAGCCTCCCTGCTCCCCATTTTTGTTACAAAGTATAGTCAAGCAAAGCCGTGTCAGAAAATAAATGTCTTGTTCCACATCTTTAGTCCCTCATCTCTCTGTCCGGTAGCATGTCTATCTTTTCATCCTTCCCCTAGAGCTGTGCTTTGTTATTACATTAATAATAATTCTTCAGTCCTAATAAATTGTTTTTCCTTACAGCCCTTGTGCTCAATGTATAAATTGTTATCCTGGTTCTTTTTACTTCACTCTGTATCTAGTTATACGAGCCCTCCCAGATTTCTTTGACTCCTTCCCTCCTGTCATTCTTTACAATGTAACAACATTCCATTGTATTCATAGACCATAATTTGTTCAACCATTCTCTAGTTTGTGGGCACTGGAACTACTGTGGATATTATTGTACATTTGGGCCCTTTCTCTCTTTTCTCTATTTGAGGTATTGTATATACCTAGTAATGGTTTCACCATGTCAAACACATATCACATTTTTCAAAGTTTGAAAATACTGCCTGCGTAGACACTGATGAATTCTGCTAGGGTAGTTACACCATTTCAAACACTATTCCTACCATCACCACTTATGCCTCTATCCTACCTCTATCCCACCTCAATGGAAAATGTAGCTTAAGCTGAAGTGTAGCTCCTGATTTTAGCTATTTGTGAGAAAGGGAGAGAATTAACTAAGACCTTGTTCTATTTTAGGATAGCTAGGTGGTGCAGCTAATAGAGCATTGGGCCTGTAGCCAGGAAGACCTGAGTTCAAATCTAACCTCAGACACTTATTAGCTGTGTGACCCTGGGCAAGTCACTTCACTCTGCTTTCCTCAGTTTCCTTATCTGTACAATGAGCTGGAGAAGGAAATGGCAAACCATCCAGTATCTTTGCTGATAAGTGGGGTCATGAAGAGTCAGACAGGACTGAACAACAATAATTAGTTGAATAAATATAAGAACTAGAGTTCTTATATTTACATTATATTTACATACTGTAAAGAATTTTATACATTCCAAAATCTGAGCATTTTTGGTTGAAAAATGAAGTGTCTTGTGCTGGGCCACAAAGCAAACTGCTGATGAAATTGAACTCCAGTTTCCTACTGAGTCACCTCCGCTAATCACTAACCTATATTGCTTTCAATAGAATTGACAACAGTTTTCTGTTAGTATGCACTCACCTTACCATCATTTGTAGGATTGTAGGTTTAGAGCTCTTACTGGTCTTCCTAGCCAACCTTTTCGTTTTACAAATGAAGCAGCTGAGGCCCAGGGAGCTAGTGGCCTAGCTGGTATCCAGATCCAGGTTGCCTGATACCGAAGTGATCTTTTGAAAATATAGTATCTGTTAAAAATAAAACAACAACACAAAACAGAAGGGCCTTTAGTTGTTTGAGTTACAAAAGATGATTAGCAGATTAACATTCCATCAGTTTTACCAATGTAGTATAATATATTAACAATATCTTAATATTACACAAACATTACTAATCAGAGCAGCAAAATGCAGGGGATGACTTAACAGTCCTGTTTTCCAAAGTAAGTAATTTAAAAGGTTTTGGATAAGAAGTGATTTTTCCAGTATCACCTCAAAGTAATGATGCTTTTGGTCATGGAGGAAACCTCAACTACATTGTTTTATATCCACTTTTATTTGTATGTGTGCCTTGACCTCAGATCATTCTTTAGTCTACTGTTGAAATGAATGAATGTTGTTCAGTTTCAAGCTCTCTGTGACTCAGTTTGAGGTTTTTCTTTTTAGCAGAGATAACGAGTGGTTTGCCATTTCCTTCCTTAGTTCGTTTTATAGATGAGGAAACTGGGGCAAATAAGGTTAAATGACTTGTCCAAAGTCACACAGCTAGTAATTGTCTGAGGCTAGATTTGGACGCGGGTCTTCCTGATTCCAGACCTGCTGCTGTGTCTATTGCTCCATCTTGCTGCCCCATGCTTGAAACTGTTAAAATAGGACTACTATTAAAGCTGTTTTGATTGACAACTATATCAACCCCATAAGGTTTTCTGATCTACTACCCGGATATCCCTTTATTCTCTCACAAGAAGCACCCAAACTAAATAGATATCCAGTAGATAGCTAGAGAACAGCATTGAATAGACTCATTTACTTCTATAATTCACTTTTCTATAAATACCAAAAAAAAAAAAAAGAAGCCATCTCAGACACTTCGGGAGGAGGGTTGTAAACAAAAGTTGTTTTTTAAAAATTAGTTTATCATTATAGACCTCAGTATCAATGGTAGTGTTCCTAAGAGTGAATATAAATTCACCCTCCCTGGGAAGTCTTCACATGCTAAGTATAGAGATAAATAAAGAGACATCAAAGAAAAAGGTGGAAAAATGATGTTGAGAATTCAGAACAGGAGCAAAAGTTTGATTGTATTGGAGGAGAATTTCTGAATTGGAGAAAGTGGCAGTTAATGCAAACTCCTTGGCATTTCATTCCCACTTCATAAAAGCAAATCCTGTTTTGATCATACATACATACACTGGTTGGTTGTTGTCCTTCGTTTTCGTAGAGGACCAAAATGACATCACCATGATAAAATGAAGTTTAATTGTGTCCGACTGTGTCTGATCAGACCAATATGAACTTGGATGCTCTACCACAGATTGGACACAGGTAGAAACTACGCTAGACTACACCAAAACAATCATTTTTAGACTAGTGTTTATTCATCAATTCACATAGAACCCTCGATGATGAGCAGAACCTGTCTTGTAGTATTGTTTTATTTCTGTTTAGTTGTTGAAAAATATTGCCGAAGTTACTAGACTGCAAAATCAAAGGAGGTGATTTGAACTGCTAAACACATTTTTTTTCCACTTTATGTAGTATGAGTTCATAAATCAAAAAAGGTTTTAATTTAGATTTGTGTAACAAGGTTATGTCATTTAATTAAATACTTTACAAAGGTCCAGTTTTTTTCATTTAATCCTCTACAATAACCCTGTGAAGTAGGTGCTTTTATTATCCCCATTTTACAGATGGGGAAACTGAGGTAGGCACCAGTTAAAGGTCTATCTCAGGGTCCTGTAGCTAGTAGGTGTCTGAGGCAAGCCCTCTATTCCCTAGGCCACCGGAGCAAAAAATTTCAAGGTAAAAGGGTTAGGTTTGAATGTCACCTCTCTTATCTCTTAGGAAAATCCTTCATCCTCTTTGGATCTCATTTTCCTTGTCGGCAAAATGAAGGAACTGGCATAAATTATCTCCCAAGATATCTTCTGCAACTAAAGCCTATAGTTTTGTGGTATTAGCTTGGAACTGGGTAAAAAAGTATTTTGGACCATGGTTTTTCCAAGTGAATCTTTTCTTGTTCACCATGCTATGTGAGGAGTATATTATTTAATTAAAAACAAAATTGATGTCTGAAGGAAAATAGGAAGGATGAGAATTGGGAATACTGTGTGGCACGGTGTACTTTTCCCATCATAAAGTTGCTGTTATGTTGGTTCATTAACGTTAGCCGTTATGATTGGCTTGGTGGCAGTTGTTTAGTCATGTCCTTGTCTCCATGACCCAGTCTCCAGTACCTAGCATATAGTATAAGGCACGTTTTAAGGAGTGAATAAAAGCTTCTTGATTGATTGATTGAGTAGGTAGCCTGTCTTTTTTCAGTTAAGTAGGTGAGGTCCTCATTTAAAGCTATGGAAAGCCAGGCCCAAGGTCAAGTCAGGGTGAGGTATTTGTGATTTCCTGGGTATGGGAGGTTCCTTGTGGGAAGCTCTTGTATGTATATAAGAATAGGCAGAATTATAGGAGAATTATCTGACCTTCAGATAGTTTTAAGTGACTTGCTCAATGTTGTGGTAAATGTCAAAAGTAGGAACCTGAACCCAAGTCCTCACTATAAACCAGAGTCATAGTAGTGCTTGGACTAAAACCCAGATCTCCTGAATAGTTTAGTGGTTATTATGTAGTATTACTTTGCTAGGCATTATGGGGTATGCAAAAAAAAAAAAAATCTAGTTGAAAAGAAAAAACCAGCACCAAGTCTTAAATTGTGTGGTACTGGTCACCTGTGTGAAAGTAATTCAGGGATGTGGCCTGTAGCCATCGGACAAGATTGATTGAAGTCTTAAAAGATGGGGAGGATTTCAGTAAGTGAAGGAGGGGTTTCCAGGCAAGCTGCACAATAGAAGTGGAAGTGGGAGTGAACCTGACATGGAGCCAGATGGCCTGAGGGTAGGGCAGGAGGTGTCAGTATTAGACTGACACAATATAAAACAGCCTTCAACATCAGGAAAGGGACTTGGAACTTGATGCATTATTAATAGGAAACTTGAAGTTTTTGATCAAGCAGTGACAGGAAAAACAGCCATGGTGCTGTGCCTGTGTATATAAGGCATTGTCTTAGAAACCACAAAATAATAATCAGTAGCATTTATATAGCACCTATTGTGTGCCAGGAGCTGTGCAAAAGGCTTTACAAATGTTATCTTATTTGATTCTGAGGACTATTATCCTAATCTCCATTTTACAGTCCAGGAAATGAAGGCATAGAGAGGTTAGGTAACTTGCCCAGGGTCAGATAGCTGGTGTCTGAGGCTAGATTTGAACTCAGATCTTCTGGATACCAGACCCAGAACTCAATTCATTGTGCCACCTGGTTGCCTTATAAAAAATAGTCCTTGTCCAATGGGAGCTGACCTTTATTTATATGGTGCTTTTAAGATTTGCAAAGTGCATGAGTTCAAGAGGCCCATACTGGGGGAAGGATTAGCTCTGGGATGACTTTAAGGTTTTTAACCAGGGAAATAGAATTCCCCTTTATAGAAAAGGGGAAGTGGAGAAGAAAACCTCTATGCATTTCAGTTTCATCATAATGTACTTAACTGTGAGGCATATTCTTGAGCTACGTGTAACTCTATCTGATTATGAAAATGATTGAAAAGGCAGACTGGCAATTGTCATAGTATATGATGGTCAAATCCTTGGTTATAGTATCTTTGACTCCAAATTATAGTTTCTTTTACTAGCACATAGCTTCTGAAAAATGTCTTTGCATCACATACCTAAAGACGCAGTATATTGTGTCTACAGAAACATATCAAATTGATTTCAGTTATGTGCCCAGATATTTCGTCAGAGTTTGACGATGCCTATCTCTGATAAGCTTTTCCCTGAGTAGCCTCTGAGGAAATGCCTTGGAATGTGGACTTGTCATGCCTTTGTGAAATTTGCCCTCTAGTTAAAAATGCCACTTAGGTAAATAATTCTATACATGAAAAATGCTGATGATTTGACAACATGACAAGAAGACATTTACATTAGTCATACATAGTGTTCTTTGAACACTATCTTAGACTTGGTTTAATGTCTAGAACTTGTTCAGAGCTCTATTTCCACATAAGTCTGGGGTAATTTTGCAACTATGTAACAATATTGCTAGATATTCTTAAGTTAGGGAATATGTATTAAACTAATTTGTTCTTTTTTGTTATTATTTTTGTTTGGGGCATTTCTGTCTATGTCTTTTTTTTTTCCAATTTTTTTTCTAGGTTTTGTAAGTTATGTGAAACAAGCTCTGTTAGGTGAGAAGTCTTTGCTTACTACTTCTCCCTTCCCAGGCTTTAGACATAGTAAATCTCTATGAAAGGGAAAATATTTGAAAAAAGTGTTTTTTTTGTGTAACATATAGCTAATAAATAGCATTTATTAAACCAATTTGTTTGAAATATGAAAGTGTGTGAAGGAAGGTTTACAAGAAGCCTGGAAAGGCAGGCTGCAGTTCAGGGCAAAACCAGACAAGATAAGCTGGAGTTGGTTGTTGAGGCTATGGAAGCTTCTGGAGCAGGGGGGTGATAGGATCGGTCAGATGTGTGCTTTAGGAGTATCACTTTGTCAGCTGTTTGCCTGGGTGCAGGGAGACCACTCAGGAGGTTGGTAGCGGTCCAAGTGAGTGCTAATGAGGGCCTGAAGAGAGATGATGTCTGTATGAACAGAGAGAAGGGGACAAATGAGAGATAGATTGAGGAAGCAGACCTGACAAAACTTGCCAGCTGAGTGGGGTTGAGAGGGTGAGGAACTGAGTTTGGCTCTGAGCTTGCCAGTGTGGCTAAGTGGAAGGGTGGTGGTGCCCTCAACAGAACTAAGTGAGTGAGAAAGAGGGTGGGAGGTGGGCTTTGGGAGGAAGGAGAATTTGCTCATTTTGCACATCTTGAGTTTGAGGGGTCTTGGAGATTCCTTGGAGATGTTCTATAAGGACTATTGGGGAGTAGGGGACTGGAGTTCTACATAGAAGCTGGGGTTGAATAGGATAGATTTGGACCATGGGAGAACAGCAGCAAGAATGTAGACAGATGACAAGAGGGCCCAAGACACAGTGCTGAGGCACACCCAGGAATAGGTACTGGGACTAGGTGGTGTTCCAGCAAAGGATACTGAAAAAGGAGAGTATCTCCTTAAGAAGAGGTGTGGAGGATGGGGGTGGGGTGGGGGTTGGGCTTCAGATACGTGCAAGGAAGGATTTGTGTTTTATCTGCAGCTTCTCGTGGTTTCAATTCCACAGAACTAGATGCTCTGGACCCTGGTGTCCACTCACCTTCCCCCCCCTTTCTAGCTTCTCCCTCCGTTAGACTCCACATAAACTCTTCAAGGGCAAGTTCTGTCTTTTTTTTCTTATTTGTATCCCCAGCATTTAGCACAGTGCCTGGCACATAGTAGTTGCTTAATTAATGTTTATTCCATTGAAAAATTAGGAAATTACTTTTAACTTTAGAGAGGTAATTTTATAATATTTATAAGATCATTTTATAATAGTTCATTTTCTATGGAGAAGAGATCAAGGGGAGACAGTTTTTGTAGACTGCTTTTTTCTAGGAGTTTTGAAAGGGAGAGAAGATAGGATGATGGCTCGAGAGGAAGGTAGAGTTAGGTGAAGGTTTTTTAAGGATGTGAAAAGATCTGGGCCCTGCTTGTGATAAGTGAGGAGCCAGCTGGCAGATGGAGAGAGATTAAAAACAAGTAGTAATAAAGTTCAGGTAGTCAGCTGTATGTATTGAATGCTGTGTGCTGAAACCTGGTATACTGGAGAGGACCCAACAAAAGAATCCCAGAACTTCAGAATTGGATAGGATTAACCATCCGAGGTCTGACCCAAAGAGTTTCCTCTCTAACACAGCCAACAAGTGGGTCTCTAACCAGTGCCTGAAAACCTCCAAGTGAGGGGGGACCCTTCCTAGCCCCTGAGGCTCCCCATTACACTTGGGAATAGCTCTCCTTGTTAGAATGCTTTCTTCTTCAGCTCTTAAACTTGGTGCCTGACAACCTGGCACCTCTTAATAAGTGCTTTTGACTTGGCTAAATCAGGCCGGAGTTGGCCTCTTTGTAACTTCCTACCCATTGTTCCTACTTCTGCCCTCTAAGAAAGAAATAGGAAACATATTCCCTATAGATCGTATCTTTATTCAAGTGACCTGGTTTAACAGCTAATTAAAGAGGGACACAAAGGAAAAGCCATAGAACATCTTCAAAAATACTTATAAATGCATTTTGTTATTGTTCAGGAATTTTAGTCAGTTAGTCTTCACTTGGCAGAGGTGCTGGACTGCTCTGCCATTTCCTTCTCCAGCTCATTTTACAGATGAGGAAACTGAGACAAACAGGGTGACGTGACTCACCCAGGGTCACACAGCTAGTCATCTTGACTCCAGGCCTGGCATTCTCTCCGCTGTGCCACCTTGCTGTGTAAGTTCTTTTACACTATTGTAAATACATTATATATTGCAAATGAATTCTGATTTAAAATCAGAATTTATGTGCTGTCTTCCTCCTGCTTTGGTGCTCACTTCATCAGCCAGCATCATTAGTGGCTTGCTAGGTGATTGGTGCTGGGCTAGGCTTTGGGGATTCAGATGAACTGGAAATATTCCTGCTCAGCATCAGTCAGCAAGCTTCCCTTAATCCCTTTGCTTTGTGCTAGGCACTGCTAAGTATGGAAGAAAAGAAGAACTCTAAACAGTTTCTGTCCTTGTCAAAGGGTTTATGTGATAAGAGACAGTGTGTACATGCATGTGTTGGTACGACATTGCATCCTTAGTTTGTCTCCCTGTACCCATCTCAAGTCAGACTGCATCTCAGTCCCCTGTTCAGATCCAGGCTGCATGGACTAAGGATATTGACCAGCTGAGTGTCCAGAAGAGGACACCCAGGAGGTTGAAGGGCCTCTGGATGATTCATCAGGTAATCCGGGTCATTCAGCGTGTCTGCTTAGCGCTAGCTCTATATTGGACACCTCACTAGGAGATGGGCATACTTTAAAGGGAAATAACCTGTACGTAGATGAGTAAAATCAGAATAAGTGCCAAGTAATTTCAGGGGGCACTGAGGGGCGAAAGAAGGATCTGTTAGAGGAGGTAGCTCCTGAAGTGAGCCCTTGGAAGGAGATGGAGGGGGTTCTGAGAGGCAGATGGGAGGAAGAAGAGGAGAGACACAGAAAAAACTAAGGGCATTTGAATTGAAAAAGAGATTTAGAAGTAGCCAGTAAGTATCTGAAGGACTGTCCTGTGGAATTGAGATTAAATTCCTTTTTGTTCCCAGAGGTCAGGACTAGGTACGGTAGTTCTAGGTTAGGTGAGGCAAAACAGCTAACCCTTAGGGCTGGCAGATGGTGGAATGAACTACTTTCCAAGATAGCTTTCATTTAGGGGCATCCAGTGATGAGGAGAGAATTTATATGATGCTTTATTCTTTAAATGAAAAAATTACATATATTCTAAAAATCATCTTGAATAAGGACTATTACCATTTTTACAGTTATCCCCATGAATCAGCTTTTAGGATACATGGTGATATGAATGTTCATTTATATATGTATGGTGCAGTGGATTTTTAATATGACAGCTGGAGTATTTATTAGATTAGTGGTTAATTTGTCAGTCTGTACATAAAATTCATAGCTTTCAATGACAGGAGGAAGATTTCTCTGATGAGGCAACTGGTTTCTTTTCAGAACTAGATGTAGAGCTTTTTAGTTAAAACATTGCTTTCCCATGAAAGGTTTTATTAGTGATAATGATATAATAACTTAAGGCATCTGGCCCAGGAACTCTATTAATTTCATCACCTGCTTGTTAGATACTTTTTATCGCAAAATCAATTACTTTTAAAAATACATTTTATTGATTTATTTTGACTTTATAGCCCAGTTATTTGCATCCCACTTCTTTGGATTGTACCTTTCCTCCAGACAAAGAAAAGCCATTAAGCAAAAACATGTGGTATCTGACTCTTGGCCTTAGGAGTTCCCTACTTTTCTGCCTCGGGTAGGAGAGGAATGTTTCCTTATGATCTCTGGGGCCTGCATTGGTTTTTCCATTACTCTGAGCTCAGTTTCCTTTTTGTGATCTCTATCTAGTTGACGTTGTAGGTTAGGGGTAGGGAACCTGTGGCCTTGAGGCCCTTCAGTTGTGGCCCTTTGATGGAATTCAAACTTTGCTGCGAAGGTCCCTGTTACAGGTTATCATGAATATTGTTTTGGTTCTACTTGTTTTGCTCTTCTTTAGTACTTTTAGATTTCCCTATTTTTCTCACTACACTCAATGCATTCGTATACTATTCATTCTCATACTTTATTTCCATTTCTTTGTTACCACAAAAAAAGTGCTCCTAAGAATATTTTGGCCTACATTGGATCTTTGTTTCTATCCTGAACTTTGTTGGAGTATATATATTCAGTAGTTGACTTCCTGAGTCAAAGGGCTGCCCTGTTTAGTAACACGCAGAACTAGCCGCTGAAATCCAGCCTGATGGGACCACTGTACAACTCCACCAAAAGTGTGTGCATCTGTTCTTTCTTCCCATGACCCTTCTCAGTATTGACTCTTGATGGCATTTTTTTTCTTTACCATTGTCAATTTGCATGGACTGTTGCTTATTGATCTATGGGGAAATGGATTTTTTTTTTTAAATGGATTTTTTTTAAAAAATGCTTTTAAATGTAGAACGACACTCAAAAGTGAGAGATTAATTTTTCTATAATTAAATTTAATTTTATTTTCATGCCATAGCCCTTTCCTGATTGATTAAGCAAGAAAAACAAGATGCTAAGAAAAACAAATGTGTAGTCAAGCAAAGCATATTCCCTTATGGGCCATATCCAAAAAAATAATCCAGTTTGTACGCCTGAGTCCAGACCTCCGTCAGAAGATGGGTGCTGTGTTTCACTGTGACTCCTCTGCAATTGTAGTTGATCAGAATCCCTAAGCCTTTCAGAGTTGTGTGTCTTTACAGCATTGTTTTTACCATATTAATTGTTCTCCTGGTTCGGCTCAGTTTAGTCGGCTTCAGTCTTCCCAGATCTTTTTGAAGTGATCCCCTTCATTTTTATAGTATATAATAGTATTCTAATCACACACACATATACAAACACATGTATATACATACACACACCTATATATGCATATATTCACATATACACACACTCCATAACTTACCCAGCCATTCCCCAGTTTATGGGTATCCCCTCAGCTGCCAATTTTTTGCCACCACAAAAAGAGCTACTATAAATATTTTCATACATATGGGTGTTTTTTCTTTGATCTCTTTGGGAATATAGATGTAGTAGTAGCAGCTTTCTGAGCATGGTACCATATTGCTTTACAGAAGGACTGAACTAATTCACAGTTCCACCAACAGTGCATTCATTGATGGACCTGTTTTCTCACAACACTACTGACATTTGTCGTTTCCATTCTCTCAGCCACCACAATGATTTTCTAAAGCACAGGTCTGATTAAGTCATCTCCTACCCCACCCTCCCCACTCAATAAATTCTCCTGATTCCCTCTGGCCTCCAGGATCAAAATACAAAATCTTCTGTTAGGTGTTCAAAGCTCCCTCCTGTGTTTTCAGTCTTTTTACACATTACTCCCTAACATGTACTCTCCTATCCAGTGACATTGGCTTCTGGCTGTCCAACTAAAAAGACACTTCCTTCCATCAATTTTCAGTGGTGTCCCCCATGCCTTTGCTCTCCCTCCTCTGGCTTTCTTTAAGTCCCAGCTAATAATAACAGCTAACATTTACATAGGGTTTGCTATGTGCTAAGCGCTGTGCTGAGTGCTTTACAGTTATTATCTCATGTGATGCTCACAGCAACCCTGAGAGGGCCATGCTGTTAGTATCCCCATTTTACAGAGGAGGAGAGTGAGACAAATAAAGATTAAGTGACTTGCCCAGGGCCCACAGCTAGTAAGTGTCTGAGGTGGGATTTGAACTCAGGTCTTCCTGACATCAGGTCCAGTGCTTTATCCACTGAGCTCCCTAGCTATCTAAATGAAAATTCTATATTCTACAGGAAGCATTTCCCAACCCCTTCTTAGTTCTAATACCTTCCTTCTCAGATGGACTGGCCACGTTGTTCGAATGCAAAATGTGTGCTTGCCAAAAAGACTATTTTATGGAGAATTCACATGGGGCAGGCAGTCATGTGGTGGTCAGAAGGAGCAATAGACGGACACTCTCAAGGTCTCTCAAGAACTTTGGATCTGCCTGTGCAATATGGGAAACACTGAGTGCACCTGACCGCTGAGTATGGCATGTCCACATCAGAAAGGGTGCTGTGCTCTATGAACAAAGCAGAATTGAGACAGCATAAAGGAAACTTAACATGCTCAAATTTGGGATATCCACCTCAAATGTTCATGTGCATTGTCAGTACCCAACCTGTGGTAGAGCATTCTGAGCTTGTATTGGTCTGGTCAGCCCCAGTCAGACACACTGAAACTTGGCTTTATTATGGTGATGTCATTTGGGTCCTCTTTGAAGATGGACAACAACCAACCTGGTTGTCTTGTACTGTACACATTCATTTCCTTATTTTCTCCCTCACTGGATTTTAAGCTCCTTGAGGGCAGGAATTATATTGCTTCTTTTTGTATTCCCAGCTCATATCTCTATGTCTGGCATGTTGTAAGTGCTCAATAAATGTTTATTGGTTGTGATGGGTATGAATTGGAAGCTCAGTTATTGTAATTTGCAGTTCCCAAGTTATTAGTAACTTAGACGTTTTTTTATACGACTAGAAATAGCTTAGATTTCTTACTCCAAGTATTTACTTCACAAAGTAATGATGACTAACTTTTATTTAGAGTTTGCTGCATACTAGCAGGCACCGAGCTAAGCGCTTACCTCCTTTAATCCTCAAAATGATGTGAGATAAGGGCTATTATTACTGACATTTTACAGATGAGGGATCTGGGGCAGAGGTAAAGTGACTTGGATAGGATCACACAGCTAGTATCATCCTTGGAGCGCTTATCAGTTAGAGAGTAGTTCTATTCTTATAAATTTGAGTGAGTTCCCTATATATTTTAGAAATGAGTTCTGTCAGAGAAACTGCAAAGATTTTCTTTTGTTTGTCTGTTTCTAATTTTAACAGCATTAGTGTTTGTGCAAAAACTTTAATTTTATGTAATCAGATTTGTCCGTTTTACATTCAGTGGTTCTTTCTATTTCTGGTCATGATCTCTTTCTTTACCTGTAGATTTGACAGGTAATTTCTTCCTTGCTTCATTACTTTGTTTATGAAATCTAATTTACATACCTATTTAAAGTTTATCTTGTTATGTGGTGTGAGATGTTGGTCTATATCTAGTTTCTGCCAGTTTTCCCAACAGTTTTTGTTAAAATAGAGAGTTCTTGCTCCAATAGTTGGGATCTTTGGTTTTATCAGACACTAGAATATTGGGCTTGTTTGATTCTGTATACTATGTATCTATAAGAGACTAATTTTTTAAAATTTCAGTAACATAGTTGGATTAGCAATGAATAACAGAAAGAAGAGCTAGGAGCATGTAACTGAAGGCATGGATAGGAAATCCTTTAATATTGCTTAGCTGAAGTTTATTTCATCCATTTAGACAAATTAATTCTTTAATAATAAAAGGAGTACATTTGAGAGTTTTTTGAGGGGAGGGACAGTTACTAATTCCTTGGGCTTAAATATGGTGAGTGAAGCTGGAAGGAATGTTAATCTTCTTAGCTCTACTTATTGCTTACCGCTTTTCTTCAGTTAAAGAGTTTAAAAAAGGGAAGAAAAATACGTGTTTTAAATATTTTGGAGATGGAAATATCTGAATAATTGCTGTAAATTTCTCATTTGTAGGTTGACAACCTTTTAGGCTCAGAGGTCTTGGGAGTTCTGGTCCAACTCTGGGAGGTCTGGGGGACTTTGGCTCAAGTTCTGCGGTGGTGACTTTAGGGCAGCAGAAGAGTTAGGAGCTAGGAGGGAAGCAGGGTCCTAGAGAGGTTTGAAGACCTTGTAAGTCAGAGCAGAAAGGGTGCCAGGCTAAGTTGTTTGAAAATACTACACTGGTGAGCAAATTGCCCCAAAGTGCCTTTGTTATCTTTTATATTTCCTATGGAGGTGGGGAAGTAGCCTCCAAAACCTAGAGACTTGTACTGTTAACAAGCATTGATTAAAGGCTTTCTCTGTGCCAGGCCCCTTGTGGAGTGCTGGGATGCAAATAAGGCCCAAACAGTCAGGGCAAACTCACCACTGTTAAAGGGGTGAGACAACATATAAGTAACCAGGTCCATTTGAGATCTCTGTTGAGTCAATGAGAGGTAATCTGAGAGAGGAAAAAAAGTCATGAAGAGATAACTGATGTACCATCTGTCACTCTCATGTGGGTTTCTTTGACAGTCACCTTACTTTTCTTCTACCTTAAGTTTCACTCTTTGCTGTCATGAACATATCTGTGGCATTGAACTACATTTCCCATCTTCAACCTGTCAAATTAATTTATTCATTGCTATTTTAAGTAGAATGTATCCAAAATAGATTTGTTTGGTATTAGAGAGTTAATACCTCACTAATACAGTTTGAACTTGGACCCTAACTGATGTCTGTAGATAGTCCCTGGTCACACCTTGTTGCTATTTTAGTATCACAGAATTTAGAACTGCAATGAATGAGCATTTATTAAGCACTTATTGTATGCCAAGCCCTGGGAATACACACACAAAATCAGATAGCTCTGTCTTGCAGGAATTCAGGTTCTTTTTTTTTTTTTGCGAAGGGGCAGGGGGAAGGTGATGGGGTTAAGTGACTTGCCCACCAGGATCAGAAAGCTGGTAAGTGTCTGAGGTTGGATTTGACTCCAGGGACAGTACTTTACCCACTGTGACACTTAGCTGCCCCATTCTAATGGCGGATGCTTCACATGTCCAGGTTGTGAAGTCAGGTGGGAAGGTCCTAGGGTCCATAGGGTTCTGTCCTTCATGTAAAACATTCTGTCTCCTGATTCGTGTCCCATACCTAAACTCTTTCCCTCTTCCTCTGCTTCACTTCTTAGCCAAAACCTCATTTTCCAGAAGTTTTGCCTGGTTCTCTTCATTGTTCCTGCCTTCCCTGTGAGATCATCTCCACTTGCATCCTTTCTTTATCTTCTTTGTGCTTAGTTGTTTGTGTATTGTCTCCCTCCTTATAGTCTCCAGGAGGGGAGGGGAAGGGGCAGGGTTTTTGTTTTTGTGTTGTTTCTTGCTTTTCTTTTATAGTTTGGCACCTGGCACATAGTAGGTGCTTCAAAAATCCTTCTTGATTGGACTTAATGTGTAATGGCAAAGCAGATGTAATTCACCTTTTTTTAATAGCACTTCCACTGATAAAGCCACACCCATTTCTGATTTGAGCCAGTTGCCAATGCCAAAGATTTTGGTGATGACAGCTTTCTTTTCTTGGTCATCATTGGCTGTGATTGTTGGGGAAGTAGGGGCTGCAGCATCCTCAGAAGCAGTTCCCTGGTTGGGTCTCCCCAGGGCTTGCTTCCTAGGATGATAGGCTACGAAGCAGGGCCAGTGGTCTGGGAAGCACTGACATTTCCAGGCTTGGGACTCGGTGTCCTGAGGGTCTCCACTGGGGTCTTATTTCTCTGCCAATATCGCACCCTTCTGATTGCTGTAGCAAAGTAGATATTAATGGTCTCTGCCTGAAATGATATAGGACGAATAAAATTCCTTGCCTATGTAGAAACTTAAAATAATACGTGTGATTACTGTCATGCTTACTGCACACAGACCATGTTTATGAACAAATACATGCAGTCATTATTTTCAGTAGTCTTAGCCATGTCCTTTTGCTACCTCATTTCTTTAAAAATTCTTCCCCAGGATCCTTTGTCAGCTTTCCAATTAACCTAAAATTCAGCCAACAATGAATTAAAAAAAAAGTAAACGGAGTCAATTCACATGGAGTAGCTATGTGACTCAGTGGATAGTGCCAGGCTTAGAGTCAAGGAAGACTTATCTTCCTGAGTTCAAATCCAACCTCAGACACTTGCTAACTGTGTGACCCAGGGAAAGTCAATTAACCCTAGTTTCCTCATCTGTAAAATGAACTAGGGAAGGAAATGGCAAACTACTGTAGTATCTTTGCCAAGAAAAACACAGAGGGGGTCATGAAGAGTTGGAAACGACTGAAACAACAGTAAATTAATACTTTATTGGATGCTAACTATTTTATTGATTGGTTAATCACACAGTGGATAGTTTTGGAGTCAGGAAGACCCGAGTTCAACTCCAGCGTCAGAACTTAATAGCTTTGTGAATCTGGGCAAGTCATTTAACCTTGGGCTTCCTCAGTTTCCCCACCTATAAAATAAGGATAATAGTACCATCCTCTGGAAGTATTGTGAGGATAAAATGAGATAATATTTGTAAAGTTCTTTGTAAACCTTAAAGTGCTATATTAATAGTTGGTATTATTGGCTATGATTATCAGGGATCCCTCCCCTGTTCTTGTTGAAGTGAGGATGGACAGAAGAGGGGTTTGTATGTTTGGTTATTGTTGCTAATATGATGGTCACAGGAAGCATGTCAATACCTTTGCCCTTGTCTCATATGTAGAATTTTAGTTCTCAAAAAAACCTTGCAAAATGTTGAGACTTTGGATTTTGAGAAGTTTGACTACACACACACACACACACAAACGCACACGCACACGCAAAGCCTCATTAGACATATACATACACACAGACATGTACACATATGAGTCTAACATGTGTACATAAGCCTATGTACACATACAGACATACACATCTAGGAGTGGGTAAAGTCTAACACACACACACACATATACACATCACATTATTTTAGAAATGAAGAAATTTAAGTCTGGGCTTGGATTGCCAGCAAACACCTGATAATCTTGCAGAGGGAGAGACAGTATTTGGACTGAATGGTTCATTTTGTCTTTTAGAAAAGGGCTCAAGTTAAAATTTTCTGCCTAAAGTCTGAATGAACCTACTACAGACTTAGGCTGTGTGAATTCTTAAGACTTATTTAAAAATAACGATTCTTAAGTTAGAGCCAGTTCATTTTTCAGTTGACCTGCCAAGGTAGGGAAATGGACAACATCGGCCCATTCATTAATCTGTCTCAGTTGGGTAGTCTGTGACATAAGCAAGTATTTTTCCATTCTTCAGTTTACCACATCTTCTTGGCATTAAATTACCTCTCTACTTAATTCAAATTGCTAGTCTGACTGTTGGTCTATCTTCAGTTGTGGGAGAGGAATAAAAAATTATTTATTTTAGGAACTCTGTTACTCTGTGTCATTTCTATATGGTTAAATTATTTACATACTCATGCCTTGGGAGGTCCCACTATTGTGTTCTTCAGTGTTTCCCTCAAATATTCATGTACCAAAATTGCTAGCTTTCCAGAGTGAATCCTCTGTGCAGCTGGGGAGACCTCAGATTCATGACCAGATTGATCACAGTGTAGATCTGAGAGGTGTGGGACAGCTTCATTCTCACATACCACTCCCTTTTGCTTGCTCTCCTCTGCCCTCCCACCCCAAAGAAAAAAAACAGCTGGGTTTGTAGGATTTCTTATTCTGTAGTGCTCTACAAAGAGAGAATAAAAGTTCCTAATTTCATCTTCCTTCTGTCTTCTCTTTGGGTCATTAAGTTTGGGTGTGAGCACCTTATCATTTTGGCTAATTGTTTCTTCTTCATTCCTTTGGCATCCTTAAATTCCATATAATTAAATTCCATCTGGCACCCTTAAATTTTATGTAATGTACATATTACATGGCAGGCTTCTCAGAAAAAAATGGTTGACTTCAACGGTATTTAAAAGAAAAAGAAGCAAATAGTTTATGTGATCCAGTTTTAGTTTATGAAAGGTGACAAGTTTTTACAGCCGTTTTTTTCAAAACTCATAAATGCCCCTCAGTGTTTCATGAAAAGAAATCTCGCCTGTGTTGATAAAAAGCTTTGTCTTCCTACTAATGGTTTTGCCACATTCTTGGCTCCCAACATTTGTTTTTATTTAGCAATCATTATT
Source organism: Potorous gilbertii (assembly GCA_028658325.1). Taxonomy (NCBI): domain Eukaryota; kingdom Metazoa; phylum Chordata; class Mammalia; order Diprotodontia; family Potoroidae; genus Potorous; species Potorous gilbertii. The sequence goes on from CM053769.1 coordinate 127,177,791, forward strand.
CAGAAGTCACCTTTCCATAAAATATTCATGTAACTAATGCCTTTCCATTTTTCCTGTTAGCTTTGATCATGATGAGTTTGCTACATTTTCATGAAAGAAATTCTTTGAGGCTTTATAGTTTTGACTTTTTTTAACCCAAATTTGACTGCTTAATACTGTTTACAATAGAGTAGAATTATATTTATTGTTGACTCTTGGCAGTCATACTGGACTGCTTTGCCATTTCTTTCATTAACTCGTTTTACAGATGTAGAAACTGAGGCAAACAGGGTTAAGTGACTTGACCAGGGTTACCTAACTAGTAAACATCCGAGGCCAGATTTGAACTGATGAAGATGAGTCTTCCTGATTCCAAGGCCAGGGCTCTGTCCCCTACATCACCTAGCTGCTCCCTAAATATGGTTTTGTCCCTCCTTCCAAATATTCTAGGGGAAATTAATTTTTTCTTAGATTCAAATTCCTTTTCTGCCAACTTTCCCTTAAAGAAGAAGGAAGATTATATCTGAAGGTTGAATCCTGTTCAACAAATGCTAATTAAACCAAAGACCATCAAAAATAGTGACTATTGAATAAACTGTTTATTCATTCAAGTAGACTGCAAAGAGAAATCAGAGAAACAGATCAGAATATTCCAGACGATACACAAAATAAGTGAGCCCCCTCTCATTGGGAACTAGATATATCAGTCCAACCGAGAGTCCCCGATCTTACCCGAGGGGGAGATAAGCTGTAAATCAGGGACAGGCCAGCTCCTCTTCAAGCCTGACTCTTCCCAATATCTCTTGTTTCTCAAAGGTGGAAGGAAGAAGAAAGTCTCTCAAGCTCTAGGGCAGACTGAGCCCTCACTCACCCCCACCAACTAAGTGGTTTAAGTATTTCAGACACTCTATGAAGGGTTAGGGATACAAAAAGAGACAAAGACAGCCCCTGCCCTCAAGGAGCTTACTGTTCTATGAGGGAGACAACATACAAACAAATATGTACAAAGCAAGCTATATACAGGATAAATAAGAAATAATTTATGGGGGAAGGCACTAGAATTAAGTGAAGTTGAGAAAGGCTTCCTAAAAGAAGGGATTTTAGTTGAGACTTAAAAGGAAGCAGTAGGCAGAGATGAGGAGAATGTTTTAGGCACGGGGGAGAGCCAGATAGAATTTCCAGCTGAGAGATGGAGTGTCTTGTTTGTAAGAGCCAGAAGGCCAGTGTCATTGGATCTAAGAGTATGTCATAGGGAGGAAGGTTGAAGAGGTAGGAGGAGGCAAGCTTATGAAGGGCTTGGAATGCCAAGCAGAGGATTTGTATTTGTTCCTGGAGGAGATAGGAAACAATTGGAGTTTATTGAGTAGGGGAAAGAGTAATATGAAAATTAGTTTAGTGGCTGAATGGAGTATGGTTTGGAGTGGGGAGAGACTTGAGGCAGGCAGGCTTACCAGAAACTATTGCAGTAATCTAGGTGTGAAGTGATGAGGGTCTGTACCAGAGTGGTAACAGTGTCAGAGGACAGAAGGGGTGTGTTTGAGAGATGCTACAGAGGTGAGATCAGTAAGCCTAGACAAGAGCTTGGATATGAAGGGTGGAAGAGGGGGAGGGATGGTGAGGAATCCAGCATGACTCCTAGATCATGAACCTTAATGACTGGGAGGATGGTGTTGCTCTCTATAGTAATAGGGAAGGTGGGCAGGGGGGAAGGCTTGGTGGGAAGATGATGAGTTCTGTTTTGAACACATTGAGTTTAAGATGTCTACTAGACATCCAGTGTCTAAAAGGCATTTGGAAATGTGAGATTGGAGGTCAGTAGATTGGGGCAGGAAAGGTAGTATTGAGAATCATCAGCAGAGATGGTAATTAAATCTGTGGGATCTGATGAGATCTTCAAGTGAAGTAGTCTAGAGAGAAAAGGACCCTGACAGACACAGTTAGAGGGTGTTACCTGGAAGAGGATTCTGCAAAGGAGACAAGAGAAGGAGTGGTCAGATAAGTCAAAGGAGAACCAGGAGAGTTGTCCCAAGAATATCAAGGCGATCCATGGTGTCTAAGGCTACAGAGAGGTCAGGGAGAATAAGGATTGAGAAAAGGCCATTGGATTTGACCTTTGAAGAGAACAGTTTTGGTGGAATGATAATGTCAGAAGCCATATTAAAAGGGTTTAAGAAGAGAGTGAGAGGAGAGAAAGTAGAGTTGGAAAGGATTTGCAGTTGCTTAGTCTAACTCTCTCCTTTTATAACCCATGAAAATGAGGCCACCCAAAGGTTATTAGTTCAATGATTTGTCTGTCTGAGGTCAAACTATTAACATTTCTATTTAGATAAAAACATTTATTGTTTAAAAATATGTATAATTCTCCACAAAACATTTTTATTTTTTGTCCAGACTTCTGACTTTATTGTTGTGAAGATTTCTTTCTATCTGTGCAGATAAACTACGGTAATTTATAGTCTTATGTCTATTACTTAGTTGCTTTAGAACACTGAAGAGTTATGTGACTGGGCAGTGGCCTATCAGCTAGTTTGATTGTTGTTCTTTGTCTTCCAAGAGGACCAAAATGACATCACTATTGTAAAGTGAAATTTCAGTGTGTCTGACCAGACCAATGTGAGCTTGGAATGCTCTACCACAGATTGGGCACAGACAGTTTGCGTGAATATTTGGGGTGGATACTCTAGATTTGCACATCCTGCGTTTACTTTGTACTGTCTCAATTCTGCTTTGCTCAAAGAGCACAACACTCTTTCTGATGCAGGCACGCTATGCTAGCAGTCCTGTGCAGTGTCTCCCATGTTGTGCAGTCAAATCCAAAGTTCTTGAGAGAGACCTTGAGAGTGTCCTTGTATCGTTTCTTCTGACCACCATGTGATTGCCCACCCCATGTGAGTTCGGCCTGTCAGTTAACTATTTTCTATTCAGTATTTTATTTTTTCCCACAGTTACGTGTAAAAACAATTTTTAGCATTTGTTTTTAAAAATGTTGAGTTCCAAATTCTCTCCTCTCCTCCCTTCTCCCCTCATTGAGAAGGCAAGTATTTTGATATAGGTTATACATGTCCAGTCATGCAAAACATATTTCCATGTTTGTCATGTTATTAAAAAACAAAAAAACCAAAAACCCCCAAGAAAAATAAAGTTTAAAAAAAATATGCTTTGATCTGCAAGTCATACTCCATCAGTTCTTTCTCTGGAGGTTGATAGCATTTTTCATCATATGTCCTTAGGAATTTTCTTGGAACACTGTATTGTAGAAAATAGCTAAGTCATTTACAGTTGGTCATCTTACAGTACTGCTATTACTGTATACAGTGTTCTCCTGGTTCTCCCCATTTCACTTTGTATCAGTTTATGTAAGTCTCGGTTTTTCTGAGACTATCCTGCTCATCATTTCTTAAAACTGCACAAATGTATTCCATTACAATCATATACCATAACTTGGTTAGCCATTCCTCATTTGGTGGGCATCCCCTCAATTTCCAATTCTTTGCCACCACAAAAGGAGCTGCTATAAATATTATTCTTATATGGATAGGTCCTTTTTTTAAAAAATCTCTTTGGGGTACAGATCTAGTAATGATATATTGACAAATTCAAATGTATAAATATTCACCTCCTGCAAACATTCTATTTTTGTTATTGTAAACATGTATAATTACATATTTATAACTATAGACAATAATTATTGATGTATGCGTTGCCAAATATTTATCCACAGAAATAGTCCTTAATGTTGGTTTTTACAATTCTCCCAGATAAAGTATATTTCACTTCAATAACATAGAAAATATTTTACCCTATTTCCAACACCTTATTTTCAGTCTATTGCCAAGCCCTGTAGATTCTATTTTCTCAACATTTTCTGTTTGCTCCAGTTCTCTCTTTTGACATTGCTGCTGTCATGTACAGACCTTTAGGTCCTCATACCTGGGCTACTGCAATAGCCTGTTGGTTGGTCTGCAAGCTACAAGTCTCCCCCTCCCTCCAGTCCATTCTTCACTCAGCTGTCAAAGTGATTTCATTAAGCAGAGATCTGATCATATCTTCCCCATTTAGTGAACTCCAGTGGCTCCAGGATCAAAGGTGAGAACCTTAGTTATCTGACTTCTTCCATTCTTCTTGCATCATCCTCCCCTCCACATCCTTGGTGATCCATTGATACTGGCCACTGGGCTGCTCCTGGCACAAGAAACATTCCATGTATTTTCACTTTCCTGGAAGTCTCTTGATCCTCATCTCAAACTCCTGGATTCCCTGGTTTGCTTCAAGTCTCAGTTAAAATCCCACCTTTTGGGAGAAGCTTTCCTTCTGAGATCCCCTCCAGTTTATCCTGCTTATATCTTGTATACGTAATTGTTTGCATTTTGTCTCCCTTAATAGAGCCTGTAATGTCCTTGAGACCAGGGACTGCCTTTTTGCCTTTCTTTTTCTGTCTAGCACATAGCACAGTGCCTGGCACAGAGAAGGAATTCAATAAAAATGCTCATTCACTTGGCATTCGAAAAACATTGTGAAATGAAACATTTCCTTGTTTGGATCTTGTGCAAACAGTCCTTTTTCGAGAACAAGATACTCTGCTCTACTAACATTATCACCATCAGAACTTACCGTCTACAGCATGCCTAGTTTTTATCCTAGATTGTGGACAAAATGTTTTAGGGCAAAGCAGGATTTTCATGTAAGTGGTTTGAAAGAAATCTCTTAAGGTAGCAAATGCATTTGAATTGGGTAAATGAAACCTAAAAGTGCAGCATCTTTGCAATTTAAAATGCTTTGTGGATTTAGAAGTTGATAAATTGCCTTTGGAGAAAAACCAAGATTGATATTAAAGATGGTGCAGCGCAGCAAAGATCTCACTTCCTTTATTAAATCAGAAACGTCTAGAGGCCAGGATCAGTGTCAACTTTTACTTGGCATAGCATCCAAAATAAAGATCATGTCTTTGCCTGATGCTATGAAGTAGCAAGGAGGGAAGTCTTTTCTTTTCTTTTTTTTTTTTTTTTTGAGGTTGGGAAAGGATTTTTACTCCCACCACAAAATTCAACATTGATCCTCTCCCTTCCACAAGCACTCCAAGTTCCCTTCCACTCCATCACCCTTTCATAGCTGAGCTCCCATGGTGCAGGGTAGCTCCTCTCTTTGAGGTTCTGGGTGAGGGGTGGGGTCTAACCCCAAGAAGCTGCTGATCAAAGGGAAGCGTAGCATTTGGTGCCTGAATTTGGTCCCTGTGGAGCTGAGAGGCCAGAGAGGACCCAGGATTGGGGCTTCATGGTCCAGGGATCCCTGGGTCATCTGGACTGTCTTCTCTAGAGCCGCAGTCCTCTTCTTGGTCACAAGGGTGTTTATCCTGGTCTTCCTTTCCTCCCCCAGGAAGAAGGCTGGGGATCATGCTGGGAAAGGAAAGGGGTGAGGATGCCGGGTGGGTCCCAAAGTCCTTCCTTCCCCACAAACTGAGAAATGCTGAGGAGGGTTCACCCCTCGGGATGGGGTGCCCCGGGATCTCCGAAAAAATAAGAGCCCGAAGAGGGAGAGAAGAGCGAATGGCCAGAGGCCAGGACCTAGAGATTAGCCCTTTTTCAGAAGTATTATTTTCTATGATAATTTTTTCTTCTTTTTATTGTACCTTGCACAGAGTAAACACTTAATACAACATCCACTTATTAAGTGTATAATACTATGCCCAAAGATACATTAAATAAAAAGAAAGACAGTCCTTGCCCTCAAGGAGCTTATAATACAATAGGGAAAACAGTACAGAAACGGAAGCTGAAAAAGCCGGGGAGGGGGCACCACCAGCTGGCACCCAGAGTGTGGTATATTTAATAAATGATTGTTGAATTGAAAGCAGTAGCTTTGTAGAGAACACTTTAAATGTTGGTAAGTGTTTTATGTATCGTTTCTTCTTTGAGCTTCCTTGCCTTATGAAAGACTGCAGGTATTAATTATCTTTATATCCCCAGACAGATGAAATAACTGAGACTCAGAAACTGTGACTTGTCCATGGTTATGCACCTAGTATCCAGTGTCTAGAACCCAGGTCTTCCTAACTCAAGGTCCAACACTCTCCATATACCTGCTTAACCAGAGTTTTTGAATAAATAAAAGAATGAAAAAGATTTTATTGAAGATGAACTAAGTTTTCTATCATCTGAAACTTCATATTAATTTTTCTCAGGTTGGTTGAAAAGACAGTGAAATAAGGCAGAACCAAATACAATTACTGTGTGTGTCAACCAACAGTTGTGACCCCACAAGACATGATGAATGTTTTATTTTATTACAAGAGAAAGTCAAAAGCACTTTAAGAACAAAGAAAGGCAAGTTTAGGGGACCCCTCTACATGTATTATATAGGAGGCCATCCCCTCTCTTAAAGTTTGTATGTGCTTCCGTGTTTATATGTAGGGTTAATGTTCTATTGTCCTAGAAGCAAATTTGGGCTTTTGTTTTTAAGGCATGAAATATGCTGAGGCCAGGAAAAAAATAATAGGAATTTGCTTATTTAGTTTTAATTTCACAGAAGTAGCCTGTGTTTTAATTGTATAGTTATCAGTTCTGATCAGGCTTTAATGGCCATGAATTTTTCATGTTTTTTATCTATTAGACAATAAAACAATAGTTTTATCAAATCAAAAGGAGATATTTGTTCCTCCTATACCTTCCTGATGAGTTTTTAAGGTACGTTTGATTACTTTAGAGGGGAGGTGAGAGTGAGCTACTTTATGAAGGGGGAAAAAATTATTTGCTGAAATTAACAATTTTTTCCCTGTAATTCTTCCTTCCTTTGAAGCAAGCTATTGGTCCTTTGGGCTGCTGCAGGTTCCCCACCCCTGCTTTGGGCAAATAGGTGGCATTGTAGATGGAGTGCTGGGCCTGGCGTCCTGAAGGCATGAGTTCCTTTCTGTCTTGAGATGCTAGCTGTTTGTCCCTCTGCAAGTCACTAACTGCTGTCTACCTCAGTTTCCTCATCTATATGAGAATGAGGGTAATACCAGCATCTTCCCCTTAGGGTTGTAAGGATCAAGTGAGGTGCTATTTATAATGTACTTACCACAGTGCCTGATGTATAGTATACAAATGTTAGCTGCTGTTGTTAGCTTTTACGTGAACTCAATGAGAAGTGTACTGTACAGTATCTTTGGACAAAGGGCTGTATAGCCGTGTGTCATGTAGCTGACATGGGCAAATCTCCTAATGCCCTAGACAATCCTCCAAGATGAGTTGCCCTTCTGTAACACTAATGAGGCCCCTAAATTGATGAAATCAAAAGTCTAGTTGTACCTTTTTATCCTCCTCCCCCTCCCCCCATGAGTTGTGATATTGAATTAAAAAATAAGACAACTCAGAATTTTCCATCATGCTATATTCCTTTAAATGGTTTCAAATCTAATATTGGACCCTTGTAAAATCCCACAGCCCAGTTTTGACTTCATTTCCTAAGTAATTAAGTTCAGGTGGTCAAAAGATACGAATAGGCAATTTTTAAAAGGAAGAAATCCAAGCTATCAACCACATGAAAAAGATGTTTCAAAAACCTAATAATTAGAGAAAATTAAATTAAAGGCTTTTCTGCTTTTGCAACTTCTCTCACATATATCCCCTTCTGTCCTTTGATACTTGCCACCAACCTGGCCCAGGTCCTTATCACCTCCCACTGGGACAATAGCCTTGGTCTCCCTTCTTCAGGTCCCTCCCCAGTCTAGGCCTTGCTCTACTGAGCTGTCAAATTGATCATCCTGAAGCACCATTCTAACCATGTCATTTTTCCTATTCATTCAGCTCCAGTGGTTCCCTGTTGCCTCCAGGATCAAATATAAAATCCTCCCTTTGGCTTATAAAACCTTCTATAACAGGTCCTTTCTTGTCTTTCTAGTTTTAGACCTTATACCCTGCCCAAACTCCCCACCAAAATTTCTATGATCTATTAACACTAGCTTCCTTCTTATTCCTTGGACATAACACTCCATCTCCCAGTTGGAATTTTCCCCAGTTGTCCCCTCATTCCTGGAATGCTCTCTTTCCTCATTAACCCCTCCTGACTTCCCCAATTCCTTCAAGTCTCAGTTAAAATCCCACCTTTTTCAAGAAGCCTTACCTGGACCCGTCTATTGCTAGTATACCAGTACCCTCCCTCTGTTGATTATTTCCTATTTATCCTGAATGTATCTTGTACTCATTTGCATATTGTCTGCCCCATTAGATTGAAAGCTCCTTGAGATCAGGGACTGTCTTCTGCATTTCTTCATATCCCTACCTAGTACTTGTTAACACAGCGTCTGGCACAGGGCAAGAGCTTAAGAAATGTTAGTTGACTGGCAGACACCCATCAGATTAGCAAAGAGGAAAATGACAAATGGTGGAAGTAGAACTGTGAATTGTTCCAGCCATTCAAGAAAACATTTTGGAACTTGCCCCCAGATTTACTAAATCCTCTATATCTTTTGACCCAGTGACACCTCTACTAGATTTGTACCGCACAAAGAGATCAAAAGGAGGAAAAAAAACCAAACATGGGAATGATGAGGTTTATGGGGTGATGGGAGACCCCAAAACATCAACAGTTCGGGTCGTGCTCGAATGAATTCGACTCAAGACTTCTTAAAGCCAAAGAAAACAAAGTTTATTAGAGATTCACCTAATTGGGTTGCCTCTTAAGGAGCCTAGGCATTTGTAACGCTTGTATTCACAAGCGGGCCAGATAGAATCCCAGCTAGACAGAGTCTGAGCTGGATTGCATCTGAGCGCCTTCATGGAGGCAAGACGGAACTTAAATACAGAAAAGAGTATAGGAGGGATGGGGGGTGGGAGTGGGACGGTGGTCTGGTAGTCCAGGGTGATGGAAGGAGGGGTTTAGGAAGGGTCTTAAGGAGAAGTCCAAGGAGAGTCAAAGGCTGGAAACACCTGGAGACTATCAGGAGATATCAGACAATGGGGCAGCCTAGGTGGGGAAGCAAGGTGGGGCAAGAGATCTTGATAGGGGCAGTATGGGATTGGATACAGATCTTGATGGGAGTGGTCAGCAGCCTGGAGAATGGGGTGGGGGGATGCAACAGAGATCTGAGTAGAAAGATAAAGAAAAGCCCACGGGCTTCCTGAGACTGCCGCCACAAATGGGAAGATTAGATTTGAGTAAGAAAGGCCAGATTAAGTGGGAAGATTCAAGGGGAGCTCAAGGAGGCTCCCAGAACCCCATCAGGAATGTGCAGCTCTTTTCATAGTATGTCCATGATGGAAACTAAGAAGGAAGGAGTGACCTCCCCATTGAAAAATGGCTCAATTAATTGTTGCAAATAAATGTAATATAATGTTATTGTGTTATAAGAACGATGAAATCGATTGCAAAGAACTGGGCAGACTCTATGAACAGATGCGGGTGAGGAGAACACAATTAGGAGAACACTGATAAGGAACAGCATAGAGAGAAAAGCTCTGAGCCCCAAGTCATGTGAGAGTCCAAAGGCCTGCTCCCAGCCCAAGCAGCTTAAGGGAGAGAGGGGCACTTAATGTTTTTCGACACGGCCAATGTGGGGATTTGTTTTGCTGGTCTATACATATTTATTTGGAGCGTTTTAGTTTTCGTTTTAAAAAATGTTCAATGGGAGAGGGGCAGGGAGAAGGAAAAATAATAAAAACTTGTCAAATTTCATTGAAATTAAAAGGAATTAAGTTTGTTATTTTCATTTAATTGTTATAAGTAGTTTTATGTATGAGGTATTTTCTTTTTTATTCTTGATCTAATATATGTCTGTGTACTGTTTTCCTATGCACAATTCCTTAACCACATATGGCAGAGTATGGTGCGGTCTCCTTTGGTTTCATCAGGCAGGGCATTTCTGTTGCTTGAAGTTAGTCTGTGTGGGTTCCACATTTAATTCTTTTGAAGGACAAAGGAAAATTATTAACTCCAGCCAAACACTTGGGCAACATTTCAGTTCATGTGGCCTATTTTGTGACCAAATCTAATCTCAGTGGAGAAGATAGATAGTTTGGATTTCAAAAATCTTACCAGACCTAAAAATCTGATGTTGACTTGATGATACAGAACCCTTTTATGGTTATAAAATAGTAAATTTAAATATTTTTGCTGAAATTCAATATTTTCCTATTTTCCTTAAGTATCTTGTGGTAATTTCTTACATTAACTTTGTCAGATTTTTTAGGTGTGATTGTTTCCAGAGATAGAGAAAATTCCTTCCAGTGAATGTATTGGCGCTAGAAAGAGGATGGAAATGGAAGTTTGTCTCCAAGAATCAGAGAATGATTTGAAAGATCTTTTGCATAACCTTATATTCTTTTCCCTCCACCCATCTTACAGATGAGCAAACTCAGGCTTGAGAGAGGTTAAGAACCCAAGTCTATTATTATTTATATTATTATAAATTTATATGCTAGTTATTAACAAACCAAATTAGGTTGAGTTCAGATGTTTTAACTTGGCCCAGGACTCTTTCCATTAAAACACAGTGATAGAGAGTTTATGGAAATCTATTTTGTATTATAATAGAAAATGACTTCCTTTTATGAGAGACCCATAGAGTCTTAAGTTCATTTAGACATCTCGGAGGTGGGGGCAGACAGGATGTTACTGGATGGGAAAGAATTACTGAAAAGAAGGAACCAAAGAGGATAAAAGTTAATATAGTGAAAACAGATTTTTAAAATCATCAGTTTGTCCCATGTGGGTCCTTGTTTGCCGAAGACTTTCCTTTTTTGTGTAGTTCTAACTTACAAGCACACTACTGAATAAAAAAGGTTAAGAGCATTCTAAGATAGCCGGAATTAGCCCTTCATTGTGCTTAGCATACAATTAGCTGTTCAATTTTCAAAGGAAAAAAGTAATTGGAAGGATAAAAATATTTACATCTACTCTAAGCATAATTATCCCTCACTAATAGAGACTGCCCCAGACAAGTTTATTCTGAGGCATCTCCTCAACTACGGAGGGAAGAGTGAAATGATTTATAGAGGAGAAAAAGCATTAAATAGAAGGTATTTTCTGCTTATTGAACAGTTTTGGAGACCCTTGCTATGGTCTTGATCCTTTCTCCTCCAAGATTAGTATTTTAGTGTTTTGTACATTAAGATTTTCATAGGATAAAAGAAGAAAACATTGAATTTTTATAGGTTTATGTATTTTAATGACTTTAAAGAAAATTAGTATATGATTATGCATGTATAACCTATATCAGATTATTTGCTGTCACGTGGAAGGGTGAAGGGAGGGAGAGAGAAAAATTTAGAACTCAAAATTTTATAAAAGTTAATGTTGAAAACTATCTTATCTTTACATGTAATTGGAAAAAACAAGATACTATTAAATGGGAAAAAATAAATTAGTAGAAAAGTGTCATATAGCTAGAAGGAGACATTAGAGATTGTGTTTACTAAGGAAATCCTGTATTCTTCATTCCATGGTCCTGATAACCTCAGAATTCCTTTTGTTCCCTGCTGTACTACGTATGGACTAAAAATTCTACATTCTGCTTTTGAGCACAAATCTGCCAGAGATGAAAGTAATTAATTAAATCATTCTAATTTTAGGCATCTCTCCTTAGAACGAGAAAAATCTAAAAACGGCAAATTTCCTTCATGCCTGTGATAAATCTCTCTGTTACAAACTATTTTCACTAACAGTTACTTTATAGTAGTATTTACAAACAAAGATGAAATTCCACGATAAGATCAAAATGTAGTAACAGAGTCCAGGTAATAGTTTTGATTTCCCAACTAGAACAAACAATTACTTGACTTTTTTGTTTTTAGTTTCCTAAAATCATTAAATTCTTCTTTGAACTACTTCCTCCAAGGATTCTTCTTTCCACCTGGTCAGAGGTAAATTTGAGATACTGCTGTTAATTGGACAAATCAAAATATTCTTCCTTCTCTTCCTCTAATTATTTTCAGTAAAGCCCCTTAGAAACTGCAAAAGAATTTCAGTGCCAAGACGTTATTTTGGAAAGTTTTCTTCCTCAAATTAGACCAGAGATCTCACGTTAAAGTAATGGTCTAATAGTTACTCCTGTTATGTAACCTAACGAAGAGACAGGGCCTGTGTGTGTGTGAGAGGGTCTCTTAGTCTACTTTTATATGTTTACCACAAATATTGGAAAGGGAAATGGGTTGTTGTATGACAGTCATTGCTGGCAAGATTCTTGCCAGAGTCCTTAATGGCTGATCTTTCACCTGGAAGATAGTCGTCTGCCTGAGGACTAGCATGGCTTCAGAAAGAGCTGAGGAGTGGTCAGCATAGTGTTTGCTGTCCAACAACTCCAGGAGAAATGCAAGGAAGCAGAAAAGAGGTCTGTACACAACATTCCTGGGTCTAGTGAAGGCCTTTGACACTGTCAGTTGGGAAGGCTTGTGGAAACTTATGGCAAAATTTGGTTGTGCAGAAAAGTTCATCGATATTGTGTTCCAGTTTCATGATGGCATGCTGGATTTTGGATAATGCTCTTGCACTTTCCCAGTCACCAGTGGAGTGAAGCAGAGCTGTGTGCTTGCTCTCATGATTTTTAGCACATTTTCAGCAGTGTGGTCGAATACCTTCAATCAGGACGAAAATAGCATCAAGGTCAGCTACCACATTGACAGTAAATTATTTAACTTGAAAAACCTATAAGCCAAGACTAAAGTGAAGGGAGTTAGTACCCAGCTCTTTGTTTGCAAATGTTTGCGCACTCAATGCAACCTCTTGAGGCTGCAGTGAAGTATGGACTGATTCTCTGCTTCTTGTGCTGATTTTGGCCTAACAATTAATGCCCAGAAAAGAGGTTCTACATCAGCTAGCAGCACACCATCTGTGTGTGGAACCATCAGTTGTAGCATTTGGTAGTGATTTACTGACTTTTTCAAACATAGAGAAATGCCAGTGTCATTTAATCATGCTTTTCCTACTTTTTATTGTTAGATGATAGCTTTGTTTTTTCCTTATTTTTAATATTCATTTTAAAAATTGTGATTTTAAAATACTTTATTTATGTTCTCATAGCCCCTCTCTCATTGAGAAGAATAGCAACATATTACTCATTATTCATGTGAAATCATGCACAACATATTTCTATATTAGTCCTGTGACCCAAAAAGAAAAAAAATCAAGTGAGAAAAGCCTGCTTTTAACTTCACTCAGAGTTTGCTTTTCTCTCTGGAGGTTTGACAGCATTGCCCATAATGAGTTCTTTGGAATTGTCATGAATTGGGTCTTTATCAGAGTAGCAGTCTTTCCCAGTTGACTCTTGTTACAATGTTCTCATCATGTACAGTGTTCTGGTTCGGCTCGTTTCATTTTACGTCGGTTCATGTAAGTCTTTCCAAGTTTTTCTGAAACCGTTCTGCTCATCATTTCTTATGGCACAGTAATATTCCATCACAATCATATACCACAACTTGTTCAGCCAATTCACCAGTTAATAGGCATCTCAATTTCTAATTCTTTGTCACCATTTTACCTACTTTTCCTAGTTAAAGTGAAATTACTGTAGTATAAACTGAAAAAAAAATTTATTTGAACTTGAATTTTATTTTGTTCTAAGGTACAAGATCCAGGTCAGGTTTGGGGAGACCTATGGAAATATTTGGTGATCATCCAGAGACAATCCTTCTTAATTTTTCTGTCATTACAGTTCCTTGCATCGAAAAACTGAATCTTTTAATTTGCATACCCCTTTACAATACTTAACACAACCCCTATATATGGAAGATACTTTGTAAATATTACTCTAATGCCTCATTGTGGCACAGAGCTGACCCTGATTTCTCCAAGGCTATGCTAGGGTACACATTCCTGTTCTGACGAGGCTTCAAGTGCTCAATGACAAAGTGGGTTTACTCTTAGGGGATTAGCCTACTTAAGAGTAGAGAGGTTCACCTAGTAGGTTGGAAGGTGGCCACTAGGTGATTAATTCTTTGACCATGACAACTCATGAAACAAAAAAAATGTTTAGTGTGCTTTCTTTTAAAAACATGTTTTAATAATGTTTTTAGTCTGAAACTTTGATTAAGTTTTGTGCTTTTAGCCAGGGCTGGTGTCCTCAGATTCAGTTAAGGAAGACACTTTTAAAAATACGCGGTTACTCACTTTTTATGTCATTCTGGTTGTCCTTGATGGGGAGATTTGATTATCCAGTGCTGCTCTTTTCTTCAGTGTGTATGTCGTGAATGATTGTGCCGTTGTGTGAATGTCCTTCAAAAGCAAGGATGAGACAAGAAGTCAAGTGAGGGCCAGAGGCTGAGGAGCCCTAGTTCTGCCCAGGATTTTGTCTGTATCACCTGTGTGCTTCTACTTACCCATTTGACTCACCCCCTACCTTGGTATTTGCCTCTATTGATTTTTTTTATTACTATTGATTTTTCCTAACTCTTCCCATACCTTTTTGTCCTTTTTCTTCTGCTTCTATCCCTTTCATGCCATCTAGTTAGGCTAGGTCCCTTCATCTAGACAGGATGAAAGAAAATATTTAGTCAGAAGTAGAGTCCAAAGTGCAACCTCCAACACCAAAAGGATTTTACCATCCGCTGTGGGTATCCTTGTCCAGTTTACTTGGGGTTAGTTGAATTAAAAGTGTGCACTAGGGGTGTGCTTACTTCAGATTGGTACATTTATAAAAGACTCTAGCTTGCTTTATCATCCGAATATAAAACTGTTGGTCAATGCCTCCTTTGGTGGCTCAGAATCAACCTGCCATTCTGGGCCTGGATGGTTTCCCAAGTTTCCCAAGACTGTGTGATGTGAGCATCTTCATCCCTTGGGGCTAAAAGTAAGGTAGAGCCCTGGACGGTAGTGCAGGAGATTATTACTAGTTTCCTTGTGTCCTATGTAAGTCAATATACTACCATTCTATCAATAAACCTTGTCGATAGATAAAAGGAATTTGGAACTGTTTTCCTTGAAAGCCCCTAACTAGGTCAAACTTCCTTTTCTTTCTTCTCCCCATGAGGCTATTCTGTGAGAAATGCTATAGGCAAAATTTCTTAAATAATGAATGAAATTTTAGTCACCCAGAGGACTTAGAAAATATTTATTCACTTCAGTCTTTTATCATTTTATATATCTGTATGAGAAAGCTGAAGTATCCTTGTAAAAGGAGAATCACTTTCATTCCTAATGATAAACAAGATGCCAAGAAAGAAAACCAAAGAAAGGGAGACTTAATTCGAGGGTTTCTTTCTTTCTCTTAATCCTGTAAACACTCATGGAGCCTCCAATTCCTGTCTTTAGGCTCCCCTGGTTCACCAAGGTAGGTCCTCGGTGGCAGCGCTGGCCAGGGCTGCGTTCCTTCACCCTCATTCCTGACCCCCTCCCCATTTGCATTTCTACTCTTGTTGTATGTCATCTTAATACTCCATGTAGGACCAGGTCAGGCTTCCAAATGTTCCATTATGGTAAAAATAAAAGGAAATGTAACAGATTTGTCTTGGGTGATTGTGGAAATCTCTTAGTTTTATAGCACTAAAACAAAAAAAATCTGTTTTTCCACAGGCTTTTAAAACTTACTTTGACCTTCATTGTGTATTATTAATACCAAGTTGCTAGTTCTGGAAAGTGTATTTAGACAGGAGTGCTTTTCCTTTAAAGAGCTCAGTGTACTTTGTGAGCCTTATCTCATTAATCCTTACAATAGTGCTGTGAGATATATATAGGTCAGACTTGAAAATGCACTGTAATCATTCTTCTGAATTCCAGTATGCCTAATCCCTGGCATTTAGATGAAAAGCCAGCTCTTCCTGAGAGTCCTTCCTCACCTGGGTGGACCTCTTAAGTTTTGAAAGAATGGCAAAGCGTGAAAAGCCTTGACCTTCTACTTGAAAAGTCCTAGCCCTTGCCGTCTAGGCTTTCCTACTGGAAGCTTTGAGACAGCAGAGGAGAGACTAGTTGCCATCCTGAGTTTCTGTGCTATTACAGAAACATTTTTCTCACCCCCAACTCTGAAGTTAATGAAGGGGGAAGATCCTGGTGTAGAGACCTGGGAAGGAGATGACATATCATTTAGTCTCCCTCGCTTTCAGATGAGAAAAATAAGGTCTCTAGAAGTGACACGAGGAGAGGAGAACAAAGGCTTTTGACTGCCATATTAATTTTGCTTTCATCATTCCTTTGTAACCCTGTTCTACCAATTTGGTCCTATCCCATATTGCCTTGGAGAAATAGGTAGCCAAACAAGATAAATTAAACATTTATCTGTGCTTTTAAAAAATTATCTGAAATAGAAAGATGTAAGACATTGTATATAAATGCCTTTGCTTAAAGGCATATAACTTGAAATGAATATTGGATGAAGTATACCCTTTCTGACTCCAAAATCTAATACTGCATATGTCCACGACGCTCTCATGAGATTCATACTCATACCATTAATCCAGATTTTCCTCTTACTGAAATCTGAATTTGATTATTTATTGTCACACATAGTTATTTCATTTGGGAGAGTAAGGTTTATAAGGCACTTATAAATATTAATAAATGTAAACACATAGTATACTTATTAACAAATAGTAGTTTGAAAACTACATGGGGACTTTAATGGACTGCAAAGTTAGTGATCCAGTTAATCACTAAGCACTTACTAAGCACTGACTGTTTTACCAGGCACCCTGCTAAGTTCTAGAGATACAAAAAAAAAGGCAGAAACATTTCCTGCCCTCAAGGACATCACAGTTTAATGGGGGAAGACAACTAGCTATTTACAGGATAAATAGTAAATCATCCACAGAAGGGGAGAGTTCTAGAATTAAGAAGGATTGGGAAAAACTTCCTATAAAAGATGGAATTTTAGTTAGGGCGTAGAGGTAGCCAAAGAAGCTAAGTAGGTGGAGATAAGGAGGGAGAGAATTCCAGGTATGGAATTGAGGAGAGTCAGAGAAAATGCCCTGAGCTGAGAGATAGGATGTCTTGTTTGAGGAGCAACCTGGAGGCTGAGGTCCCTGGGTTATAGTCTGCAGTACAGCATGGCGGGCAGAAAAGCTAATGGGATTTTAGACATCATTGAGACCTGTAGAGTCTAGATTCAGAAAGGACACTAAGGCTGGAGTGTTCAGAGGACGATGCTGTGGAGGGTGAAAGTTTGGAAATAATTCCATAAGAAAACTGGCTGGAGGAAAGAGAGCCCTTTAGCCTGGAACAGAGAGACATAATAGGGAGCTGAAGTCTTTTAAAAGCCTAGGACTTGTTCCTTTTGGCTCCAGAGGATGGAAGTTTCAGAGGTGTAGATTTAGGCCAGACACGTAAAGAAACATTGCCTAAAAATTAGAACTTTCTAGAGGTAGAAGATGGTAGGTTCTCATCCCATAATCCAAAAGGAAGCTTGGAATGTTGTACCAGTCTGTCTCTATACAAGCAGTTATACAAAATGTATAATACTCATATAAACACAAAATGTCTGCCAAGCAAGCTCTGTGCTAAGCATTGGGGATGCAATGACAGTCCTTGCCCACAGTGAGCTTACCTTCTTCTGGTAGAAAACAACATGCTCTTCATGAGTGTGTGTGTGTGTGTGTGTGTGTGTGTGTGTGTATGTATTTTGGTGATCAGGGATGCAGTTTTTTTTTTGGAAAGGAGAAGATGGAAGAAACTCAAGAGAAAGAAGGCCTAATATGAAGGGCAGGTTTAAGAGAGTATTTTTCTTTTTTCAGTATGTTAAAATATTTTTTCCAATTACATGTAAAAGCAATTTTTAACATTCATTTTTTAAAATTGTGAGTTCAAAATTTTCTCCCTCCACTCTCCAATTGTTAAAGCAGTCAATTTGGTGTAGTTATACATGTACAGTCATGAAAATCATATTTCCATGTTAGTCATTTTATGAAAGAAACTAGACCAAGAAAATGGAAAAAAAGTAAAAAGTCATACTTCATCACTTCTTTCTCTGGAGGTGGATAGCATTATTCATCATAAGTCCCTCAGAACTGTCTTGGGTCATTGTATTGCTGAGAAAAGCTAAGTCATTCACAGCTGATCATCTTACAGTATTGCTGTTTCTATGTTCTCCTGGTTCTGCTGATTTCACTTTGTATCAGTTCATGTAAGTCTTTCCAGGTTTTTCTGAGACTATCCTGCTCATCATTTCTCATAATAGCATAATAGCATTCCATCACAATCATGTGCCATCATTTGTTCATGTGCCATCATTTGTTCAGCCATTCCCCAGTTGATGGGCATCCCCTCAATTTCTAATGTTTTGCTACCATAAAAAGAGCTGCTATATTTTTGTACAAATACATTCTTTTCCTTTTTTAAAAAAAATCTCTGGGTAGAATCGAAGGGTGTTCATAGTTTGTTAGCTCATTGGTCTTAGTACCAAATTGCCCTCCAGATTGGTTAACAACTCTACCAGCAGTGCACTAATAACCCCATTTTCCCACATCCCCTCTACATTTGTCATTTGCCTTTTCTGATAGCTCCGAGTTGTTTTAATTTGCCTTTTCCTAATCAATAGTGATTTAGAGCATTTTTTCATATGACTATAAATACTTTTAATTTTTTTCATCCGAAAACTACCTATTTACCTCCTTTTACAATTTATCAGTGATTTGTGTTCTTGTCAATTTTGACTCATTTGAGAAATGAGGCCTTTTTGTCAGACACTTGCTGTAAAAATGTTTTCATCCAGTTTTCTTCTTTCCTTCTAATTTTGGCTACATTAGTTTTGTTTATGTAAATCTTTTAAATTTAATGTAATCAAAAGTATCCATTTTACAGGATTTTTTTCTAAGTACAGTTTGTACTAATTAGATTACCTCCAGCTGTGATGTGATATTCTGTGAGATACTACTATTTATGTTTCTGACTTTGTAGAGAAAAAGAGTAAATCTGGGCTTCTGACACAATGAATCATTGAATAACATAAAAAAAGTGTTTAGAATGATTTTACTTCACCTGTAAAAATCCTAGTTCACAGTATTTTGAAGATTGCTATATAATAAAAAGAGACTTTTTCTAGTCCAGGTTCTTCCATTATCATTCTTTGTGACCTTGGACAAATGCCTTAATCTCTCTGGGTCTTCATTAGCTCATCTGTAAAATGAGGTTTATGTGAAATGATCTCATAAGAATTCCTTTTAGCTCTCAAATGTTTTGTGCTCAGCTTCCTCATCTGTAAAATGGGTTCCTATGGTACCCACAACACAAAGGTTATTAGAAGATCAGATGAGACAGCATATGTAAAGGATATTTCAAGCCTTAACAGCTTATGTAAAAATCAGCTCTACTAAAGGTACATAGATATAAAACCAGAAGTTAATAACATATTAATCAACCATTATTACAACTTGATAATTTTTCCAAGTTTTTTTTTCCCTTAAAAAATAAGACTCTGGGCGGAGCCAAGATGGCGGAGTAGAAAGACTCACCTATGCTAGGTCCGAACCCACAGCCCATAGATTTCCTGTAAAAAGAACTCCTGACAAATTCTGGAACAGTGGAAGCTGCGCAGGAACACAGTGAAGGAGATTT
>CM053769.1:127205164-127270679 GCA_028658325.1 Potorous gilbertii
CAAATGGGGAGAAAACTTTGGAACCCAAAATCTTGTGAAAATGAATGTAAAAGGTTAAATAAATGTATTTAAAAAAAAAAAAAATGAGACTGTAAATCTCTGCGAGAAAGGAAGGAGGAATTTAAAACACATGCGGATGATTATAACAAGCTAATGTCATATTTGCTTCCCATGGCAAGGGTGAAATGTCTGCTGTAGTGAATTCCTGTATAGTACCACCAGTGACTGTCATGTGATTGGGACATGTAGCAAGATGTTTTATTGAATTTTGAGACCAGTCTAAAAGACTATTTTTGGCAGACAGTTTGGTATTTAGTTCCTTAACACGTATGATCCATTGATGTGTTTATAGATTGACTCATGATGAGTCAAGAATTAAAAGAATTGTGCTTTAGTTTCTCTTTTGTATTTTTAATTCTGAGCTGAACAAACATCCCATCAGATGAGCAGTTCCATGTACATTGTAGAACAGGAGATAAAGAGCTTTCTTTTCTTTTTAAGTATATTATTAGGTTAAACATGTAACTTTCAAAGCTTTTCTGCTTGTCTGAAATTTCTTCTGGCCTACCTTCTCTTTGTTTCTCTTTTAAGGGAATGAAGGAGTCTGATCCCTATTCCTCTTCTTTCCTGTGCCTCGATTCCTTTGTCTGTAAAATGGGAGTGGGGTATTTGGGGGTGGGAATTTGGACTCATTATCTTCTAAGGTCCCTCACAGGTCTAAAACTATGATCCTGTATCATCTTGATGATAAATGATCCAGGGGGAAATGTTTTGTTTTTGTTTTTTATAATAGGCCCAGATCACATTTGCTGGGTCAAAAGAAACTGCAATACAAAGATAATGTTAATATATCTCCAAATGTGTGGGGATGCCTTTAGATGTCATAGAATGGACCATATACTATACTACAGTCATGGAATCACAGAACTCCTAAGTTGTGTGATAATGCATTATTCGTTTTGATTAATAAGTTAATAATTTATATTTATAATAAATTAAATAGAAAAATTAGATAAATTTATTTATTTACACAATTGCTTCTGTTGAGAGATACTCAGAACACTTAGCAAACATATTCTAATGGATATTAAATCATTTGATTAAGACATCAGAATGATCAGTGATAAAGCTAGAAACAGGAGTTCAGGGCTCTCAGGCAATGATCCATACATACATCTAGAGTTAGATTTGAAGGGCTGACTTGTTTAATTCTGTAAAATATCTCACAACATGAACATTTTAATTGCTTTTAAAATTATATCAACATGTGAAATACCTTTTCCATTGGCACCTATGACATGATTAAAAAGATTCTTGCTTATAAATATCAGTATTTTTTTAAAAATTTGAGTTAATTTTTAGTTAACAGTTTATTTTCCCTAATTACACGTAAAAACAATTTTTAACAATCGTTTCTTAAAATTGTGAATTCCAAATTCTCTACCTCCCATCCCCCTAATTGAGAAAGCAAACAATTTGATGTAGGTTATACATGTGTGGTCATGCAAAACATTTCCATATTAGTCATGTGAAAGAAAATACAGACAAAAAAACACACAGAAAAAGTTAAAAAATAAGCTTTGATCTGCATTCAGACTTCTATCAGTTCTTTCTTTGAAGATGGATAGCATTTTTCATCATAAATCCTTCAGAATTGTCTTGGAGTTTTGTATTGCTTAGAAGATCTAAGTCGTTCATAGTTGATCTTTGCTGTTACTTTGTACAGTATTCTCCTGGCTCTGCTCACTTCACTTTGTATTTGTTCATGTAACTCTTTCCAAGTGTTTCTGAATCCATCTTGCTCCTCATTTCTTATAGCATAGTATGCCATCATACTCATATGCCATACCTTATTCAGCTATTTCCCACTTGATGGACATCCTACAAATGTTTTTTTACATGAGCCTTTTTCCTTTTATTTTTCCTTTTTTGAGGGATATACTGACCTAATAGTGTTATTACTGGGTGAAAGGGTATTCATAGTTTGGTAGCCCTTTGGGCATGGTTGCAAAAGACTCTCCAGAATGGTTGAATCAATTAACAACTCCACCAACGGTGTATCAGTGTCCCAACTTTCCCACATCCTCTCCAACATTTATCGTTTTCCTTTCTGTCACATTAGCCAATCTGATAGATGTGAGGTGATGCCTCAGAGTTGTTTTAATTTGTGTTTTTCTAATTAGTAGTGCAGCAACCACGTTTTCTAGTATATCATTCCCTCAGTGCCTCGAAGAGAGTCATCTCCCATAAGAAAGAATAAAAGTGATAGGAAAACAGCAAAACTAACCAACATATTTAAAAAGTCTGATGTTATGTGGGGTATTTATTAGTACCTCCACTCTCCAGTCTCTGCAGAGAGGACTAGTGGAGTTGACCACTTCACAACTCCACCAAACCCATCCAATATTGACTACATCTTCTGTCATCCTTGACATTTTTGTGGATGTAATGTGAAACCTCAGAATTGTTTTGATTTTCATTTTTCATCTTTTTAGTGATCCTGGCACATTCTTTTATATGGTTGTTAGAAGTGTGAAATTCTTTTGAGAATCTTTTGTTCATATCTTTTGATTACTTATCTATTGGAGAATGGCTTTTGATCTCATTTATATTTATTATCTATTTAAACCTTGGACATGAGAATTTTATCAAATATAATTTGATAAAAAGTTTTTCTCCTCCTTATCTGAGATGTATTCATCTCAGTGTTGTCCTCAGCCAGTACAATAGCTAGCGTTTTGATATTGCCTTAAGGTCTAACACATGCTTTACTTTGGTTCGTGTAAAAGTTTTTCATTTCACATAATCAAAATGATCTCATCTTTGGTAATCATCTCTAACCCTTGTTTGGCCAAAGACCTGCCTCTTACCTGTAGCTCTGATTGTATATGATTCTTCTGATTTTTTGGATATGATCATTAATAGGTCATATATCCATTTTAAATTTGTTTTGCAAATGGCTTCCCATCAAAGAAATCCAGCAAAATGTTAGCATACTTTATATAAAATGATTCTGTTGATGCTGCTGTTACTAGCTGAGATGGATTTGCCCTACACCTTTTCATCAATTCCTTATTTTAAGCAGCAGCAGATACCCTTCTTTCAGAGAGGATCAGAAAACTTCAGAAACCAGGGGCTTCATTAGCCTGGTCCCTTAACCCCCTGAGTTACAGGTCCTTCCCCAAAAGAGTAGCTCATGTTTATGTACCACTTCATGTTTTCTAATGTGCTTTCCAGATAACACTATGAAGTGAATAGTATAGTAAGTGGGAGTATCCCCTTTTTATACCCAAGGGAACAGAGTATCAAAGTGGTTTAATGCCTTGCCAAAGATTGCATGGTTTTTAAATGACAGAACTAGGTAGGATTTGAATGTGGGCACCTGACTTCATCCAGGTCTCCTTCCACCATGCTGTGCTGCCTTATGGTAACTAACATGGGTCAGAAGTTGATATTCCAGAAAGGAGTTCTAATATGAAGTCACACTTATTTATAATTGTAAGAGTTGGGGTTATTTCAGTTATTCATTCTCTCCAAATCTCCCCTTCTCTTGAAATGGAATATTTTAAAAAATATAAATTGTCACCTTCCTAGGATATTTTTCTTTTCGAGATTGGACTAAATAAACATTTAAGTACCCTCCTATGTGTGAATCATGTCCCTAGATGCAGGGGATGAAATGATGAAAACTAACACAGATTTTGTCCTTCTGGATAATCATCATTGATAATGTAGAATTCCTTGTAAATCACATGGTTTTGAATTTGGGGGGGCATTGCTTGATTCTTTTCTCTGAAAAATAGTCTATTTTCCCCTGGAAAGTAAGCTTCCTGAAGGCAGGAACATTTTTCGATTGTTTTGGTGGTCAGTAGTTACACCTTCAGGATCCAGCACCTTACCTTGCTCCTACTAGGTGTTTTATGAATTTTTTTTGCATTTGTGGACCGTCTAATAATAACATCCAAAAAATTTGTTTCTGAGCTCAGTCATGAAAGAGAAGGGAAGAGAGGGATAAGTGTGAAAAGAGACCTTTGTATTCTTCTCTCTCCTCTGAACCCAGCTGGTTCTGCCAAATTGGTCAGAAAATCCCTGAAGACAGCAAAGCCCTGGCAACAACTAACAGCATTTCTTTTGTACAATAAAAAATAATTACAAAGTGCTAAAGATGTGGAAACTTGGATAGCCTCTTCATTCCTCAGGGGTGACTCTAGCTGAATGTTCAGGAAGGAGTGTTTGCTGACCCTTGGAACGCATCTATTGTGTTGGGTTAATATTGTATTTCCTTCTATAGTTTATTTCTTGGGTCACCGTTCCAAAACAAATCATCCAGTTTATCCAGCTAAACCAGGCTGCATCCCATCCGTGTTAGAATTTCACATAGTTTTTGTGTTTATTGGAACTGCTAGAATTTTTTCTAGTAGAAAACACATAAAGATGTTATCAGTCTGGTAACCCTTTTCTGGTCCTAGTGTACTTGATATGAGAAAAAGTTTACTGGCTGAAAACTTGAATTGGAAACAATTATTGTGATCTTTTCTATAGATTATTTTAATAAATCAAAGGAATATGGACATTTCCAATTGAGAATATAACTGGCTTTTTTAATCCACCACTGGCTTTTCACAGTATGTCATTACAAACTCAATCTTTTTAAGTCATGTAACGTGGTCTGATTTGCACGTTATTCAATTTATTAATGATAATTTTCTTCAGAAAAACTGCCTCTTACAAGGGATGGGTCACTGAGTGGGAGGGGGACACACATTCAGAAATGAAGGTGATATAAAAAATGAAATAAAAATTTAGAATATGAGCAGAGAGATTCGTTTTAATGATTGATTTTGATATTTGGATTGTCAGAGTAGGTGGTGACTAAGGAAGGAAGTGAGGATCTCAAAAAAGGTCACCCTCTAGTGTATACTGAGTTTTTTTTAAACTACCTTCCCTTCAGGAGAATGAAAGAGGAACTAAACCCTCAAGGCCTTTGAAGCATTTACACAAATACTGTTAATTGTTGTTTGTTCTGGGCCTCTAAGCCTCCTAAAATAACTATTTTTTTTTATTAGTATTCGGAATAATTAAATCATTGCTTTTTAGGTTCCTTGACCATAAATATTTCTATAACAGGTGGGTGCTACACAGGTCTCCTGTTTAACTTAGGGTGACCCTCTTTTCTACCTAGAATAATAGCCCACTATTTGGCCAAGCCTGGCAATAATCCTTTATTTAAACTATTAAATTTCTAGGGTTTTGGAGTGGGAAGAGGAGCAGATGAAGAGCTCCTTCCTCATGTTGTCTGTTAAGTGACCTTCATCTCCCCCCACTCCTCTTGGATGAGGGAGCTTCTTTCTTCTTTACCCCTTTATCCTTCACCTCTACAGTCTTGCCCATGCCTGCGAATGCTCTGCTTTTTTTCTGGTTATTTTTTCCCCAAGCAAAAGAGGAGCTCTGGAAGGATCTGCTGTATGTGTGTTTGTCCGTCATTGCTGAAGAAGACCATGCCATCAGAGAAATGATGACATGACTTGCACTTGACTTTGTTTTGAGTGAGGGAAGACTGTGCAAGTCACCAGCCTCCCTTCTCCTCCAAGCCATCTGAATCCAGTGACCAGATACTCATCAGGATGACTGGAGATGACTTGGGATGCTATGGGAGACCTTGGTCTTTTAGGCTAAGGCCTTTTCAAGTACTCACTTAAAGTTAGGTAACGCCCATTCAATGAATATTCCTCTTTAAGAAGTAGTTGGGGGAATAAGCAAAAGAAAAACTAATTAAATCAAGGGAAGGAAGGGTAACAGTTACTATTGATAATCACTCTAAGCCAGGAGGGTCCCGAAAACAGTCATTATGTGGAACTTGGGCAGGACCTATTGTTGTCCAATATATGGGCTTCAGAGTACACTAGATTTAAGGTTTTGGGAAAGGAAAGGAAAGGAAAGGAAGGGAAGGGAAGGAGAGGAGAGGAGAGGAAAGACTTCTAGCCAGTAAACCCCAAGTTAACTGGGCAGCCTCTGGCCATCCAAATTTACCTTCTTTTGGAGAGGAAAGATTACAATCGGAGAATGCACCAGACTGTGACTGTTTTCTGACCTTGAGATATTGGGAAACTGCATATGTTTCCAGCTGTAAAGAGTAGGTGTTGAATTCCAGCAGCATCCTTCAAGGACTGAGGAACTAAAATCGTAGTTGGGAACTCTTTGTTTTTTCAGTGAATTTCTTGTGAGAAAAAAGGGATTTCTTTCCTGAGTTGGGGGAGCTATAGAACGGCAAATGGAATTGATTTCAGATTTCTGTGTTTGAGATAGCACAGTCTCCAAATGTGTAAGACTTTCAGTGGCATTTGGTTAAATTGCATAAACATTTCTTTGAGCAAAGGAGATAATTTTTCAAAGAGAAATAATATTTTGGCCAAAGCCTCACATTATCATCAGTAAAGAAACATTATGACCACTAACTCGTTCTTATGTACCCTTTGAGTGTTTTCTGTGGGTTTGGCTATATATTTGTTCTGAGACTGGGTATTTGAGATACATGTATGGATGTATTTGTGTATGTTTATATATACATATATATTAAATATACATATATACACATTATATTTTGAGGGGAAATGCCAAAAGCCCCCTCCTTATGTTTACATCTTATATGAGCCATAGATACTCAACCATATAAGATTAGTAGTAAAGGATCCCATACTTCTAGGGAGAAATCACACCCTATATAGTCCAAACCTCCAGATTTTTCAAATATAGCTTGTTCTGTGTCTTTTGTCTGTGTACATATGAAAATCTGGAAACTAATATTTTCATACACAAGTGACAGATATTCAACTTAGAGTTGGGTCATGACTCTGTATTATGTGTGTGTGTAATATGAATTTATCATTAAAAAGCCTTAATTTTAAAATTAGAAGTTTTCATCTACTGGACACCAGTGCCAAAGGTCACCTTATTTCTGGTTTGAGGGGCATGGGACTAATAAAGTTTAGAAGAAAGCCTAGTTCTTGATTCTTCTAGTCCCCTGGTAACTTGAGAACACAGAAGAAAAATTTTTTCCGCTTTTATATGCTTGATCAGAGTTTAGACTGAAATACAGAAAGAAAGAAGACTTATAAACTGTTAAAAAAAATTACAAGACAAACATGAAACTTTATTATAAATATTAGGACAGATTTATATCCCAGCGTGTTGGACTCATGAATCTTAAGCACTTGTTTGATAGTTCTGCTTCATTTGCATGAAGAGTTTCTTAAAGATGTAAAATAAGAAGACAAATCGATCAGATGAAGAAGCCAAGTACTGCTAATCAAGGGATAGGAGAGAGGTGGTTGTGGCTTTGGAGAAAGACTCCTTTAGCTTGTGGTGGCAATAAATCCAGAGATAAGTAGTTTTGGAAGTAGTGTTGCTGTTTGTGTCCAACCCCCCCCCCCCCCCCCCCCCGTGACCCCATTTGGGTTTTCTTGGTAAAGAGTGGTTTCAACATTTCCTTCTCCAGCTCATGTTATAGATGAGGAAACGGAGGCAACCAAGGGTATGTTCCTTGTCCAGGGTCACACAACTGGTAAGTGTCTGAGGCTGGATTTGAATTCATTAAGATGAGTCTTCCTGATTCTAAGCCCAAGCTCCATCCACTAAACCACCTAGGTGCCCCTCTGGAACTACTAGCCCCACAGAAAAAATGTAGGCTGCATAGTTTTTCTAGTTTGAGAAGAAAATAGCAGCTAATATTTGAATAACATTTTAATTCATTACCTAGAAGAACTGGGAGGTGCAAACTTAGAAATTTGAGTGGTGTCCGCTGTCAAGTCTTTCTGTTGAGCTTGGCTGATGAATTTGAAGTCTAAGCAACTGAATTCAGAACAGAGCCCAATTCCAGTGGGAGTGTGTAAAGATTTTGTGGTGCCCATGTTGGAATTCATATTGCATAATGGTGCTTTTAAGTTTATAATCGTAATTGACATTTACATTGGTTGGTTTTGAGATTAACAAATTAGGTTACATCATGTTATTTGATCCTCACAACAACCCACAAACCCAATGACTGTAAATAAAAATATCAGAGATGACTACTAGAAAATGAAATGTGCCAATGAGGACGCAAGTAAAGTTAGGGTAATTTGACAGCCTGCCGCTTGCCAGCTGTTGGAAGGTCACATGGTAACAATATAGCCAAACTTGGTGATAAAATTTTAACTCATGTCTCTGGTACATAGTTTGTCTTGCTATATAGATTGAATCGCATACACTGAAGTTATCTATTCAATAGAGTTGGTTGGCTCTTGGTTGTTTACAAATAACACAATAATATTCGATTACATTTATCTGTCAGAATTGGTTAATCCATTTTCCAGTTGATGAGCACACCAAGCTTTCTTTCACCATTCTCCCTTCCGCTACCCACCTAACCCTCCCTTTCTGCCCCACTTCTTGGTGTCTTAGGAGAGATGATGTAATGTTGTAATGTAGTCTTTTACCATTCTTCTCTGTAGTATTTTATGAGTGACTTGGCTGCCCTTGCCTATCATGGCTTTTCTCTTGGCAAGCAGTCAGTTGTTTGTTGATTAAGGTGGTCTTTAGATTCTTCATAAGGTCATAGATTTAGAGCTGAACAAAACTATAGAGGTTGTTGGGAAATTCTTAGTCTAGAGGACCTGGAACCCTCCTGGAGAGTGATTCCTCCCACCTGTGTCTGTTTGACTGGTGGTCAATAAATCAAGAGGTCAGGCTAGAAGATTTAAAATTTAATTAGCATAGACAAATAGGTGATTGCCTGGTGGCTAGCAACTCCACCAACTGAAGGAGCTACACACATATGCAGGATTTTATCCAGATTTAGGGCAGGCAGAAAAGGTACCTATCAAGTGGGACTACCCAGCCACTTTTCCTTATTTGGGAGGGACAGGATGTCATGTGATGGGGAGGGTTGTCTTAACCTTGGGTTGTAATTTGCTAATCTTGGTGCCCAGGATTTGGTCTGCTCTGTTTGGGAATGTTTCCCTGTGGTTAATCTCAGCAGATCATCTTGTGGTGGGAGATCTCATTCTCTTCGGAATGTTTAAGTGGGCCAGAGGTCTAAGATAGAGGAGGTTCCTCCCTTTGAGGTTGAATACTGAGCCTTGTTTTTATTTACATTACTCTGCAAGCTACATTTCCTTGACCTGTGAAGTGATGATTTCTGGGATGATATTATCCCCACTCAGTATACTCAGTATACAATTTTTGTCCATTGCTTCCACAAGTGTAACCCACTCTTTTTTGCAGATGAGGAAACTGAGGTCAGGGAAGATAAGTAACTTAGCCAAAGTCCCATAGGTAGGAAATGGCAGAGCCAGGATTCAAACCTTTGACTCAAAATCCATCCCCCTTTCTATTGTATCATGTGTTTTTTCTTGTAATGGCAGTTGGTTATATCCATTACATTTTTTTGCACGTAATTGTTGCAGTCATTGTTAATGCCCTTTACTCTATCCATTTCCCAATATTTGGCATAAATAACTTGTTTCAGTAGGTCAAGTTGGAGTCGTTTTCATTGAATACCATGTTTTTCTCAGGCATTCAACATTTATTAAGTGCCTACTGTGTGCCAGGTACTATCTTGTCACTTTACAGATATAATCTCCTTTAAGCTTCACAACAACCAGTGAGGTATAGGCTAAATCATTTGCCCAAGGCATACAGCTTCTAAGTGTCTACATTTGAACTCACTTCTTCCTGTTTCAAGCCCAGTACACTCTCCATTGCACTACAAGCTGCCTCACACTCTCATTTTATTCTTTTAGTTAAATATTTTTCTATTTGCTCTTGAAGGCAAGTGGTCTGGTTATACAGAGATGGATGATTTTGGAATGACTTCCACATCAGTAATAAGTAATTTCCTGTCTATTAAAATATTATCATTTACTTTTTAAAAATGATTTTATTTGATGCCTATGGACTCTTTTCTTGAATAAAGTGTTCTTGATGTGTAAGGCAGTACTCTGTGCAGTCTACAAGTTTTTAGAGGTCTCATTCATTTACCACTGAACCACATTTTCTTCCATGTTTTTCACTGACCTTACTTAGTTCTGTCTTCACATTTATGTCACGGAAGATCAAAGAATATTTTGATTTTTGAGTCTTACTGAATTCTTTGTAGGATTTCATTACATCATCTTTTTCAACACGTTAGTACAGAAACTGAAATTATTTTCATAATGGTCATTTTGTAGATATTTTCTCATGTGCACTGAAGTGCAAGATGATCAGGTGTCTCAAGAAAGGATGTTCCTTGTAATTGAACATCCAACAAGAAAACTCTTTCCACCAACTGTAGTATTTGTCTCTCCAAGGAGAACCTATGAAGCCATCCTTCCATTTAGCTGCACCTTCCTTCTGTTTTCTGATTTCATTCATGATAGTGGTGCTTTGAGATTTATAAAATGAGCTACATAAATTATTTCATTATACTCCCAACCACCCTTTGAGATGAGCATTGTTCCATTTAAAATGGAAAATAAAATTCTATTTTATAGTTGAGGAAATTGAGACTGAGAATTTAAGTGACTTGCCCAGTACCACACTGGGCAAGACATACATGCCTGAGACAGAATGTGAAATTAGATGTCTTAACTGTAAGCCCAGTAGGGATCCATTTTGCCACCAGTTGGTCAAGGGTCTCACATCTAAATGCTTATAGATAGTCTAAATTTCTGATTCTTAGTCCCCTTTGTCTCCCACCACTTTGTCATTACCACTGCTGAGGACTGAGGGTCATTTTGTTATTTTCCTTGGTTTTTTTGTTGCCCTGGTGAAGGGAATCATGATGGGTGGCCAGTGTTCTGGTGATGAACCCTCCTTCCTTCAGCATGGTAGAATCTTGCAAAACTTGTCTACCCTTACGTAGCCTCTGTGTCACAGTGAGGTATCCAAGGAGAACTTGTAGAGGCACCCTACCATTCAGAATCAATTCCCTACACCTTGGTATAGATTCTGATTGAAGCAACTTAATCCTGTATGACAGTGGTGTCAGACTTTACTAGAAGTGGTTCCTTGCAGGCCACATTCTGACTTAGAGAACCACAAATTTACATCATCTGTATTGTATTGTAGTTTTATTTAATTTTGTTAAACATTTGCCAGTTACCTTTTATTCTGATTGGGCCTCACTCAGACGTTTTGCCAGCTCTGGGTTTGAGACCACTGCTGTACAGCATTTACATGGAAAGTTCTTACCTCTTATTCAGGCCTCTGGCTGTAACAACCTCATTTAAACTTTATTTTCCATCATCTATCTGTTGTCCACTTTGATATCTCTGCCTCCCATATGTTAAGTGACTTTGGGCCCTCCCTTTGAGCTTTCCTTATCTATACTTTTATAGTACTTTTACCCTCCTTTGACGGTAAGGTTGTTGGTGATCTCCAGAGTCTGTCCAGGTCTGCTACCCTTTTGCCCTTCCTTGATGTGAAAGGAAGACTATTTTTAGAGTATTGTGTGTTTAAGTTGAAAAACCAAATGGGCATTTTACCCATCAGTTTGATAAAAATTGGACCTTGGCTGGGTGAATAGAAAGGTTCAGTAACTTGTGTTTGGGTCTTGCTTAAAGAGCCATTCTCTCCTAGTTGGTGTCTTTATTTCCAGGTCCTTTCTTTGGCCCTTCTGGAAATGACTAGAGAGGATGCTCTAGCTTTGACACAAGTTGTTTTTCTCCTCTTCTACCAAATCTCTCCATGATGTTCTTTCTTTCTGAGGAATCTTGTTGCCATCAACATTGACATAAAAGCTGTTCCTTGGGGCTCTGACTTTTCAGGCTCACTTTTTCATTCTGCTTTTAGAAAACCTAAGTTGTATGTTACATATCGCATTTCAAGGTTAGCAGTGGAAAAAATAGGTGCTGACCTCCCCACAGGAGCGCTCTTATTCGTTCCGCTTCCTGGTGATTGTAAGTGACGCCGAAACTGGGGTAAATCAGCAAAGCTGAGGTATTTAATATTAAGTGTCCACTGTGTACTAGGACACTTGGGCACCGTAGAATCAGCAAAGCTGATGTATTTAATATTAAGTGTCCACTGCGTGCTAGGACACTTGGGCACGGTGGAATCGGCAAAGCTGAGGTATTTAATATTAAGTGTCCACTGTGTGCTAGGACACTTGGGCACGGTGGAATCAGCAAAGCTGAGGTATTTAATATTAAGTGTCCACTGCGTGCTAGGACACTTGGGCACGGTGGAATCAGCAAAGCTGAGGTATTTAATATTAAGTGTCCACTGCGTGCTAGGACACTTGGGCACAGTGGAATCAGCAAAGCTGAGGTATTTAATATTGTGTCCACTGCGTGCTAGGACACTTGGGCACGGTAGAATCAGCAAAGCTGAGGTATTTAATATTAAGTGTCCACTGTGTGCTAGGACATTTGGGCACGGTAGATGGTGTATACGGTGGCTAGAGCACTGGAGCTGGAATCTCGAAGACCTGAGTGCAGACTTGACCTTAGACATTTCTTAGTTGTGTAAATTACTTAACATTTGTCTGCCTCTCTTTCTTTACCTGTAAAATAGGGATCATAATAGCACCCACTTCCCAGGGGTTGCTGTGAAAATCACCTGAGGTAATATTTATAAAGCACTTAGCATAGTGCCTGGCACATAGTAAGTGCTATGTGAGTATTAGTTATTATTATAAGGATATGGCAAAATGAAATAGTTCCTGCCCTTAGGAAGCTTATAGTCTGTCTTGAGAAATAACAATATACAGTACCTCTAAATGAATACTAAGTGATTTCCCTCAGGCAGCTGGGGTGAAGAGGGGATGTCAAGAAAGGTCTCATTTCCAGAGCTGGTATTGAACTGAGTAAGTGGGCTGGTCTGGCAGGAATGTAGCCTTGTGTGAAAGAGAATAAGGTCAAAAATCCTAGAAGGGTGAATTGTGGGTGGGGGAAGGGAACAGATGAGAGAGTCTAGAAGGTAGGTAAACAGATTTGGCAACCATGTGGGCATCTGAGAATGAGGGATGTGCTGTGACACTGACAGTACAGCCTGGACCACTGGAAAGACAGAAAGACAAATAATCAGAAGAGGGTTAAGTTTGGGGGGAAAGTGCCAAGTTCTATTTTGGATGAATTGAATTGGAGACATCTTTCGGACATCTGGTGGGCAGCTTGTGATCCAGAGCTACAGCTTGGAAGAGAGACAACAGCTACCATTATGGAGAACAATGCAAATGATGATTCCACAAAAACAGATAAGGAAGGATGGATTGGACACGGTGTCTAAGGCTTCAGGGAGTTTAAGACCGCTGAGAAACCCATCCTGTGTGGCAATTGAGAGCTGACTGTTAGCTTTGAAGGGAATCGGCTTCAGGCTTCATGACTTGGAGAGCCAGATTGCACTGGACTGAGAAGTGAATTATGTTGTATATTTCACCAAACCAAGATATACCATTAGTTTTCTGGAGCCTCAGTATTTTTGTTTGCATCATGGAGCAGAATTCACTGCTATCTAAGCCTGTCTTGGATTGTATCCAGGAGGCTGTAATTATTCAAAGATCTAAAGGAAAGTGTTATGATGGTGGGTCCCCCCAGTCCCCTACCCCTGCAGGGACCCTGAGGGCATCATTATAACCAGGCTCTGCTGGATGTTTGTCTCTCTTTTGAGTGGATAAGTAATTATTGTTAGTGATTCTTTAAAGCTGAAATCTGAGAAGGTAGGCATTGGACTACAGTAATAGTTTTCTGGAAAAGGGGGGGAAAAGAAATCTAATCACATTGGCATTAAAACTCCTAAAATACTTTCCAGGCTCTAGTATTTACTTAAATTGCAGCAGGTTGGGTAGCGATTTACTAAGGGGAAAAATATTGCATATTTATATATTATATTTTTCCCTCTAGTAAAATCTCCTCTCTCCCCAGCCACAATTTAACTAAATACCATGAATTAAATATGGTGCGGTTGGGGAAAGCTAGTGACTGTTTCCTTTACTCTGAGTTAGCTGTGTTGAAAGACCGAATCCTTTGAGCAGGCAAGGTAACTAACTATACTTTTAGAACAGAAATGTAGCTATAGGCCTTCTCTGAGGGCCACTCGATGGCCGTGGATAGAGTGCCAGGAGTCAGGAAGACTCATTTTTCTTGAGTTCAAATCTGGCTTCAGACCCTTAAAAGCTGTGCGACGCTAGGCAAGTTACTTAACGTTATCTGCCTCAGTTTCCTCATCTGTCAAATGAGCTGGAGAAGGAAATGTCAGACCACTCCAGTATCTTTGCCAAGAAAACCCCAAATGGGGTCAGAAACAGTTGGACACGATTGAAAATGACTCAACAACAACTTCTTCGAGTTCCTTGAAAAGAGGCTCAGTAGGAATTCCCGTGTACTTTCATGTCTCTCAAGGATAGGCTCAGCTTTTTCCCAGGTAGTGTGTATAACATGGCTCCCCGCCACCAGACAAAGGCTGCTAGACATTTCCTTAGCTGTTGGTCTGGATAGGGTCAAGTTCTGGTAACCATTGCCCTCCTAATGAATCCACCCAAGAAGTAGTGTTTGTTACTCATTCAAATTGTCAGTTTGCTTGCTGTGGGTTTGGTATCCAACTTAAGGTATTTTGGATCAGATGACTTTCAGGGTAGACCCAGACTCCTTTGGGGGGATATTTGAACTTTAATTATAGTAGTCAGTGTATCTTTCACAGTAAAAATTGTGTGAAATGACCAGAATGTTAAAAACCATATTTTAGCTTTTGGCAGTAACTGGAAACTGTTGGTTATAGTTGCCAGAGTCCAGTACAGGACTTAAAGGCCTGAGTCAGCCTCTTAAATAACAAAGCTAGATTTAAACATGAAACAAACATTTTTATGGGTGTGGGACCATAGCTTATTTTTTGAGGATGAAAGATTTTCTTTGGTGCCATGAAGGGGTTAAATTAGCCCTTTGCACTTCCCACCCAGAAAGAACTATGATATAAAATCCCCAATACTCTTCCCCAAATTGCTGGCCTCAGCTGTTTTCTGCATTGTGTTTAATTTCAGCAGATCTTGTTGTGTAACTTAGAAAACAATAGCTCTGGTTCTTTTGCTGACCACAGCTAAAACTTGCAATCTTTTCCCCAGATAGTCATATTTGCAGTGATAGGCTTACAGTACTCTAGTAGGCAATGTATATTTTTAGAAATGTCCTTATTTAAAATTTTTTTTTGTTTCTGTACACATTGAAAACAAGGAAGCCGGTGAAAATTTATAGTATTTGACATCTTTCTGATACTGTACATTATTGATATCCTTATCCTTTTTATGATTCTTTTTCACTTCCTAGAGTGTTGCTAATGGTCTGACTCACTGAAATGTTGGGGGTGAGGGGCCAGTGAAATGTTGATGCAACATTTAAGGCTCATAGTGGAGTAATCAGGCATTGATTGTTGTGAGTTTGATTGAACTGCATCCAGCTGTTTGTTTTTTATTTTAATATAGCTTGAGATAAAGTCACCTCAACCTGTCTAGTTCCTGGGGCATGAAGATTTTATCTGCATACATCTTTGCACAGTCTATTCCATGAGAAATAAAGGCAAAGGGCATATTTCCCATGTAGTGAGATGAAACTATCATTTTATAATGGTCCAAAAACTTAGATTTAGAATTTTATTTAATTTTTAATTTATGGGATAAAACAAGCATTTTCACAACGTAGTATAATACAAAAAAGATTGCATATAAAACTGTAAATCTGTTAATGTACAACTTGCTATTTCATTTAAATATATAAAAATTGTCATGTAAATTTCTTTTTTTCTTTCCCTCTCCCCCTAGATTTATGTTTTTAAAATGTCTTTGCCCATGTCCTGAGAGTGACATGCCACTTATAAAGAATAAGATACTTCGCTATATATTTTACGTTAAGAACATAGTTATTTTTCAGTTGTATGTTTCTAGAAAAGGCAAAAGGACTAATCTGCTTCTCTGTCCTGATTTTGTCCATAGTCAAGTTCATCCGGGAAGTGACCCCATATATCAAGAAGCCGTCCTTGGTGTCTGATCTGCCCTGGGAAGGGGTCACCCCCCAGTCGCCGAGCTTTAGTGGCAGCGAGGACTCTGGCTCCCCCAAACACCAACATGGCACCAAGGATAGGAAGGTCATCCCTCTCAAAATGTGTTTTGCTACTAGGAACCTGAGTATGCCAGATCTGGAGAACAGGTGAGAGGGATATAACGGGCGAACAGGACAGAGTATTGGTGACTTTGTAAAACTGGGAGGCAAGAGGGGAACGAAGCTGCTGATACATTCCTGTTGAATGGGTTATCCTTCATCGAAGAGGGGTCTAAACTACCATAATTGTTCTTCTTACTTATATATTTTATATTCTTCTTAGAAGGTGAAAAGTCTTTATATGATTGTGGCCAGGGAATAGGAGACCTGAGTCTGGGTCCTGGCCATGCCATAATCATATGTACAGGGTAGTAGCATCCCCATAGACATGACGGCGTACGAGCCCTGGGAACCCCCTCACCTCCCTTGAACTTTCCCACATGGCCAAGTCTTTGGCATTTTCCTTTTAACTGGCAAATAATCCTTTTAGCTGCTCTTTCATTGTGACCCTCATTGTCTACAGCTGGCCCCACCATCTCCTTAATAACATCTAGACCCCATCTCTGTTCACCCCATACTACTTGGCCACTTCTAGATCACATCCAGATCTTTCTACAGTCTTCTGTAAAAAAGATCCATTTTGCCTCTGTTAAAGCGCTCAGATTCACTCTGCTCTGCTTGTTAATACAAGAGTCACAAATGCTCAGATTCTTAAAATGTGGTCAGTAGGGTGGATTCTTAAAATCTTACCCAGCCCAACTGGTGTTCTCATAAACCTTATCTCTGAAAGAAGGCTTGGGTCGAATTTGAGACAGGACCCATGTTGTTTGTCCTTGAATTTTGGGATTCCCAATACCCCCAGGCCTCAGCATACTTGCATAAATCATTTATTTCTCTGGACCAAGTATCCTCACCTGTAAAGTGAAGATGATGAAGTAGGTGATCTCTAGGATTTCCTCCAGATCTAACATTCTGATTTTTTCTCCAGTTAGAGGTGACTCGAATGTCATCTGTTACCTGTCTCATCTCCATGCACATCCTCTGTTCTAACATCTTTGATCTCTTCTGTTGCTAACATTGTCCTCCTTAGACTTGTATAATTTACACCAGTATAATGACTTTATTTATTGTTGAGTCATGTCTGACTCTGCATGACCCCATTTGGGGTTTTCTTGGCAAAGATAGTTTGTCATTTCCTTTTCTAGCTCATTTTATTGAGGTTTAGGGGTGTTCCACCCCCAAAATTCTGAAATGTAGGGTGCTGCCTGAATGAATTTTTTTCCACCAAAGAAAAACAAAGTTTATTAAAGATCTACCATGTTGACCAGACTCTTAAAAAATCTCACCATTAGCTAGATTCTTAAGGTATTTGAGCATTTGTATCGCTAATGCTAACAGGCTAGATTGAATCTGAGCATTCATGGAGTCAAGATGGATCTTACATACAAAAAGATTGTGGGAGGAATCTAGGCTTGGCCAAGTAGTCTGGGGTAACTAGAAGAAGGGTTTAGGGAGGTTCT
This sequence comes from Potorous gilbertii, assembly GCA_028658325.1. Lineage (NCBI taxonomy): Eukaryota > Metazoa > Chordata > Mammalia > Diprotodontia > Potoroidae > Potorous > Potorous gilbertii. The sequence continues at coordinate 127,222,731 of CM053769.1, forward strand.
TGATGGAAATGGCCAGTAGCTGAGGTGACTAGAGGATAGACACCAGGAAGCAAGAAAATGGGATCGAGGGTGGGAAGTAGCAGGAGGCAATCTGAAGGTGACAGACAGTGGAGGGTTAGGCTAGGTTAAGCGTAACAGATTTGGGCATGAAAAACCAAATCAAGTGGGAAGATTCAAGGAGAGTTCAAGGTGAGATTTTCCGGGGCCTATGGACAGTTGGGACTCATTCTTTTGGGGTAAAGGGTGAAGGTCTCAGTTTGGACCTGTACCTCATCATTTCCCCCTCAAACAGATGGAACCCAAATTCTTTTGGGGTAAGGGATGAAGATCTCAGCTTTGGCCTGTACCACATCAATTTTACAGATGAGGAAACTGAGGCAAACAGGATTAAGTGACTTGCTCAGGGTCACACAGCTAGTAAGTGAGACCAGAACTCTGATTTTCCTGATTCCATTGTGCCATCTAGCTGTCCAATGACCTTATTTACTATGATATTTTATACTTATCCATATATGAGTATCTTAGCCTTTAATTTAAAAACATCATTCTGAGAAGAGGTCCAGAGGGTTCATCAGATTGTCGAACTTGTCCATGACCTAAAAAAGGTTAAGAACGCTTGGTCTAAGAGGTAGAAATCCAATTATGATTTTATACCCTAGGGCAAGTGTGGTAGGAGTAATATGTTATTATTAGTGGTAATGATGGGGTGATGGAACCTGAACCCCTAAAAGGAAAATCCATGGCTTTGCAAGCAACCCAGTCCCTGAATTTTCCCATACATTTCAATAGCATCTGGTCCACCCCAGCCCACCTTGATTACTTAATCAGTTTACTTGACACTCCTTAATCCCAAATAGACCTTTTTTCTGTTACTTCCAGACCACCCTAGGCTACTTGCCACTCCTTAATCTCATCCAGATTTTCTCTGTGTTTTTCTGAATAAAAGTACCAGTCTTACCCTCATTAAATTGTGCAGATTCACTAGGAATCTTACCCTCTTCTGTTGGGAGTCACAGATACTACAGATTTATGAGAAATCTTGCCTGTCCAATTGGTGTTATAATAAAACCTCACTACCCTGACTGAAAGAAGGCTTGAGTGGTCAAATTCTTTTAAGACAGCCACCCTGTACCCTTGTATTTCAGGGATTCCCAGTGTTGAGGTTAGGGAACCATATGTTGAAGTTTGGGGTACTCGGGACCCTAAAATACCAACACCCCAGGCCCTGCTCAAATGAATTTGACTCAAGCCTTCTTTTAGTCAAAGAGAAAAACAAAGTTTATTAAAGATTTGCCATATTGGATTGACTCTTGAGCCTAAAGCATTGGTGATGCTTGTATTGATAAGTGGGCCAGCTTGGGAGGGATCTACCGGATGGTCTAGTAGTCTGGGTGATGAGAGGAAGGGTTTAGGTCTAAGAAGGATCTTGATGGGACTGGGGTGGCTAGAGGTCAGAACCAAAGGAGGGGGATTTTGATGGCATCAGAGGTGGGAAATGTCCAGGGACATTGAGAGGTAACAGACAGTGGAGGGCTAGGCTAGTTTAGGGGGAACAAATTTGGGCATAGATATTTTGGTAGGGTCTAGAAAGACATTTGGACAAAGTGATAATGAAAGGCTTATGGCCTCAGGCAAACGCTAGATCTTGTGGAAATATTCAAGGAGAGTTCAAAGGGGTTCCCAGAGCTGATACCCCGTCACCAGCACCCTAAACCTCAACAATAGTAATAATATCTAGCATTTAGATAATGCTTTAAGGTTTGCAAAAGACTTTACATAGATTATCTCATAGGATTTTTACAACAATCCTGTCAGGCTGATTGCCATCATTATCCTAGCTTTACAGATGACGAAACCGAGGCTGAGAGAGGTTAAGTGACAGTCTCACAGTTATGCAGCTAGTAAGTGTCTAAAGCAAGATTCAGATTCCAGTATTGCTGAATCCAAGCCCAGTACTGTGTCCACTTTGCCAACTAGCTGCCTAACTTTCCCTTAAAAGGTATTGCGATATTCCTAGAGACTTGGTTGGCCCAGGGGACTGAGGGCTCGGACTGAGTACAGTGAGTATGAGGACTGGGCGGGGCGAGGGGGGGGGGCCCAGAGGTTCATTTGATAGATGGTGATGGGTAAGGTAGACCAGGGAGCTTCCCTCACCTGCATCTATTCGAGGTATCCTCCTTGTTTAGCGTACTTGAATAGCCTTCTCCTGCTATGGCCAAAAAAATCTCCTTTGTTTTATTGTAGAATGGCCAGCAAGTGTTTGTCACATTTTGTTCCAATATGGAGCCCCTAGTAAGGGTGTGTCAGAATCAGGCACAGCCCAGAATAATTGGTGTACTCTTGTGGGATTGGAACACCATTGGCTTATTGAAGTAGGGACTGGGAGGTGCCAATGAAAGTGAGCCTTGGGCTTTGGTGGCAGTTTTGGTAATGCCAACAGAAATGGTGGTTCTTGGTAAGGTCCGCCCTGATCCTGGGGTCTGAAGAAAAGTAAACTGTCTGGAGTCCATTCAGCAAGAGGAGGATAGTATTATGGAATGTACTCCTTGTCCTTAAGAAGGATTCCTTAAAGAAAATTACTGGAAACTGTGTCTTAGGCCCTCCACCTTTTTTGGGGGCCTTCTAATCTCTGGTAATTTGGATTTTCAGAGTTTGGACAAGAAGATCCTTTCTGAGCCCAGTTTACCTTCAAAGCAGCCTAAAGGGACTGAATTTCTTAGGGTAAAGAAAAAAAATGAAATGTTCCCTTCTTTTGAAAAGGACAAATTCCAAAGGAATTAACTAGCTCACCCCCCAGTTTAGAATGGATGCTTTTATGTTGCTAATAGTATCACTATTTGACTCTGATGAAGCCTCCTAAAATGAGAATTCGCTTCCCAAGACTTGATTCAAACGGATTGTGGGAAATGATGGTGCAGCTCCACTAGCCCATAATGGTCTATGGACCTGGGGACACCTCCCCCCAGCAAAGGAAAGAATGTGGACCTGGGGAGATATCTTGGAATTTTAGGATTGCCTAACAGCTGAAGCTGTTGGAGTTTTGTTTTGTTTTGTTTTCTGATTTGGAACTCAAGAGACCAATCACAACCTTGCCACAAGGATCTTGCCATTATTCTTTGGTGCAGGTCACTGGGGAAGACACTTGGAAGGACAATACTAAATTGTCAGGAGCCTGGAGAGGATAGGAACAAGTGGAGCAAACATATCCCCATTTAATTAGTGAGGATTGGCAGGGACGTGCTATCGCTATACTTCTCTCTGTCTTTCCCTCAGTTTTCTCTGGCTCAGTTTCTCTTTTCTCTTGTCTGTCTCTTTTTTTCCTCTGTTTCCTCTCTCTCAGGCCTCAGGAGCACATGCTCAGCGCCAGCAGAAATCCATCTTACTTGCTCCTGGAAAGAGTATGCAGACACTGTCTCAGGGAGTCTCTGGCTTGGTTGGGGTGTGTCTTTCTCCCTGCACATAGTGCAGAGTCAGGTCCCAGCAGCAGCAGCACTGGCAGCATGCAAATCCTTGGAGGCCTGCTGCAGCAATGATTGCCAAAGAGCCTAGGACTACAGCCACACTCTGTCCTAGCTCAGGGCCCCGGAGTCTCAGGGTCCTGCCCTGCCACAGAGGGTAGCAGTTGGCCCTGGCCAGAGTTGCCACAGATATGGACCCTGGGGATGCTAGCTGGGGGCAGTGGGCAGAGGCATGGGCTTTAGTGGCAAAAGAGTAAGATCCAGGTAGCTCCCGTTTACTATTGTAATGTAAAATGATTAACTAGTGTAGTACCTAGTGATCACGATTTAGCTCCTACCCAGGGAGGGCTTAGAGGACCAAGGTGTGGCACTGTTGGGAGGTGGCTTGCTCCTTGGCCACAAGAGGGATGTGGAAGCCTCTCCAGAACAAGGAGTGCTGTCCCTCAGAGGCTTCCTGGGGTGGGGCAGGGGGGGTGGGCGTGCAAAGATTTTGGCTTCTACCCTCCATCCTGCCATGGGGCTCCCAGGGAAAGGGAGGTCCTGGCTGGCAGCAGGAAACACCGAGTGCATGGTGATACAGGGCATTTCTCCTTGATCCTTAATTAGGGTCAGTGACTCTGCAAGAAATGTCATCATCTTTGCTGTTTCTGCTGGGATTCCCCACCACATAGACTTGATGTAACCTTGAGATGATCCTTCCTGGTGTTCTACCAGATTCAGTCAGTTAACAGGAATTTACTGAACCATCTCTAACCTGAGAATGATGAAACAGCCGGCCAGAGGCAAAGTAACCAGGTAGCTGTTTAATCTATTAGTTTCATTATGAGGTACACGTTTGCAAATCAGGAATTCTCCAGATCAGAATTCAGCATGACTGAATTGAATACAGATTACACATAAATCACAAGGAGGAGAGGAGGCAGAGGATCACAAGCAGCCATCTCCAGGACAGACCACCAATAGAAGACAATAGGATAGCTCTGGAGTCCTGTGGGGCCAGTGCTTGGTGGGTCTTTGATCTGCTTAGCTTCAGCCACACCTACAGAAGGATCCAGTGATTGTGAGCCTTGTCAAAGTTTGATAGATCAGTTCAAGCTGCTTTGGAGTATGACTCAAGCTAGAAAAGGCAACTGAAAAATCTGATCTGTTAGTATAAAAATCAAAATTCCCTCCACACAGTAAACATCTGCTATGTGTCAGGTACCACAGAGAGAAAGAAAGGCCCAGGACAGCTCCTGCCCTCAGGAAGAAGGCAGCAGAAGGAAGCTGTGAAAAGAGGGAGAGGGAAGGATACCATGCAGAAATCTGGAGTGGGGCAGGCCATCAGAAAGGTCCTCTTCAATGATTGTTCATTTCCTTTTGCCTTTTTTCTGTTTTACTTTTTTCTTCTGTCTGTATTAGGAATCTTGAATACCTGAGGTCAGGATATACTAGCAAAAGCAGTGGAAGGTCCTTCAAAAGACCATGTGTTTAGTCGTGTCCCCATTTGGGGTTTTCTTGGCAGAGATAGTGGAGGGGTTTGCCATTTCCTTCTCCAGCTCATTTTTACATGTGAAGAAACTGAGGCAAGCAGGGTTAAATGACTTGCCCAAGGTCACATAGCTATTAAGAGTCTGAGGCTGGATTTGAACTCAGCAAGATGAACCTTTCTGACTTCAGGCCTGGTGCTCTACAGACACTAGGCTGATACCTAGCTGCCCCCTGGAAGATCAGCTTGGGATAGAGTGTGATAGTTGTAGTACTGGAGCCCCTCCCCCATGCATGTTGGGCATGGGGTCAAAGTTGTCCTTAAAAGGTACTGAGACATTCTTGAAGATATGCTTAGCTCAGGAGACTGAGGGCTCAGGCTACTGCTGTGACCTCCCCCCTGACTTGAGTTCAGAGTAGCCACCGGGACCTGGGGCTGGGGAGGCTGGGCCTTTGAAGCTTGTCTTGGCAGATCATGACACATGAGTCCTCCCGCCAAGGCCGGGTAAACCACTAGAGGACAACACACCAGGCCTGAGTTTAAATTTGACCTCACTCCTGATCAGGTTAGGAAACTTGCCCTCTGCTTCTGTTTCATCTTATGTAAAATGGGGATCATTAGAGGTTAAATTGAGATCATGTTTGTAAAGCATTGCAAACCTTAGAAGTGCCATATAAATGCTGTGCGTTAGCATCTCCCTTTGTTAACTGCCGAATAATCCACCAACCCCTCATTTGTTCCAATATTGAAACTAAACTATCCGGGAAATGGGCCTGAGTCAGGTCTGGCCCAGAATATGTAATGCAAGATAGTCCTATATTTTCTCTGTCTACTTATTTTTCCCTCTGTAAAATGTAATAACATTATTCATCTTCCAGTCCAACAAGCATTTATTAGCATGTACTTTGTGCCAGACATTGCCCTTCGCTGTAGATATAAAGTAAAAAAAAAAGCAATAGTTCCTGTCCTCAAGGAGCTTGAAGTCTACTGGGGAGATAGAGCATGTAAACAGTGAAATCTCGACTAGATCTTTAGAAGAAGAGGCAGCAGGTGAAGGTTCCCGTTGGGAGAAGGAACCCAAGAGGAGATGGGAGAAGGGAGCACACCCTGCGGAGGTAGTGGAAAGGAGATAGGATGTGGTTAGAGGGAACCCGGGAGCAAGGAGGCTGCCGCCACACAGGGCAGGGCAACTGTGAGCCACTCAAATTTCTGGAGTCAAGAGAGAGACATCATGATTAGGCTTGTGCTTTAAGACAAACTGAAAATCTTCATATTCACATGGAGCACTTGGGGAGAAAGTCCTCCCTGTATGGTTCAGAGCTCTCCCCATGCCAGCTTCTGTGAATATAAGCCCCATCCAGTTTCAGGTGCGAGCTGGTTTGGGGCTTCTACTCTTCCACAGACACTGCAGCTTAAACCTCAAATGTTTCTAATACAGGAAAAAAAAAACCCGATTGTAAGTGCAGCTGCTAAAGGTAAAGCCTTGGGGAGCAAACCAGTTCAGGTAGGAACAGTTAAGAGTCAGGTTTTAGCAGGGCATGTGTCATCAGCACATCCATTACTGTCAGTTCTGTATGATTAGCAATATTACTGCTTAGAAATTTGATCTCTTACAATCCTGGACAGGATATATCCTCAGATGGTCGTGGATCCTAACCACGAGGATGATAACAGTGTAATGGGTGACTTTTTATAGTGAATTGCAAAATACTTTACATAATTTCTTTTGAACCTTACGATAACCCTGGGAGGGAGATAGATCATTTTAGACTTATTTTGCCGACGAAGAATCCAAGGTTTTAGTTGTGACTTGCTTATGTCAAAGGTGGATCTTTCCTGATTCCAAATCCAGAGGATTTTTCCATGGTGTAGTTTTCATGAGTCTTTCCTGTTAGATCAGCCATGCACCATTTCTGAACTGTCTGCCCACTGTCCACTCTGCCATGATCAACATTAAAACGGAAGCAACTGAATCTCTTTATTGTTGGTGGTGTTCAGACATGTCCTGTATGCCATAGCACGTCAGAATTGGCCATGGAGTTTTCTTGGCAGAGATACTGGAGTGTTTTGCCATTTTCTTCTCTAGCTCATCATATAGATGAGGAAACCGAGGCAGAAGAGGTTAAGTGACTTGCCCAGGGTTATACAGTTAGGAAGTGTCCAAGGTCACATCTGTACTCATCTTCCTGGAGCACTATCTACTGTGCCACCTAGCTGCCCTCTATTTATCTATGGGCATGGGCTGTTACACTCTTTAGGGACTTCATCGGTTCCCAAGCTCAGGATAGTCTTCCTGAGAGGTCACAGCCAGAGGGCCTCTGCTTGGAGACTCCAGGGGCAGACCCTCCTTCTCCAAGCTGCAACCTTCAGAGAGTTCTCATTATTAGGAAGTTTTTATTCCTATGGAGCCTAAATCTAGCCCTAGTCATTCTCCCCAGTTGTGCCTGCTGGGCCAAAGTGTAAATCTGCTTAAGCTCTCTTAGACCAAGGCACCCTTAAAATCCTTGAAGAGAATGAGTCATGCTCCAAGTCTTTTCCTCTCTAGGCTAAATATCACTTTTCCATTTGATTAGTCATCTTGTGACTTGCTGTCCTGGCCTTTCATCCACACCATCCCCCCTCAGCTGCTTCTGCTTTTCCTTCCTAATTGCCTTATTGTTAAAGGGATACTTTGTATCTGTCCTGCCAGAGATGGTATCATTGGGCCAAGCCCAGTGCCACTGAGCCTGATCTTCCACTCTGGGCATGCAGAGGTGCCTGGTTGCCTCTTTGAGGTCACATGACCCAGGTCTTTTTTCACCACAATTGTTGTCTGTCCATGCTTCTTCCTACCTCCATTTATATTGTGATCTACTTTTATTTACCCCAAATGTCACATGTGGGATTAGGTTTTTTTTTTTTTAAGTTTCCTTTATTCTTTCTTCCATGGTTCTACCTTCTAGATCTCACACACATTGTTAGGCAGTAGGGCAAATGAGGAGTTCCTTTCAATTTTCTCTGGTCCCCACTCTAATTTCAGTTTTCAAGACTGCTGTAATGGGCCTCTGAGCCACTTGTAACAAGGGCTTCCTGGTAGGAAGTTAGGAAACGAACTTCCACGTTGAGAGATTCGTGTAAAAGAAAATAGAGCCCCATTTTTTTTTTTTTTGCGCCAGTGACTATTGTAGGCAATGTATATTTATTTAGCATTCTGTATAGTTCCGAAGGAACACGTTGTTCTCAGGCAGCTGCCTTTTGGAAATGCAGCTCTGTTTTCTTTGGGCGTGTACAGGATGCCTCAGTAATCTTCCCCTGGATACTTTCCATACAAAAGATAATTTGGGCTTTGTGCCACAGATAAACTAGGGTGGAAGTGTTAACTTCCCAGTCTAGCCACCCGACTCAGCATTTGTCTTTAATCAATTAAATAAATGCTGTAGAAGCGTCTGGGAAACCAAAGAAAATCCAGGACCCCAGAGCAACTAAACTTAGGGGGCCCTGTGCTATGGGGTGCCCGAACCACGACTTGATTCATCTGATCAAAATGTAATTGTAATTCACAGAAATTCCCCGTGGTTTGGCCCAAAGCCAACACCGCTCATGCTGTGGCTGTCTTCCAGCTTTCTTTCTCTTGCTCTCCTATGGCTTCAGCAATGATTGGCAGGCTGCCATAGTGTATTTATTAGCTGGGTTTTCATTTGAACTGTGCTTTTAAAACAGTGGTAGGCTATTTAAAAAAAGAATTTGCTGCAATTCTCCAATAATATTAGAGCTGCATTCTAGAAGGAAGGATCTGTTGGGTCCTAGGGTCAGTCTGGAGATGACGGATTAAGCTCTAGAAGGAGCCTTTGTAATTTATGTAATTAAATTTTCTAACTCAAGATCCTTTTCATTTAACTTTTTAAAACGTTAATTGGGGACCTGCCTAGAGAAACTATTTTCATTCCCTGTTAGCCCCTCAGTCTACACACTTCTGAACTGTTTGATCAGACATTTAATCTAGCCACTTTTTCACCATTCTTCAAGTTGATTGCTGAGATTCCTAATGTTTGGGGATCTAGAATTTGTCATTTCAAAAGAAACACATTCTATTCAAAGTTATATTGATAACTCATTTTACACCCCAGTCGTTTCCCATAGGGGCAGCTCAGTGTTTCAGTAGATAATACATTGGGAGGACCTGAGTTCAACTGTGACCTCAGATACTTCCTAGCTGTGTGATTCTGGTCAAGTCACTTCACCCTGTTTGCCTTGTCTGCAAAATGAGCTGGAGAAGGAAATGGTAACCACTCTAGTATCTGCCAAGAAAACCCCCAGTGGAGTCATGAATAACTGCCACCTCCTCCCCGACCTTGTTGTCTCCTTGTCTTGTCCCAGTTCTGTTCCCATAGTGCCCTACCCTACCAAGAGGAGTAGATGTGTTTCAGCAACTGTTCATCATTATAGCCAGAGTTCAGATACCTTTAAATACTGTTTTTCTTTACATCATTGTAGTAACTGCATAGGAAGCAGCTGGGTGGCTCAGTGGACAGAAAGCTGTGCCTGGAGTCAGGAAGACTTAAATTCAAATGTGGCCTCAGACATTAGTAGTTGTGTGACCCTGGGCAAGTCCCTTAACCTCTGTTTACTTTAATCCACTGGAGAAGAAAATGGCAGTATCTGTGCCAAGAAAACCCCATGGACGGCACTGGTATGATGTGGTCCACAGGGTCATGGAGAGTCAGATGCAACTGCATGATTGAACAAAGCTGTTGCTTATATTTTTTGCCTGGTTTTGCTTACTTCACTCAGCTATAACATTTTCAATAACTTTGTTATATCTGAAAATAAGGATAAACTGATGCCTATATTTAGTGCTAAGTAGGTCAGTGGGAGGGTGAAGGAAATTTCATACCATAAGTTTGTACCTGAGTTTTGAGCATTTGTGTGAAAGATGTCAAGCTAGTTAACCAATGCCAAACCAATCAAGTGGAAATAAATCGTCCTCCAAAAGATGTAGGAACTTGGATTTCTGGATCAAGGTCAGGACTGTATGTCTTAACTATGACTCAGCTGTACTAAATGCCCAGGAGACGTGGAACTTGTCAGATCATTTTTTATAGAAATATTAAATGTGTGAAACATGTATTCTTGATACTCCTGAAGAATGTAGGAAATGATTGACTTTCCATTGGCAGTCATGAGAAATTGTTTTTATAGTTACTGAGGAAAGTAGGAGAGCTTTTCAAGGGCAACTTCAGGTCACTGAATCTTAAAGTAAGTTTGCCTTCTCAAGTTTGATGAGCAAAGGACTAGGTGCTGGGAAATGTGCATGTTTGTTAGCTCATCAACCATGAGCTCAGGCTTCTTATTCTTAAAAGGGAGCATCTCGGAATTTTGTTGATGGTGTAATTGACTTGTGTTTTTTTACATAAATTTTATTAATTCTTTACATATAAATTATACACCTTTCCTTTAAAGAGTATAAGCAAGCTTTAACAAAAAAATTTCTTAAAGATGATATTAGCAATAGCAGTAATACAGGAAGCATTAGTGTTAAAAACAATAAAACAAAAACAAGGATAGTGAAGAGTGTAATGTAAATCCAAATGGCAATAAGCTAAAGGTTAGAGTCTGAAATTTAAATCATTATCAAGTTTCTTAAACCAATAAAGTTTTCATTCATACTGTTTTTTTCTTTTGTGCTTTTTGGAGTGGGCAAGGCAACACAGTTGGGATTAGGTGCCTTGCCTAAGTGGCAAGCTTCTGAGGCCAGATTTGAAATCAGGTCTTCCTCGCAGAGCCAGTGCTCTGTTCACTGCGCCACCTAGGTGGCCCCTCCATACTTTTAAAGCCAGACACACACATCATCTCCCAAAGAAATGTTCTCTGATCCCTCCATTTTCTGACTGACCCTCCGTCCCAAAATTGTATAGTCCTTTGATCATCAAGTTGGCAAGTATTAATCATACACTTACTGAGTGCCAGGCACTGTGCTGGAAGTGGAGAGGAAGGAAGCAATAATCTCTGTCCTCAAGGACGTCACCCTTTATGGGGGAGAACACAAATAAACAACTATGTACAAGCAGGATAAATTAGAGATGATCTCAGAGGAAAGGCATTATTGTTAAGGGGAATCAGGAAAGGCTTCTTGGAAAAGGTAGGATTTTAGCTGAGATTTAAAGGAAGTAGGTGGAGGCAAGGTGGTAGGGATGAGGAGGGAGAAAAATCCAGGTTTGGGAACAGACCATGGAAATGCATGGAGTCAGAAAATGGAGGGTATGTTCCAGGAGCCTCAGGGAGGTTCTCTGTATTGGGGTACAAACCCTGCTATGCAGAAGCTTGTTTCCTCCCCAAGCCTTAGTTGCTCTTACAATAACAATAACTCAGTTTATGTATAGAGTGCTTTGAAGCTTTGCAAAACTGCTAATCTGAATGGATAGAATGAGTTTTTCCTATCAGGAGTATCTATATTAACTAAATCCTGGAACCAAATAAAACCAAATTTGTAAAGTACTGTCCTCATAATCCTGAGGGTAGGCAGTGCAGGTATGGTGCAGTGTTCCTACTCCTGCTCTTCTAGGTTTTCTATATCAGGGCCAATAATCCACCCCTGGTCTTCATACTCCAAGTCACACGTTCCTTTTACTATGCTACTATACTATCCTCTTACTCTCTCTCATCTATATATCTATATATATATCTATATATATAAAAACACACACATGCATGCATACACACGTGTGTGTGTATAAATAATCTGCCCTCCTACCCTGTTTCTCTACCATCTGAGTCATGCTTACTTTGCCTTGTATTGATAGATTTTGCCCTTCCCCACAACCACCATTCTAGTTAGTATCTTTCCATAAAAATAAAACAATTCAGTAAAGCCATCAAATAAAGTAATTCTGACAAACTGGGTATGTTGCCCTCATCTCTTAGAGTACACCGTTTGTAAACAGAAAGGATGTGTGTTTAGCCTCAATAACATAGAACTAACACTGACCTTTGTATTTGTATTTTTGCCTCCTAGTTAAATTCATTGACATTATTGTAGTCAAATATATTGTTCTATTACCTCTGTTTTTGTTTACCAGTAGGTCTTATGAATCTTCCCATGTTTCTCTGATTTCTTCATATTTATCATTTCCTACAACAGCAACATTCTCTTCCATTTAAATATAACGATTTGTTCAGCTATTCTCCTGTCTTTTGGCACATCATTTGTTTCCACCATCTTGCTATTACAAATAGTGCTGCTGTATTTTGGTACCTGTAGGACCTTTTTTTTTTTTTTGACACTGACCTCCTTGGAATATTAACCCAATATTGGGACTGCTCAGTTATAGGGTATAAACAGTGAGAAACTCTACTTACATAATTTCAAGTATATTTCTGGAACTGTTATTTGTGCCAACTCACAGCTCTACCAACAGTGAATTCATGGGCCTGACTTCCCACAGCTCCTCCAACATGGGCTTTTTCCATCTCTTACCATCATTGCCAGTTTGACAGGTGTGAAATGAAATTTCAGAGTTGTTTAAATTTGCATTTCTCTAGTGATTTCGAAGATTTTATCATATGCTTGTTGATAATTTGCATTTCTTCTTTTGAAAACTTGGTTCTTGTGTATCCTCTCAGACTCAGTTGATATGCTGCCTCTTTTTACTGATCAGCTGCTTGTTTTCACCTCTTTATTCTTTGTGGTAAGATGATGATGCCCAGGCATCTCCTGTCCATGACATATAGTCATATAAAGGGTTAAATATTTCTCCAATTATTTAGATTTTCATGTGTTTCCACAAATATTGTTTTGTAGTTGTATTGCTACATTATCCCTTTGTGTGTCTTAATAACACACTTCACAGATATCTTGTGCATTTTGCAGTTATTTTAAATGGAATTTTTCTGTTCCCCTTGGTTTTTATTGTTAATATTCAGAAATTTTATTGGATTTGTTTACTCTTACCTTGAAGAAGATATTGCCTCAACTAACTGGTTTTTGTTGGAGGTGATTCTTTAGGGTAAATCATCATATTACCTGCAAACAGGGAAAATTTTGTCTCCCTTGTGTGAATCCTGTTTTTCCTAATTTTCTTTTTGATATAGCTAGCATTTAACACACTTAAGTTAACTAGTGGGGACAGTGAACGTCTTTGTTTGATCTCAACAAGAAAACTTACAGTATTTCTTCCTTGCAAATAATGGTCACTCTTGGTTTTAGGTCAATGCTTTTGAACCTCTTAAGGAAAAGTTCTTCCATTTTTATACTTTTTAGCATTTTTAACACAAAGCTGTCCTGTATTTTGTTAGATGCTTTTTCTTCATTTGCTAATTATGGCTTTTGTTGATTTGGCTGTTGATGTATTGAGTTATGCTAACTATATTCCAAATGTTGAATTATATTTGTATCCCTGCTATAAATCCAAGTGGGTCATAATGAACAATTTTTTTTGGTTATGCTGTAGTATTTTTTTAAAAATGTCTTTCAGAAGTTTTATATCAATATTCATTAGTGATGTTGGGGATGGTTCTCTTTTGACTTAGATCCTTCCATGGGTTTGGTGTAAGGACCAAACAAGTTTGAGATAGCGCCCCATCTCATCTAATACTAATAATTACAGCACTGTTCACATTTGTATAGCATCTACTACATGCCAGGACGATACGGAGTGCTTTATTATCTCCATTTTATAGTTGAGGAAACTGAGGCAGGCAGAGAAACACATCCCTAGAGTCACACATCTAGTAAATGTCGGAAGTGGAATTGTAACTCAGGTCTTCTAGATTCTAGGCCCAGCATTGTATCCACTGCTTCACCTAGCTGCCATCTTGTATTTATGAAAGTGATTTTTTTTTAACTCATAAGTATAAGACTTTACTTTTCTCCTTGTTAAATTTGCACTAATTTGCTTTAGGCCACGGGTGCAGATTTCTTCTCAGATAAGATGAATGTATTCTGAGGTAGGACTTGAGAAGCTTTCCAAGGAATTGGTTTCTCACTCTGTAGAAGCATTTGGACCCATTTTTGCAGCTCTATAACTTTCTCAACTGGTTTGGATAGTAGAGTCAAATGTACTTAAGATGGGCCTTCCATTTAGTGTCTGCATTATATCTAGCCCTTCCCTAGGCTTTGTGACTAGATTAAATTCAATTCAGCAGATGTTTATGGAGTGCCTACTAGGCGCTTCATTGTCCTAGGTGCTAGGCATCCCAAAAGCATCCCAAAAACTAAGGTATAATATATAACAGGAAGGAAGGAGAGTGCACCCACAATAGGTGGTACGAGAGAAAGCTTCACAGAGTAGGGAGCATCAGAGATGGTTCTTGAAGAACACTAAAAAGGCAAAAATAAGGAGGGATTGATTGGAGGAGTGCTTATAAGGCCCCCCTGGTAGAATGTTTAATATGTGAAACAGAAGAGCATGAAATAAGGCCAGAACCTTAAATGCCAGACTAAGGGGTTCATATGTTATACCATAGGCAATGGGAAGTCCCTAACGCTTTGAGTGGCAGATCTGTGCCTTAGGAAGATTCTTTAGCCCCTCTGAGAAGGATAGGTTGGTCAAGGGAAAGACTTGATGCTGGGAGCCCAATAAATGGGAGGCTGTTTCTGTAGTCCAGGTCAGTTGAGAAGAACAAGAGAAGTGATTGGATGAATGGAGGGAAGGAGATGGATAGAGAGGGAAGACCAATGTCAGTGGAGTAGGTTCAAGAATTGGCAAGTGACCAGATAGGGAGAAGCAAGGAGAGGGAGGAGTCAGAGTTGCCTCCAAAGCTTGGTGATTGGGAGGATGGCAGTACTTTCAAGAGCTGTGGAACTTAGGAAGGAGACACAAGTTTGGCAGCAAAGGTAACGAGGCTCATTTGGGACATGTTAAGATCAACATATCAGTCAACAAGCATCTATAAAACACCTTCCATGTTCCAGATGGCATGCTGAAGTGAAGCAGCCCTTGCCCTTGGGAATTTAGAGGCCATGAGGGGTCCCAAAGTCACTCAGCAGCTGTACAGCCCAAAGCTTCCTGTAGTCATGCTGAGCCCTGTTTCGTCATGGGAAAATGGGGCAGCTAGGTGGTGCATTAGATAGAGTGCCAGGCCTGCAGTCAGGGAGACTTCAAATCTGGCCTCAGACACCAGCTGTGTGACCCTGGGCAAGTCCCTTAATCCTGTTTGCCTCAGTTTCCTCATCTGTATGGAGAAGGAAATGACAAACCACTATAGCCAAGAAAACCCCAGTGGGGTCAGGAAGGGTTGGGTAGGATCAAAAAACAGCTGAACAATAACAAGACATCTAAAAGTAGCATTTACCTTCCAGGTTGTTGTGCAAATCAAATGAGCTAACAGTCATAAAGCACTTGGCCAGCCTCACAGAAGGCTGGTGTTGGGCACCGTAGAAATGTGAGTTCACATTATTCTGTGGAGACTTAAAAAATAGATAAAAAGATTATCAGGAGGTATGGGGAGAACTAGCTCTCCCTCTGTTCCCTGGAATACTTAGAAAGGCCACATGAAAAATGTGGCATTTGATCCAAGTCTCCAAGGAAAGTAGAGAAGAGAAGTGTCTTCCAGGGCTAAGGGATAGCCAGGGCCCACACAGAACAGGGGAGGAGAGCCAGTGTGACTTGAGCTGAGAATCTGTGAAGTGGACTCTGTGTAACAAGGGTGGAAATCTAGAAGGGACTGGTTGGGTAGGGCTTGAAATGCCAAACAGAGGTCCTGTTTGAGCCATCACAGCAGCAGGGTCAAACTTGCCCTGTAGCAGCTATGGATTGAGTTGGGTAGGAGAGGGAGACAGCATTCTAGCCCTTGATCTCAGTATTGCATGACCCCACTGTAATGGGCTGACACAAACCTGAACCCCTCCAAACAAGTACAACCTCACAAGGCATTTGGGCTGATTGGTGACTGTGATAGAAGAATGTACTGCTGGTCATCCTCCTGCCTTTATCCAAGTAGTGGTCTTTATCTCCCATATGAAGCCTGTTCTGAACACTCAGCCAATCAGTGGGCTTTTATTAAAAGGAGGGGGCAGGACAGAGCCCATGTTTACATCTGCATGGACAGGAGATGGAAGTGGAAGCAGAGTCACAGATGCCAAGGGATGGGCACAGACTCAGAGAAGAACTGAGGGAGAGCCTTTGAAAAAGATGGTGATTTCTAGGACAGTAGCTTGAGGTCAGTCAGATGAAGGCCAAGCTGTAACTACCATGGGGGCCTTGGTTACAAAGCACCAACATCTGGAAATGGCTCAGGCATAGTGCATCCCCACACCTTGCCTGACATTCTTGGCTGGGACTCCAACCCCCAGCATCCCTTGGTCCCAAGGCGCACCTTTTGCAGGCCTCAGCTTTCCCTACTTCTAAATCCAAAGGTGGGAGGGTCAGATTGCCCCTTCTTCTGGGACAACTATAAATGTGGCTAAAATGCCATCCATGTGACCTTCTCAATGCTTTTTTCCAACTGAAAATATTCCTAATTATGTCTCAGAGAAACAAGATCTTTTCAGGGTGGGGAAGGTGGGAACAAAGGGTAGATCTGGACATGTTTGAAGTCAGCAGGAAAAGACCTAGTAAATAGGAAGAGTGTAAAGATGAGAGATGAGGAGGAGGAGGAATTCTCCTCAGGACAGTAGGATTGGGGCCTTGGTGGAGAAAGTCTGAGTTCTTGGTCCTTTTTGAAAGATGTGTAAATTGTGCTGGCGTTATTATATTTGCCCTGTCAGCTCTTCATTGTGAGGCGCTTTGTCCAAAATGTGAACTAAAACCCAGAATTCTTAAACTGATCTGGAAATAGTTTGGTCAGATGCATTTTAAGTGTTCAGTCCATCCATGATATACATTATATGAGGTAGATACAAGTAAATGTTCTTAGGACTGAATATCCTGCCTGTTATTCTACCATTATTAATAACTCATCAAAATATGTGATCAGTGATGTGATCCATCACTTAAAAATATTACCAAATCATTTTTTCACCAATTTAATTAATGTGGAGATACGTTTTGCATGATTTTACATGTAGAAGTGATATGTTACTTGCCTTCTCAATTGGGTGGGGGAGGGCCTGAAGGAAGGAAGAGAATTTTGGAATTCAATTTTTAAAAAAAGGTTAAAAATAAGTGATTTTTAAAAAATCTTTAAAATTAAAAAAATACTATTAAGATTTTTTCACAAATAGTGATTCTTCACGCCACTCAGGAAAATTATGTTCCCGATTTGGTAAAGCGCTGGAAGTTTTGTAAATGTCGTAAAAGCGTTATCTCACTGTTTACAACATGGTGGGTAAACTCACAACTTCAAGGGAGACGAGGGCAGTATCACATGACAATAGTGATAACAGAAGAATTGCTGTGGGTAGATGAACACCAAGGTCTGTTGTTGGTCTTTTGAATATTTGTTTTTGCATATGTGGGTTTTCTGAGAAAAGGGGCCCCTTGGGGGATCTGGAGATGGTGTCTCTCTCAGTTCTAAGAATGTCAGAGTTAGGTTGACCTTATGCTTGGTGCCTTCTGATTTAGTTCTCTCTTTTTACTTATTTCTTCACACAGATTGATAGAACTTCATTCTCCTGATAGCAGAAATACTTTGATCCTTCGCTGCAAGGACACTGCGACTGCCCACTCATGGTTCGTAGCCATCCACACCAACATCATGGCTCTCCTCCCACAGGTGTTGGCTGAACTCAATGCCATGATTGGCGCTACCTGTACAGCAGGAGGCAGCAAGGAGGTCAAGCACATTGCCTGGCTGGCTGAACAGGTATTCGGAAATGTGGGACACTGCTCAGTAATACGGAACTTTCTCATACAGGCTTAGGATTTTAAAGTGTTCTATCCCAAGCACCTCTAGTATTTACATTAAGGCCAAACACTAGTTATTCAAGGGATGATTTGTCCAGTTTGGGATTACTTGCATTCTTGGTTTCTCCTCTTTTTCTAGATATTTGCTTTCTTCTGTTTCACTGTATATTAGCATCTCTACCAGAAGGGTAAACAAGGATATATGAAGTCATATTAATATATTTTCTACTCAAGAACTGATAGAGTGGAGAAAGACTATTTGTGTGACGTATCATCAATAAAAACCTGGTATCGAAAATGGATAGGGAATCGTCAGAAATATGTAACCTCAAGAGTCATTCCTCAGTAGATAAATGATTAAAGGATGTGAACAAACAATTTGGAAAAAATTGCAAAATATAAATTAAATATTTAAAATGTGCTCTAAATCACTAGCAGAGAAATGTAAATTTTATAAATCCTGAAGTTTCACTTTATTCCATGCAAGTATGGAAACAGACAGGGATGGTGGGGCTGTGTGTGTGTGTGTGTGTGTGTGTGTGTGTGTAAGTTGTTGAGTCATTCTAGATTTTTCATTTGGGATTTATGTAAAAAAAAAAAAAGTGACAACTGTCCATACCCATTGATCTAACAACCCCACCATATACCTCAAGGAAGTCAGAAGGGAACATATCATATATCAAAATATTCATTGCAACTCTTGTTGTGGTCACAAGGACCTGGAATCATAGTAGTTTCCCATTGATTGGAGAAAGGCTGAAAAAATGCAGCATATGACTGTAGTGCAATATTATTATGCGATAAGAAATGATGAATATGTGGAATTCTGGAGGAGAGTGTGGGAAGCAACTAGGATATAAAAACAAAAGACATCAGCAGAACATTTTTAAATATAGAGAGGGGATACAGCGGAAATAACTTGGGATTTGGAGTCATGATCAGGATGCCATGTACTTCTCGGGCACCTTGGGCAAGTTACTCCAGCTCTCCAGTTACTAATCAGGTATGTGGGATTGAATGAGATGCCCTCTAAAGACCCTACCAGCTCCAAATCTGCATCCCTGTGTGCTGTTTTTAATACAAGCTGGCTGAGGGAAGTAATCAACATAATAAGTTTGAGGGTTTGTTTATTTATCAGTGCCATCTCAGGGTTCAGTAGCCAGGGTAAAGATTTCGGGGCTGTTCGCCCACCTTGGCTCACTTCTTTTATTTTAAACCTCATGGTGACATTAGTCCAGCTTGGAAAAATACCCTTTATCATATTTCACACAGCAAAACACATTTGAAAACTTCACTCATCAAATAAATGATAATCTAAGGAAGACCTTGCTTAAGAAATCTTGTCACAACAACTTCTTTTAGGTTCTGATCATTTTAAGGCCATTGGGCCATAAAGAAATACCAACCAAATATCTTTTTTTAATCTTTTTTAATCTTTAAGTTATTTTTTATAAGGTAGAATATGTTTCCTTGACTCAGGTGGGTAATGTTTGGAAAAGATATCCTGTTGTTATAGGCAGACTTTATATTTTTCATTGAGATCAAGAGAGATGGGATGGTTGCTGCACTTCTTGAAGCTGTGAATGGTTTTTCCACACATTTCAACAGAAGAGTCTGGCACCTTGAGAGAATTCCCACAAGGCGTTATTGAGGGTGAGAAGTCATCTGAATACGTTAACTGAGCCAGTTATCTTGGACAGTTGTCAAACTTTGGAAATGTTCCTTCCACAGGCATTTGAAACAAGTATTTCACCCTTCACTGCTATGTATATAACCCTGACCTGGTCTGCAGAATGCCATCATTTTCTTTGCATCCTCAGTGTTTACTGTTTGGGGGGACCTGGTCCAGTCCCTCAGGATCCTATAGATGACAGCTTGATTCACATCCATCTCTAAATGAATTAAACTGCTTAGAAACCTTCATTTGGTGCTCAGTCCTACCTGTGCTCTTTCTAGAATATGATGGGAATGTCCGCCCCTCCTTCATTAGTTCTGTGTCAGGAAACCCTGGGGTTGCAGACTTAGGCCTCAGTGCTCCCCTGAGGTATATCCAGACATCCTTGAACAAAATTCTGGTTGGAGCATTCATTTACAAAGGGCCATGCTGGTAAGGATTTTGAAATCCAGGCTAACTCCGGTCATTCATTTTCCTAAAGAGTGAAACTTAATCTTACCCTTAGCAATGTGAGCTGGCATGTCTCTTCTGTTAGAGGAAGTCTGGACAGCCTTGGGAGGTATTGAGTATGCTTGGTTCCTTCTCCACTTCCTTTTGGATTAGTGAAGCGTCCCCTCTTCTCCTTTCCAAAAGGCTCTGTCAGCTTTTTGATGTTCCTGAGATAGCAGGCATAAAGTTTCAATACAGGCCCAAGACCTGGGCCAAATTCCTTGAATTTCTAGTGTAGCCTGTGACCTTAGATCCAGCCCTGTGGCCCTGGCCCATTTGAGCAGGGCCTCTGGATTTACAGTATATTTTCTCATCTAGTCAAACCCCAGGTTGGCTTCCTTGAGAATCAGACCAATTATTTTTTGCTTATTGTCAAGGAATCTTTTCATGGCCCATTTCTGAGCAAACATAATTATTTCTGTTGTATGTGTTTGGTTATTTTAACATTGGGCTTTAAAAAAATTTTGAGTTCCAAATTCTCTTCCTCCCCCCACCCACTGAGAACGTAAGCAATGTAATATCAATTATATAAAACACATTTATGTTTAAAAATAAAATTTTCTAGACAGCAAATATGGCAGTGGTGGCTGGGGCGACTAAGCAGGTTCTTCTAGACTCAGTGATTTGTGGAAGGTTGTTTCCTGTCATGATTACCAGAGGATCCCAAAGCTCCTGGTTGGTTTTCATTGTCAGTATGTTGTTGTTAACTTCACCAAATGGAATAATCTTCTGGCATAATAGCTCCTGATAACATATAAAATATCAAAAGAAGTAGGTGAACTTCTAAAGGATGTGATGGTGATGGGTGCATGCACAGGTCGTCAAGCCTTTTTGCATCTCTAGGGGAAATTTTTGTTGGAGATGTTTGGGTCCTGCCTCTTCTACCAGGAACACAATTCTTTGGCAACAGAATTCCTTTTCTCAGATGGGTTTCTTTCCCTTTTGTTTGGCTATTAGTCCAAATGCTGGCTCTTCCTGGTAAGTACCTTCATATGCTCAGTCACTCTGTTCTTCAGCTTATGTGCTGAATTGTCGAATGCTTGTTTCAGTCATATTATATGGGTGGCGATCTCCTGCGTAAAACCATAGGAATGAATGATTCGGTAAAACGTATTAAGTGCTTACGATGTGCAAAGCATGGTGTGAAGTGCTGGAGATACAAATAGAACAGTCAGACAGATCCTGCTTTTAAGGAGCTTCTGTTTTAATGGGGGAGACAAATATGGAAGATATCAACTGCAAGTCAGGTGGAAAGGTCCCATGTTCCTTAGGGCAACAGCAAAGCAATGGCAATAATTCTTTTTGTAAAAAATTAATTTTTTTCAATCATCAAAAATCTACCTTCTCACCTGTCTTGCAAATGAATAAATTTTTTTGAAAAATCCCTGTTACAAGCATATAGTTGAGTAAAACACATTCCTGCATTGTTCATATTCCCCCCAAAAAAGAATGTGTCTGTTTCTGTACTCTGATTTTTTCACCTCTCCATCTCTTAGAATGCCTAAATTTTTCAAAGTTGTCATCTGTACAATATTGTTGTTACAGTGTAAGTTGTTTTCCTGGTTCTGCTCACTCACTTCACTTACATCAGTTCATTTAAGTCTTCCCAGGTTTCTCTGAAACCATCCCCTTTACCATTTCTACAGCACAATAGTATCACACCATAATTTGTTCAGCCGTTACCCAGTGGATGGGCACCTGCCTTGCCTTAGTTTCCAGATCTTTGCTATGACAAAAAAGGGTCATACATATTTTTATGCCTGCTTAGAATTCATTTTGCTGAGGATTAATCCATCGGTTAATCTGTTCTCCCTTAACTCCTTTTGTTATTATCCTGTTGAGTGAAATGTATTTCTGACACGTGTGTGTGCGTGTGTGTGTTTGTGTGTGTGCTCACACGCGTGTGCTCAAGTGTCACTCAGGTCTGCGATTCCTTTGGTGTTTGTATAGCTTTGTATTCCTCAATTGTGAGATAATTTTCCTTTTCCTTTTCTGATCCCCCCACCCCCATGTTCATTTTCCTTTCTCTTTACCTCCTTTTTTTGAATCATCACGATTTACTGGCCATTCCCAGACCTTGCATCTAATGTGATGGAGGTGCCTTTATGACCCCTGATGATGACGACAGGGTTTGGAGAGGACGTATGTATCAGTTAATATTTAACAACTTGTGCTTGTTTAGCCTTATGATTATCCATTCCTGTTTGTCTTGAAGAAAGCACTTCAGACTTTCTACGCAGTTCTGGTCTTTTCATCAGGAATACTTGGAAGTCCTCTGTTTAAGTAATGGTACATTTTTTCCCCTGTAGATTATACTCAGCCTTTCTCAATCATTCTTGATTGTAGCTCTCTATCTTTTGCTTTCTAGAATATAAGCTTTCAGTTTCTAGCTTCTAAATCATGTGTGATCCTGACTGTGGATCCTTGGTACTTGAATTCTTTCTTTCTGACCACTTGTGGATATTTTTTCTTGGACGTAGAAGTCCTGGATTTTGGTTGTAATGTTCCTGAGAGTTTTCATTTTGAGATTTCTTTCAGGAGGTGACTGGTGGATTCTTTCTCTTCTTTGCCTTGATTCTAGAAGATCTGGGCAGCTTTAAGATTTCTTAAAATTTGTTGTCTGGGCTTTTTTTTTTGGTCATGACTTTCAGATTCTAAATGATTCTTAAATTCTCTCCTCAGTCTTTTTTCCAAGTTAGCTGTTTTTGCTATGAAATAACTTACATTTACTCATTTACTTCCATTTTTTATTTTTTCATCTTTTGACTTTGTTTTAATGCTTCTTGTGGTCTCATGGAGTTGTTTGTTTCTATTCGGTCCATTCTGATTTCAAGGAGTTTGTTTCTTGGGCAAGGGTTTGTGCCTCTTATGCTGATCTGTTAATTTCTTTTTCTAATCTTTTATTTCATAGTTCTCAATTCTTTTACATTTTTACAATAAAAAAATCTTGAAATAAATAATCATTCCTACTTTCTTCCCCTGCTCCTCACTGGAGGATTTTTTTATTGTGTTTCCTTCCTACAACGTATAGCTACACAGAAAATTAGTACATCTTAACATTTTTATTTTACTGTATTCATATTCTTTCTAAGCTTTACATTGATTTTATTACAACTGATAGTTGTTTTCATTTTAAACTGTTGAAAATTCCTGAATTCTAAATACTGAAAATTTTCTTCATGAATGTATGTATAAATTCAAGATTGGTGTTATGGTGCTTTTTATCATTTTTTTGATAGTATGCTAGAGTTGACAAAATTTCAAAACATTACATGAGTGGTTGAAATTTTGTGTTAGAGGACCTAATTAGAGAATGAATAATTGTACATCTTATCTCTCCTTTAGTTATAACAGATTCTATTTATTGGGAAATGACCAGATATATAAAGTGTGTGTAGGTGTTGTAAAATGACATGCAAGCTAAATTCCCAACATTAATATCTTTTTGTTCAGTGAGAAACTTAAAATTATTGAGCTTCTGGGCTGTCCATAGCACAAGACACAAGCTCTGTATAGCAGACTGCATTTTAAATGAACCAAAAGCAAGTATAACTTTACAAGGAGGCAGCCAGGTGGTTCAATTCACTAGAATACTAGACCTGAGTTCAAATTCACTTAGACACTAGCTCTGTGATTCTGGTCAAGTCACTTAATCTTTGTTTGCCTTAATACATTGGAGAAAGAAATGACCCACCATGTCAATATATTTGCCAAAAATAAACCCATGGAAGGGGTCACAAAGACATGACTGAAGAACTAAACCAGAGGAATATTTAAGCCAGAACTTCGTTTTCTAAATGGAGACGTCTCACTTAAGTCACACTCAAGTACTTCTTGGCAGAAGGTGAGCCTGGATTCTCAAAGATTTTTCCACTAGATTGCAAGTTCTGACAATCCTAGCCAAGGCCCCTGAGCTGAGTACGGGCCTGGCAGTGAATGGCAGCACCATTGTGTCTTCTGAGGGTCTTGTTACCAGAGGCTTAAACAGCAAAGGATGACTTTGGGGAAGCCGTAGAAACTGAAGAAAATTGTCCTGTGATGAGGAGAGGTTGTGACCTGAACCAGTGAGGGGAGCACTTGTACCTGTCAAATACCTGTAAACAGACCTGAAATGCTCAGGTATTCAGTATTAAGGACAAACAAATCCTTGGATTCTGAAGACCTAGGGAATGATCACTTTTTCTTTAGATTTACTTGAGAAAAAACATTCTTTGTCCTTAAGTTGGACATTGTTTCTTCCAGACCCCAGTATTTTCAATGCAATAAATAAATTGAATTTAAATGTTTCAAAGATGTTTAACCTAGGCTATCTCAATCTTCTTCCCCCCCCCCAAAAAAAAGATTTAAAGAACATTATTGTAATTTTTATTAGATTAGTATTTTTTCCCTTTTAAGGAGAAAGAAATTTTGCTTTATCCTCTTTTCCTTCTTGGGATGCTTCTTGGGATTTCTCATATCTTATGGATGGCCTTTTTGAGTGAACATCAGCTCCTTACAAATAACCTTAACTCCTTAGGGTAGGACCAAAAAAGGTACTCGGGAGCATTTTTTAGATTTGGCAGCTTTGGGCGGTGGCAGAGACAAAAGACTTTCAAGTTCTGATTCTAACACCTTTAATGGCTGTGGGACCCTGGGCAAGGCGAATCTTTACCTCAGTTTCCTCATACATAGAATGACACAATAATCATTCTCTGGACTTTAACAGATTATTTTGAGAAATGTACTTTGTAAACATTAAAAAGGCTTCACCGTATGAGTTGTTAGTATCTCAGTGTATGTCAAAAAAGTTACTCCTAGATCTGTAATTTGGGAAAACATCAAAATTATAATTACTTCTGAAGTATACAGTTCCTTATTCCCTAGCTTTAGCTCTTTTATTTAAAAAAAAAAGTATTCTATTTTCTTCCCCAGCTACATGTAAAGACAATTTTAAGCAATCATTTTTCTGAGTTCCAAATTTGTCCCTCCCTCACCTCCCTGAAGTACACAATTCTGAGAACATATTCATCCAGGCATACTTGCTAGTAAGATCTAGAGGACTGAATTTAAGATTCACTGGTAGATTTATACCCCAACATGCTCAAATGACAAGCAGAAAGTCCCCATATTCACCAAAATATTTATAGCAGCACTTTCGGTAATAGCAAAAAAATTTAAAACAAAAGTAGGTTGTCAACTGAGGAATGGCAAAGACATCGTGGCATATTAATGTGATGGAATATTGCTCTACTGTAAGAAACGAGGAGCATAATAGATACAGGGAAGTGTGTGTGTTCGTCCTTCGTGGCTGAAGAAGACCATGTCATCAGAGAAATAATGACATGACTTGTATTTGATTTTGTTTTGCGTGAGGGAGGGCTTTGCAGGTCACCAGTCTCATTTCTCCTCCAGAGCCATTTGAATACAGTGACCAGATATTCATCAGGATGACTGGAGATGACCCAGGATGAGGCAATGGAGATTAAGTGACTTGCCCAAGGTCACACAGTTAGTGAGTGTCAAGTGTACAGGGAAATGCAGAAAGATTGACAAAGAATGATACAGAATGAAGTAGGCAGAGCCAGAACATCTGTACGGCTGCCACCGTACCAGTAGCAAGACCAGCCACCAAACAATCAAAAGTGAGTTACAAAGAACTAGCACAGCTCCAGGGAAGATATGTGGAAAGTCTCCCTCGCCCATTGCTGGGCAGTGTGCTAGGAAGGCCACAGTGTGGTGCGTTGTACATGTTTCCAGACTTTTTCAATATGTTGGATGATGGTGCTGGGTTTTTTTTCTTTCCCTTTTTTTCTTTAAAAATGTTGTATAGAATAACTTTTGGCAGTGGAGGAAGGGGAGTGAATACTGGGTGAAATTTTGGTGATTAACCAAAATCAAAACCCTGAAAGATATCAACAAAAAAAATTTTTTTTGAAGTAAAGATTCACCCTAGTTGTTTTAATAGTTTTAAAATGGCATGCATGTAGCTCTTAGAATCCTTATAATTTTGTCTTTGTCACTTGGAATCCACCCTAGTCCTAATTACAAGTGTAGGTATGATCTAGGTCTGTCATCATGAGGTAGCTAGATGGTGAAGTGAATAAGGTGCTTCCTGGGGACTTCCTGTAGTAAGGAAGACCTGAGTTCAAATGTGACCTCAGATACCTAGTAGCTGTATGACCTTGGGCAAGTCACTTAACTTCTGTTAAGTGGTGGAATAGATGGAGTACTGGGCCTGGAGTCAGGAAGACCTGAGTTCAGATCTGGCCTCAGACCCTTACTAGCTTAGTGACCCTGGATAAGTCACTTAACCTGTTCACCTTAATCCACTGGAGAAGGCGATGGCAAACCACTGCAGTATCTTTGCCAAGAAAACCTTATGGACAGTTTGGTCCAGTATGATCCCTGGAGTCAGGGAGGGGTTTTTGGAGTTTTTTTTGAGACTTTGAGACTTGGGATCTCACTTTGGGGAGCCTTTTGTTACCTGTACCCTGTGATACCTCTTCTGATGAAGCTTCCTTCCAGGTCACATATTGGTCTTTTGCGCCTCATTAATTTATAAGCTGTGATGAGTTTTAAAATGATAACTTAATGAGAGGGTTCACTCTTGTTTGTGGTTAGATATGGGAAATAAGGGATTATATACAGGGAGCAGTGAGCAGACCAGTTTGAGTAGAATGGAAGGAAAGCAATGTAAAATAAGATCAGAAGACAAAGAATCAGAAACGTAAGGAAGTTCTTTCCTATCCATTGGGGATTTGAGAAGACAAGTTAGATTCATGAATGTAGTAAAATACTGTTGTGCTGTAAGAAATGGTGAAGGGAATATAATTTTAGAAAAATCTGGGAAGACTTGTATGAACTGATACAGAGTGAACTGAGCAGGACTAGGAGAAAAATTTAATTTGCAACAGTGTTGTAAAGACAGGCAACTTTAGGGACTCTGATCAACATGGTAATTCCGGAAATCTTAAGATGAAACATACTACTTACCTCCTCCTGATAAAGAGATGATAGACTCAAAGGATAGAGAAGATTCTCCTTCAGTGTGGAGATTTGTTTTATATAACAATACATGTCAATGCATATAAATGTATTTTTTTTGCTTTCTCAATATGGGAGAGGGGAGAAGAATTTCAGAGAATACTGACCTAAAAATAAAAGTGGAGGGTCTTAAAGACTGGGCTGAGGATATTTTTTTCTTTTCTTTTTTTTTTTAATCCTAATGGCAACAGGGAACCAGGGAAGGTTTTTAGTTAGTAAGACAACATGGTCAGGTCTGTATTTTAGAAATATCAATTTGTCACTTGTGGGAAGGAAAGGTTGAAAAGGGAGAGAGACTGGAGACAGTGAGACCAATTGCAAAATTATTGCAATAGAAGTAAAGAGAAAGGCTACACAGCTAGAGAAGAGGCTTATAAGGGATAAATTGTAGATTGAATACAGGAGAAGAAAGAGGGAAGCATCCAGGAATACTCTGAGGTTACAGATTTGCAGGACTGAAAGTCGGTAGTATCCTTAACAGAAATCAAGAAATTTGAGAAGGATCTGATTTAGAAGGTGAAGACAGTGAGTTCCATTTTGGACATAATTGAATTCAAGGTCCCTTTACCAATTTAACTTTTCTTATGTGCTTTGCTACTTTAATGGTTATAGTCAGTCTCCTGCTAAGAAAGAAGGCAAGGACTTCAAGAGTGACATAAGTCAAAGACTGAGAGTTGAAATGGACCTTAGAAATCATTCGGTCCAATCCTTTCATTTTTGCTGATAAAGAAATTGAGGCCCAGTAGACTTGGAAGTGACTTACCCAAGGTCATCCTAGTAGTATGTGGCAAAGCTGCAGTTTTTACCCAGGACTTTTGAATCCAAATGTGGTACTTTTTTCCTTGCATAGTTTCTTATCATATCTATTCGTTGACCTTTGATAATAAGGATAAATCTTTCATAAACAGGGTTTTGACATTTTTAAACCTCTCCAGAAATAATGGGCACCACATGCAAGTGAATCACACAATAATTTCTTAGCTGATAAATGAGCATGCTCTTTCCAAAAATGTACTTTGGAATCCTTTCGACAGAAGTTTAGATTATAGGTTTCTTTAATAATGGGGTTTTATATGTCTGTCTTTTTGCACAGAAGGTACTGTCTCTTCTCCTCAAACATTACAGTATTAGTAACAATTCTGAACAGATTACCACACTTTAGTGAAGGGCTAGTGTGGTGCAAAATTTTTAGGAGAAATAGGAAAAAGTATTCTATTTCACAAGATACTTTGTGGAAATCGCTGATTATAGGGCCAGAGAAGGGGAACAACCATCAAATCGTGGTAGAGAATAAATTGCAGAGATTGACAGCTTTGTGATGAGGCTCCTATCCCCTGTTCCCACTTTTTCTTGGGGTTTCTTTTTAAGAAAGAGGTGGTTTTATTTCTTCCTTGATCTTAATGCCATATAGACAATAAACAGCAGGCCTATTTACCAGTTGTGTAGCCATATAAGTTGTTCTCCTTTCTCTGTTTTACCATTTAACAGTCCATTTATCTTGGTATTTCAGGCAAAACTAGATGGTGGAAGGCAGCAGTGGAGACCAGTCCTGATGGCTGTGACTGAGAAAGATTTACTGCTGTATGACTACATGCCATGGACAAGGGATGCCTGGGCATCACCTTGTCATAGCTACCCTCTCATCGCTACCCGGTAAGACACATACCTCCAAGTAAATTGGGTCCAACTCTCCCAAGGAATTTTTAAACTGCATGATGAATTTTAGTACCGTCATTGCCTTTTAAGTAACTAGTCTTGTTATTTTTAAGCAATTTTTATTTTACCCTAATCGATCATGTTACAGAGCCTGTTTCAGGCCAATGCACTTCTGTCTTTACTGGGTCTTTCTAGGTGTGAAATAAGTTTCTTCTTAATTTTGAAGGGGATCCACTATTCATTAAATTTTTAAAAACAACCGCTCTTTTAAGAGCTGTCTAGGTCTCTAAGATAAGTGAATGACGTGATCACTATTTCATTGTCTGTGACTGGAAAACCGCTGAAATTTTGATAGCCTTCAGATTGGATGATGAAAGCATTTTAACTAGCGTGCAGTAATGTGAATAAATCACATGACTTAGTCCATGTACCCCGTAGCTTCTCTTTCTAATATAAAAACACATAATTTTGGCTTCACAAAATAAACACTGACTTCATTGTGAGTATAACCAGCAAAATGTTCTGAGCAGTCCAGACATAGAAAATTGGGAGATGAAGATTTGAAAGCTGTGGGATCCAAAATTGCCCAACCTACAATAAAAGAAATTAAGGTAGAGTTCTGAACCAGTAGCACTTTATTAAAGGGTCCATGGCTCCCTGTAATGAAGTGAATCTCAGATCTTTCTCACAATGTCAGATGTCCCCTTCCTTCAGGGCTTAGTTTCATAGTCCTTGATACAAAGATGGTACAAAAGAACCAAAGTAAAATACATTTCATTGATTGATGGACCTTGACCATGACCCTCCAGGAGGGTTTGCATAAAATACAGAACCCTATTGATTGACAAAGGAACTGGCAAGCAGACCTTGACAGAACCATGTTGACCTTTCAGGAGGTCAAACTGAGCCAATGAACAGACCCATGGGCTGGGCTGATAAAAAGATTTCAGAACATCTATATGGGCTGATGTGCTGATGGAAAGGCAGGCCATAGGCTGGTAAACAAGGTCATTTGTTGGGCACACACTCATGGCTATCTTCCCCTGTTGGGCAACAGAAAGATGATGAGGAATGGAGGGGCAACAAAAATAGCTGGGGGACTTTCTATGTAATTGAGTCACCTCTGCCACAGTAGATGCGGTCACCATAACAAGGGAAAGCAAAGGTAGAGATCCTCTGGTTAGTTTTCTGTGATTAAACAAGTGAACTTACAATCTGTAGCTTACTGTTCTGGGGCCTAATATATAGAATTTATAATCACTACCCATATGGATCATATCGGACTGATCAAAATAGGGGTCCAATTAATCTTCTATCACAGAACTACAGATTTGTTTTTAGCACAAAGCTTCTTTAAAATAAAAAAATTCCATTTTATTTTCAAGTCTTTTTTTGTCTCTTCTCCCCTTTCTCTCTCACCTCCTCCTCGCTTCATTGAGAAAGCAAGAAAAACTCTTGTTACAAACATGTATAGTCAAACAAAACAAATTCCTGTATTTGACCCATGTCCAAACAAAAGAAATAGTGTGCCTCACTCTGCTGGGTAACATGTCTTTTCATGAGTCCTCTGGACTTTTGGTTGGTCATTTTGTTTATCAGAGTTCCCAAGTTTTTCAAAGCTTTTAGTCATTACAGTATTATTTTTATTGTATAAATTGTTCTGGTTCTGTTCATTTCACTTTATATCAGTTAGTATAAGTCTTCTCAAGTTTCCCTGAAACCTTCCCCTTCATCATTTCTTACAGCACAGTAGTATTCCATCACATTCATGTACTGTTACTCATTGAGCCAGTCATTCCCCAATTATGGACATCTATTCTAGTTCCAGACATAGGGTCTTTCCCCCTCTTTCTTGGATCAATTTTAGGTGTAGACCTAATAGCAATATGCTAAGTTAAAGGTTATACACAGTTTAACTGTTTGGAGGCATAGACCAGCAATTTCATTCCTAACTGTCTGGACCAGTTCCCAGCTCCATCAACAAACAGCAAAGCAGTGTGTCTGTTTCTTCCCACAGACCCTTCAGCATTTGTAATTTTTTTTTTTGGTTTTGCCAGTCTGATGGATGTGAGTTGGTATCTTACAGTTGTTTTAATTCAAATTTTTCTAATTATTTCTGATGTAGAGCATTTTTCTTATGACTATTAATAGCTTTTATTTCTTCCTCTGAAAACTGCCTGTTCATATTCTTTGACTATTTATCAGTAGAAGAATGTAAGAATGTTTCTTAAATGATAATACTCAAATACAGCTAAACTAGAATAAGTATATCCACTTGTTGCTATGTCTCAGGTTAACTTGCTAATCCAACTTTATTAAAAGTCAACCTCTCCCCTAAAATAATTTGGTAGGTAGAAGTGCTCAGTATCACTATTATGCCAGACTTATACTGACGTGTAGATATGGAGGAGAGAGGGAGAAAGCTCATAGGGATTTGGGGCGTTTTTATATGAAAATGTCAAATTAAAGGGTAAGTATTGAGCCTTTGTCACTTGTGTAGAATCTTTTAGAAGAGGAGAGTCCCCTGTTACCAGATTTGGTTGGGGTGTACTTTTGAGGCTGGTACCAATTTTGTAAAGCAAGATGCACACATTGCGTATGCAAGAGGAGACTCTGGGCCATGGGATGTACAGAGGGTTCACATGCCTCAGATAAATGAGGTCCTTCCTTCATTTGCTATTCTGCTGCCTAAGATAGAGATCTGCCCCCATGCCACATGGGGGCTATTTCTGTAGAGAATATTGAATCATTAATGAATTCCTGTGTCTGTTCTTTGACAGGTATGTTACCTTCTCACCAAATCCCATAGAAACCCAGGACTGTAATTACAATTCTTTAGGGAAATGAATGAATGAAAGCAATAAACCAGGCATACTAGACCAATAACACTTTTGTGCTGAAGTGGGGTATCATTGTGGGTGAATTGCTACGCTAGATTTTATTTGCAAGTGTAAGGCGGAAATGTGAGAGCATGCCTGAACTGTAAGGGGAGGTATTAGAATTAAAACTAAGGTAAACTAAATAATTGTCTAAAGCAGCAAACATTCTGAAAATCATGTTGCTAATAGAAATGACCAGAAGGAGAAAATGTAGACAACCTGATCATTCTATAGAGGATGCATGAGATAGGAGGATAGTTCTTACTGCATTTTAATTCATCTCCCTGAGGGAAGTGATGGTTGGGGAACTACCCCAACGGGCTCAGAAACTAGGGGATACTTTGGGGACCAGAACCTTGGCTTATTGAAGAACTCAGAAATAAGCTATAGTACTAGGCCCCAAATAGCCACAGTATAAGCAACCAAGAAATTTGGTATGAACCAATGAATTTTCTTAAATTATTAAATATAAGTGAATTCTGCTCATTTTAAGCACTGCTTCAATAGGTAGATTGAATTCATAGGTGCCGTGGTCTATTTTTACTTTTTCTAATAGCAGGATTAATTGCCATTAAAATTATAACTTTTGTATAGTTCAGGAATTAAGTAGGGTAGGTGATTAGCAAAGTTGACAGGCAGGTGGCAAAGTTAAGTTTTCCATAATCAGTCATTAGAGGTACATAGGTATATAGACCGTTGAACCAAAAGTTAAGTCATGGAATGGAAAGTTAGGACAATGTGGGCTCAATTCCCTTGTCTGACATTAGCTGTGTGACTTTGGGCAAGCTAAACTCTTAGAGCCTTAGTTTCCTTATCTGTAAAGGGGAGATATTAATACCTGCAGCACCACTCCCAGTGGGTTCATGTTGTGAGTCTCAAATGAAAGGATGTATGTAAAATGTAATATAAAACTTCAACATGCTCCATGCATTTCAGTTGTTAGTATTTTCTGTATCCCTACCATCCAGTTACTAAGTGAGAAGTATACTTGACTTGAGTCAAATATAGAGACAATAGATGACCAGGGAAATAGAGATTATGGAACATGATGACCCTTGAAGGGAGGAAATGTAAAGTTGATGTCTTGTTTGAGGGAGGGAGGGAAAGTTTCTGGGATCTCCAGGAGAAGAAAGAGTAAGCTTTGAAATTTGTGTCTCACCCATTTTCCTTTTCCTAATCCTTTGGGACAGTTTCTAATGAGTAAAAAAACAATTAGAAAGTAAGCAGCATTAAAAGTATAAGGAAGGAAAAAAAACATGGCCTTGCCAATTCATAAAATACACTGTTTATGTTGTTCCCTGCCTCATCAAACATTGACTAGTTTGAAAAGAGAAATGATCCTCTTCTGTGATATTTCTTCCCAGGCCTTATTACATTGCATTACACATGTAAAAAGCTCTGTGAATGGTCATTTTGTGTGTTTTTTTTAAACTGATATTTTAGCTTGAGAAATTAAACAAAACTTAAAAGTGGAAAAAAAAAAGCAATTTTTCTTTTACTAGCAATTTCTGAGATTGAAGCCAGATGGACAGTGGAAGCAAGAAGACAGACACACCAATTTTACAGGGCTGTAGATTACTTGTTCTGTAGACTCAGGATGTGGGTTTTGTAGACTTTTCCACCAAGCGTTGGTTGGGGGAGTAAAACAATATGTACCTATTTTACAACATGGAAACCAAGAAGAGCTGTGCTTCTGTTGCTCTCTGGCCGCAGGCTCTACTCACACCTTCTCCTGAGCTCCAGTGTCCATCCCTCAGAAGGCGTGGCCATGGCAATGACCTTTAACCAGTTGCTGCTCAGCAGGATTCCTACAGCTGGTTTGAATTAAGTTTCTTATGCCAAACATTCCATAATCGAATCTGTAGGAAAAATTTCGCCTAGACTTAATATTTTTTAATATCTGATTTGGGACTGGAGCCTAGCTGAATATGGTGGAATACATCCAATTACTCTTCCAATCATTGGATTCCACTTTGATCACACACTCTTGGTACTTTGTTTAACTCTTGCTGAGTTGGCTGATGTTTAGAAGACATGTTGGTTTTAGAGTAATCGGAAGAATTTTTTCCCCTTTCTTAGCTGTAGCAACTGGTAGATTGGAGGAAGCTGCTTTTCCCATTGGGTTAGGTACCCAAGCCAACATGGGCTATCCAGCTCCTCAGAGAATTGAACTGTGACATCTTGCCTAGTTTACTGCATAAGGGAGAGAAAGAGCAGGTAAAGTTTGTATGTAAGATGCATTTCAAGGTCTTTGTTCCCATTTGATCTGTAATTCTTGGAAAAAACTATGACCTGCCATTTTCTTACCTTCTTTCCAGACTGCTACTCCCTAACAAGATTTTTAAAAGAATCCAATCTGGAAAAAATGTTGGAATCTTAAATCCAGTATAACCCAGCTGAAATCCATCATCATGCATCTTCCTCCCCTCCCCTGCCCCTCAAGCCCATTCTTCTCTAAACTTATGGGGACCCCCATCCTTTATTCACCTGGGCTCACAGACTCATGCACTTCCTTGACTCTTCCCACTCCTATGCCACTCCCAGGACTCAGTTGCCACCTCTACAGCAGCTAACTTCCTGCTCCTTCTCTCCAAGTTTAGGTCCCCATCATCTCTTGCCATAGCCTCCTAATTGGTTTCCTTGCTCATGATATCTTCTGTCCTCCACACAGCTACCAGAATAATCTTTAAAAAGCATAGGTCTCCACATCCCTCGTCTACTGAGAGTATAGAGGCTTCCTATGTCTTGTAAGATAAATAGAAATCCTTAGGTTTGGCATTTCATCTGGCTTCCGTCTATGTTTCCAGGCATAGCCCATTATTCCATCTACACACTCTATGTCCTACCCAAACTGGCCTGTTGGTGTTCTCTAAACTTGGGGTTCTGTCTCCATCCTCGATTCCCAAAATGTACTTCAGACTCACCTTAGGCTCTTAGAATTCCTGGCCCTTTTCAAGACTCAGTGCTAGTTCTGTAGCTCTGTGAAATGCTTCCCAGTCTCCCTAATCATTTGTTCTCTCTTAGATCTCAAATTATTTTCTGTATACCTTTTGAACCAGCAATATCATTACTAGGTCTGTACCCCAAAGAGATCACAGGAAAGGAAAAGGACCCATAATACACAGAAACATTCACGGCAATCTTTTTTATGACGAAAACTCTGTCCTTATGCTCGACCAAAATGCCATAACAAAGCTGAGATCGATGTACAGTGTGTCTGGCTGTGGTGGATCAGAATAATACAAACTTGGAAGATTCTACCACAGGTTGGTCACAAACAGTCTGAGTGAATATTTGAGTTGGAGATGTCTAAATTTGCGCATCTCGTGTTTTGAGCTACTGTGAATATGGGATGCCCATCAACTGGGGAATGGCTGAACAAGTTGTGGTATATGACTGTGATGGAATACCACTGTGCTATAAACACCTGGGAGGATGTAGGTCAACAGATGCAAAGTGAAGGTGAGCAGAACCAGAAGAATAGTTTATACAGTAACAACAATACGATCATCTTTTAAAGACTTGGTAACTGATCAACACAATGACCTACTGCAACTCCAGAGGATTCATCATGAAACATGCTGCCCGTCTCCTGATACAGAACCAGCAGACTGAGAATACAGACTGAAGCATACCTTATTTTCTTTCTCTTTTCTTGACATGACTATGCTGGAATTTGTTTTATCTCTCTCTCTCCCCCTCCATATATGTTTATATTTATATATATTTATATATGTATGTATTTGCAATAGATTTTACTTTTCTTGCCTTTTCAATAAATGGGGCAGAAAGGTGAAATAAAGTGGAATTTTAAAAAATTATCATGAGTATACCTAGTTATTTCCATATTGTATTCCTCCAGTGTAATGTAAGCTGCTTAACAGTAGGGACTATTTTTCAATTTCCCTTTGTATTCCTGGAGCCAGAGCAGCTGGGTGGTGCAGTAATAGAGTACCTGTCCTGGAGTCAGGAAGCTTCATCTTCCTGAGTTCAAATCTGGCCTCAGACATTTATTAGCTATGTGACCCTAGACAAGTCACTTTACCCTGTTTGCCTCAGTTTCCTCATCTGTAAAATGAGCTAGAGAAGGAAATGGCAAACTCTTGTGGTATCTCTGCCAAGAAAACCCCCAGTGGGAAATGACTGAAAAAACAATTTAACAATTCCCCAAGCCTGCCATAGTCTATAAATGCATGTTGGATTAGAGGTAGTGTATAACATTTTAAAAATAATGTTAAAGGAAGCATAGTGGAATCAGACTAGATCCAAAGGTTTTCCTAAAATGAAACGTTCAGTGGTCTGGATGAGAATAGCATTCCTTGTGGTTTTTTTTATGTGCGCAGTTCATTCTTGCTTATCATTTGCAGTGTTTCTTTAATATATTGTACTAACATTCGGTATTTGACAAATTCTTGCACCTTTTTCCCTCCTACAAATATTTTTGTATCATAAATTCTAGATGTCACATTTTTGGGGGTCTTTTTTCCTTGAAATTCTCTTCTTGCCTCAGGCTTTATTTCTGAGCTGAACCAAGCAGGACCGAATGAGACGATCTGACGTTCTGTGCTAGGCTTCTTTCTTTTCTCTGCCTTACTTTATTTCCATCCCTCATTTTATTTGCCTCAACTCCCAAACGGGATCATTCCCACCCCAAGATATCTCCCAGTTACATCCTATGGTGTCATTGAATTCTCAATGCAAATAAATTTGAATGTACTAATTATAAAAAATTTTTAAAGAGACATATTAAGTCCTGGGTGGACAATTTGATTGTGCAACATCATGGTATATAATATTTGTGTCACCATAATTTTCTTGTCCCAAATTGTAAGGTAGGGAAGAACTTTGCCTGCTCCTTACCAGTGTCCCATTCAAGTAAGGACAGTCTGTCAATCAATCATGACAAATATGTTGTTGGTGGTGAATATGAAATTCAGTCGGAACACAAAGAGCTCATCCTTCCTAAGGCAAGAGGAATTTTTCATCTCAAGAAATAGTAAATAGCTTCTCTCAGTGAAAGTAATTTGACTTCCAAGAGATGGACAACTCAACAAGTTATATTCATTTCCCCAACATGACCTCTGGGACAAAAGGGACCACTTGGGACCCTTGTCTCAAAAACTTCCCAGAGGTCTTTGTTTCTCTCCCCTCCACTCTCTCCCTCCATTTTCATTTATAGTGAACTTTGGAAGAGAGCTGGGTCCAGTCTATTCCTTCTCCTGAATTAAGCCACAGGGCAACAGAATAGATTTAGAACTGGAAGGAAAGGTCCTTCAAAGCCATCTGTTCCAAGCCTCTCTTTCCCAGATGGGGAAACTGAAGCCCATGGTACCACAGATAGTAAGCACTGTAAGTGGGATTTGAATACAGGTCCTCTGACCCAACTTGCATTTTTTTTTTCACTGTACCACACTACCTCTAAGAGTTCTCAAAATCTGAGAGAGGAAGGGCTTAGAGACAGATGTCTGGCCTGTCTCGAGATGACACTGTTTCCACCACCATCTTGCCTCATCCCCTGCTCCTTCAGCTGAACTAAACTTTTTTTTTCCTGCCTTGTTTTATTCAAAGCCCCCACTCCCCTACCTGAGACGTCCCGTATCCTCTGCTCTCTTTTCCACCTATGTAGATCTTAGCAACCTTCAAGATCTGCCAGAAGCTGGGTATGAAGTCATCACACTCTCTACATGGATTTTTCTCTCCTTTGTACAACCCAAGTTTGTCTTCTGTAGCCCTCATTTTAGGGTTTAGTCACATGCTGGCTCTTGTTTTCCTGTTAGAATGCTCACCAGGTCTATGTTCTTTGCCCCCCAGGTTGGTACACTCGGGCTCAGGATGTAGGTCACCGTCCATTGGATCTGATCTTACATTTGCCACCAGGACGGGCTCCCGTCAGGGCATCGAGATGCACGTGTTCAGGGTAGAGACACATCGGGACCTGTCGACTTGGACCCGTGTTCTTGTACAAGGTTGTCATACTGCAGCAGAATTGATCAAGGAGGTCTCACTAGGTACCACTATATTTCACTTCCAATAGTAATTAAGTGATTGTAGCATGCTTTCCTTTAATTTGAGCTAATGTCATTGTCACGTGGACAAATCTGAAGTGTGTGCAGAGATATGTTCTCCCATTATCACGTCATTAAAGTCACTGTCAGCATCTTGGCAGCTTGAAGAGGTGATATTGGAAATAAACCTGGCTTCTCTGTCTCTAGTGACATTTTCCCAGCTCCATAGATGTCTTTATGCCAATGGTTTAATATTCATTGTAAAACCTTGTATTAACATTTTTTTTAAATTCCTTTTATTTATTACCCTTTGGATACAATTTACTGGTTTACATTACTGAACATTGAAATTCATTCATCCTTGGGTGGAGGATTTTTAATATAAATGTTGTGTAGGAATCTTTAAAATGGTAACATCTGACAAGCCAGATGGCTGTAGGGACATAAAGAATTCAGAATGTCAGATTTTTTAAAAAAGAAACTCTTCACTCTAGGTCTGACTAAAAAAAAAATTCTAATGAACTCCAAAGTTCATTGTGGAAAAATCTTACAGATCTGGTACAGTCTGTTTAAGCTCCCTCTAGTGGTTAATTTCAAAGAATGAAAATTTTACTTTAAAAAAAAATCTACATTTCTGTTTGTGTGAATGTCTGTGTTTATTAACTGCTTGCTATGTGCAGAGCATTGAGATGAGTGCTGTGGATACAAATTTAAAAATCAAGGAAGCCAGTGGCCTGACGACATTCATTATGGGGGAAACAAGACAAGGTAGATGGAAAGGCCAGCATTCCTAAGGGTATGACTTTAGGTAACAATGAAAGGGATTTATTTCAATAAGTACTTATTTTACATGTGCCAGATATTGTGTCAGGCATAATGTCAGCAGTTTAGACTACCAAAGTTACACACGCGCGCGCACACACACACGTACATGCTGTGTAGGTGGCCTATGGAGAAACTACTATAGCAATACAGTGAAAAGGATCCCTCCCTATACTTGGAATCCAAAGACCTGATCTCCATCCCCAGCTTTGTCACCCACCAACTGTATGATCTTTGGAAGTTTAGCCTTCTTCATCTGTTAGTTGGGGGCTGCTTACCTCACCACTTTTTGCAAGGATGAGAAAGTCTATGTGAAAGTGCTTTGAAAAGCCTCAGAACTTTACAAAGATTAAGGTCAGTATTCCAATGACCTATTTCACTGACATGGAACTTTCCCGAACCAAGGCAGAGCCCACCTGTCTAGGACTTGCAGGCCTAGAGCCGTCCGGGGTTTGCCCAGGGTAACAGAGCAAGTGTCAGAGGTGGGGTCTGAACCTTCACCTTCCTGACTCCAGCTCTAGTCCTTTATCCACTTTACAACATGGGCTCTCCACAGATAAAGGGATTGATTATTCTGTAACGACATTTATTTAAGCCACCTTATTTAAGTTGTAATGAACAGCACCATAAATTCTTTTAACCAGGAGCTAAAAATTATTAAGCAGTTTTTCAAAAAAGAAAGAAAACAGGTTTTCTTTCTTTTCTTTAACTTGCTTAGAGTTTAGAGGAAAATTTACATATATTGGGCCATAGCCATATATTTACAGAGTCTTAATAAAGCCTTTCTACATAACTCAGGTTGTTCAAATAGTCTACCATCTTGTAGCTAATGAGCAATTAATTTTCTTGTCATAACTGATTCACTAGACCTCGTGTAAAATGAGGAAGTTGAACAATTGATTTCTAAGGAACCTTTCCATTAGCCATAGGGGATAGAGATCTGGCCTACAACCTGATATAATGTGGAATCCTTTCTAGTCTCTGACAAGTCCTAGTATGTCAGTCTTCACAGCAAGATGCAGATGGAGCCAAAGCTATAGGAAGGAGTGTTCTTTACCTGAGAAAACCACACAGGAGATCCAGATACACATCCCCACGTGCTTAATAAAAGTTATTCGTAAGGCTTGTAACTTTGCTAAAGAATTCATTAACCTGTCTTTGAAAGGATGAAAATGAGAGTTGAGAGGTCTAATTTACCTTTGATTTGTATTAGTTAGTAAAAAATGAATGTGTGGGCCTTGTCGGCTGTGCCGTTGGCTAACCATGTTGGGCTTATTCTTTCCTCTTCTTTCTCCCTAAAAGTGAGTCATGCTCACTTTTGCCTTTGCTACAACCAACCCCACACCCAGTGCAGCTTCACCCCTTCTCCCTCCCCAGCCCCCTAGAATGATGTCCTAGTTTCTTTGGCCTGCCAATCCATATGCAGGTGGATACCTGCAGACCTCCAGGACATTTCCCTTCCTCCTTCTCTCAATGAGTCCAGTCCCTGTCTTAGAATCTTTCTCTCCTCCCCACTCCTGTCCTCATCCTAGGAGATTCACCCTAAGCCTCACCCACCCTGACCTCCCAGTTCCTCACCGTACTCATTTCTCATGACCTCTGCTTGAATACAGCTACATACAGACAGTCGTACCCTGGGTCTTGCCATCACCCACAAATGCATCACCTCTTTTTTCATGAACAGTGAAATTCCCTCACTTGATCACAGTCTATTGGCATTCTGCCTTGAACAACCCTACTCTGGCCACACCATGACCTCCAGTCCCTTTTCACCTCATTTCTCAGTTCTTTCCCTGACTTCCCCTGCATTAATCATACTCTCTCCCTTTTCCCATATTGATCCTTTTTTTAGTAAACCAGATCAACTCCACACTGTCCTCTTTACTCATATCACTGATTGTGCCCTTCTAAGGCCCACCCTTGGGTCACTCCCACCATATGTTGCACCTGTTCTGACTGGGGCCACTACAGATTTGTTATACAATCTCTACTGCATCCTCATAGCTGCTCGGCAGTCCTGCTGTATCTGCCTTGTTAACTCATTCTCCCACTTTGCATGGCAGCTTTTCAAACCTGAAAACCTTGTCTCATATTTTACTGAAAATATTGAGGCTATATGCTGATACCTCCCTCTTCTCCCCCTCCTCCTTATCTTACTTCACCAGGTGCCTTCCACCGTTTTCCTCTTTCACCCTCTTAACTTTTGGTTTCAAGACACCCCCTCTCTCCTGGTTCTCCTGCCTATCTGACCATTCCTTCTGTGTCTCCTTTACTGAATCCTCCATCAGGTCATGCCTGCTAACTGTGGGTTTTCCACAGGGCTGAGTCTAGTTCTTCATCTTTTTCTTCGTCTTTTCCTCCCCTCTAATATTTGATTTGTTGATCTCATGGATCCCCACGGATTCAATTGTCAGATCTGCTTGTTCTGCCTCAAACTCTCTGCCGGCCTCCATTATCACATTTTCAACTGCCTGATGTACCTCTCACACTGGATGTCCTGTGAACATCTTATATTAAATGTGTCCAAAACTAAACTCGTTTGTCCCCTCCTACCTTCCCTATTCCTGTAGAGGGCAACACCATCCTCCTTGTCCCTTGGGTTTACAGCCAAGGAGTGGTCCTGGATTCTTTAGTGCCTCTCACTCCCATACCCAAGGTACCGCTTGTCAAATTCACCTTGAAATATCTCTTGAATATTTTCCCTTTTATCTTCTGACATTGCCATCCCTTTAGTCCAGCCCCTCATCACCTAACTACTGGATTATTGCAGCAGGGTGCTGGAGGGGTTCTTGCCTGCCTCACATGTTCACCTTCTCCCTAATCTGTCCTCAATTCAGCCACCAAGGTGATTTTCCAAAAGCACCACAAGTACACACAGACACAAACACACCATATGCACACTCACATCCACATTCATACTCCACAGTCCAGTGATGTTCGCCTCCATGCTACTCTTCACACAAGACATGCCATCTCCTAACTCTGAAAATTTTCCCTGACTTCTTTCCCTCATGCATACTATGCTCTCTCCCCTTATCCCCACCTCTTGGCTTCAATTAAGTCCTAGCTGAAATCCCACTTTCCGTAGGAAGCCTTTCCCAACCCCTCTTAATTCCAGTGCCTTCCTTCTATTGACCATTTCCTATTTATTCTGTATATATTTTACTTTGTCTATATTTTTTTTCACATTGTCTCCCCCATTAGATTATAAGCTCCTTGATGGCAGGGATTGTCTTTTGCCTTTTTTTGTATCCCCAATGCTTAGCATAGTGCCTGGTACTTGGTGAATGCTTACGGACTGACTGACCTATCAAGAACCTCCCTTCTTTCAGCAGCCAGTCTAAACCTTCCATAAGGCCTTTCTCCAAGACTCTGGCCGCCCTCTATCCTGACATCGTAGTGTATTGTGCCACCATTCATTTTGATATGTTTTATTACTTTGTATTTATATCTGATTTCCCAGGTTAGAGTATTAACACTTGAGGCCAGGAGCTACTAGCACCTGTTTGGGGAAATTTAATTGTTTTGAATTGGATCATATGTCAAAGAGAATATGGTCGTCTCTTTTCTGTATCAATAGAGAATTCAATGACCAAAATGAGCCCTCTGTTGGCAGATACCAAGTAAGAAGTGACTCCCCAAGGTTTGAAAATATGTTGCCTTTTTCACTCCAAATCAAAAGAATTCTCAAAGTATAAACCCTCCTAATCATGCTGTCATGACTATTTTCGTACAGGTTGCATAATGAATGGCCAGGAAGTAAGACTCACAGTACATTATGAGAATGGATTCACGATCTCCCGAGAAGGAGGAGGCCCTGGCAGTGTCCTATATCGATATCCCTTTGAAAAGTTAAAAATGTCTGCTGATGATGGTATTAGAAATCTGTACTTGGATTTTGGTGGTCCTGAGGGAGAACTGGTAAGTGGGATTGAGGAAATCATTTTTAAAACTTGTAGAATCTTGAAGAAAATAATGTAGATAATATGGGAATGAAATGAGCATAGCATTACCAGATGTCAAGTCATATTATGAAGTACTAATCACAAAAATTAGGTTGTAAGCCATTTTGTACTGGTTTAATAAAAAATGGGCAGCTAGGTGGCACAGTAGATAGAATGCCAGGTCAAGAGTCAGGAAGACTCATCTTCCTGAGCTCAAATCTGGCCTCAGACACTTAATAGCTGTGTGACCCTAGGCAGGTCACCCTGTCTACCTCAGTTTCCTCATTTGTAAAATGAACTAGAGATGGAAATGGCAAACCACTTTTGCTTTTACCAAGAAAACCCCAAGTGAGCGCACAGAGTCAGACATGACTGAAAACGTAACAAAAAGAAAACTCGCTCAGTGGAAGAGAAGAGGTAAGTGACACCTAGAAGCCACTGAAAAGAGCTGTCCTATGAACCTGAGTACACAAAGACTCAGGGTAATAAGAATGACTGGAGAAATTGGAAAACACTTTGAGAAGTTGGATTTAAACCAGCATCTTAAACTGTATAGCACAATAAGCTTTAGGTTCATTTGCCACATTAATATAAAAGGTCACATTACTTTTTAACAAAAGTCAAAACTTAGAGAAGATACCTTTCACTACTCTGACAAAGGGAAATGTTCTTTACTCAAGATCATAAAAGTTAAAATAGATAGTTTTAATTACATCAAATTAAATCGCTTTTGCACGAAATCAGTTCAACTAGAATAAAAAAAGAACCTGTCAAGTGTGGGGGAAAAAAATCTTCACATCAAGTGGAAATCAACACACATATGTAAGACCAATAGTCATTGCTCAGTTAGCCAGTCCATCAGTAGGCACTTATGTTACATTTATCACTCTGATAGATAAGTGATCAAAGGATATGAACAATTTACAATGACCATATGAAAAATTGCTTCAAATTACTAAAACCAAATACAAATGAGAACAATTCACATGCTTTAAAATGGTAAAAAAAAAAAAATACGTGAATAGTCAATGTTGATTGGTTTGTGGGAAGGCAGGCGCCCTTATGTTGAGATTGTTGGAGTTGTGGATTTGTCCAGCTGCTCTAGAAAACAGTCGTGCAGGACAAGCCACTGACCTGTTCGTACCCTTTGATCCAGTGATTTTATTACTGGACAGATACTCCAAGGAAGGCCAAGATAGAATGCCTTTCATAGCCGCACCTTCTCTGCTAGCCAAACACTGACAACAAAAGGGGCTTTCTTCCTTTGGGGAATGGCTGGACAAACCATGGTGCAAGAGCAATGGAATAGGATACTCTTAACTTCAGCAGGAAGTGAGTGGAGTGTTTAGTCTCCTTTTGGACTCATGGTTTGTCACTGAATTGATCACTTAAGTTGTTTTCCTCTTTACAGTTGTTTTCGTTGTACAAATTGTTTCCATAGTTCTGATCACTCTACAGCAGTTCATTGAGCCTCCCACCCTCCTCAGAAATGTCCAATTCATCATTTCTTATAGCATAGTAATATTCCATTACATTCATATATATAATTTTTTAGCCTTTTTTCAATAGGAAT
This sequence comes from Potorous gilbertii, assembly GCA_028658325.1. Classification (NCBI taxonomy): domain Eukaryota; kingdom Metazoa; phylum Chordata; class Mammalia; order Diprotodontia; family Potoroidae; genus Potorous; species Potorous gilbertii. The sequence goes on from CM053769.1 coordinate 127,266,484, forward strand.
ACACTCCCTTAATTTCTGATTTCAGGCTACTCTGAAAAAGAGCTTTTACAAATATTTTTGGTACATATAGATTATTTTTCCTCTTTCTTTTATCTTTAGAGTATAGGTGCAGTGGTTGTGGTATCCCTGGACCAAAGGGAACTATTCATAGTTTAGTGACTTCGGGAACATAGTTCCAAATTGCTTTGCAGAATGGGTGGCCCAGTTACCTCCACCTGTAGAACACAAGTGTGGTCATTTTTTCATTTTCATTTTTTGTTATTTTTCCCAATCTAAAGGATGTGAACTGGGACCTCGAAATTGCTTTAATTTAAAATAAATTTTTACTTTAAAAAAAGTAAAAAGGAAGAAGTCTTTGATCAAAGTTTTCTGTTGAATGCTGATGCTGGTAGCCCTTTTAAAAAAAAAATAGAACTATAGCCAGTGCTAATCTTGGCGATCTGTTAAGAGGGGACAGTTGAGATTTAGTTGCCAAGGGAACTCTGCTTTGAATGGAAATAGTCCAAGGGCTGTGCCCACACAGCATAACATGCTTTCTCATTTGCCTTCTGTCAGTGGAAGGATAAGGATGCAGAGACGTTTTTCCCCTTGAAGAGGAACAAAGCAGGTATGTGGAAGACTCAGAAGCAACCTGGAGTTAGATGCTCTGGAAGTAAACATGTACCTTTGCTTCCATAGGTGGTCAGCTGGTTCTTCATGCCAAAGTTGCCCTGATGCTCCAAGCTGAAGCAGGGAGCCCTTGACCTCAAGGGAAAGATAAGGCTGGGGACTGGCTTGGTGACTTTATTGCTGTAGGGAACTCCCAGATGATGAAGCTCACTCTGTCGATGCAGACCAGCACCTCTGTAATTTCTAGTGTTAAGGAACTGCCTAGAGCCATGAGAGCTAAGTGAATTAGCTGTCCAAGGTCCCAAGGCCATTTTGGACCACTGGTGGGCCTTGAACTCTAGTCTTCCAGGCCCCAAGGCCAACTCTATCCATTGCACCACAATTCCTCTATAAGGATAAGTTCCTTTTTGAGATCCAGTTGTAAAGGGCTCTGGAAACTTAAATAGAAAAATGACTATTCCCTCCTGGAGTTAATAGGAAACTGCTGGAGTTTATTGGTTAGGGAAGTGACACGGTTTGGGGTTGAAGGAAAATCATACTGTGTAGTTTGAATTGGAATGGTGAGAGACAAATCAGGGACACCAACTAGCGGAGCATTGCAACGCTGTCATTGAGAGGTCACAGCTATTGGAATGGAGAGAAGAGATGAGATGGAAGAGTGTTGTGAAGGCAGCTCCAGCAACTGGCTGGATACGTGGGGTGAGGGAAAAGGAGGAATGAATAATGCCAGAGTTACAAATAGGGAGATTGGACAGATGGTGAGGCCTTGGACAAAAACAGGGACTCTGGAGGAGGAAAAGGAGGGGAGATTTTGAGGGGAAAGAGAAGTTCAATTTTGGACAAGTTGAGTTTGAGATATCTCTGAGACATGCATTTTGAAATGGCTAACAGGCAACCAGTAACGTGTTACAACCTGTAAGCTGTGTATGTGTGTAAGAGAGACTGTATAGTTGTTTGCAGTAGAGATGGTAATGAGGAGGGTGCCAGAGAAGGAGAGCTAGGGACAGAATCTCGAGATTACCCTCATTTGGAGAGTATGCTATGAAATGATGACCCAGCAAAGGAGACTGTGGGGATCTCAGGCAGACAGAGCAGAGAGAAGAGTATCCAGGAGGAGAGAGCAGTCAGGAGGATCACATGTACCAACTGTGTTGGGAAGGACACGTCCTAAGAATAGGCCATCAGATTTGGTGACTCTAGAGAAAGCGGTTTCAGTGGAGTGATGAGTTTAGAAGCCAGGCTTGCAAAAGATTGAGAAGTCAGCAAAAGGAGAGGCGGTAAAGGAATTTTTCAAGGAATTTGAATGATGATGGAAGGAGAGATCTAGCAGGAGAGACTAAAGGGATGATACAATCTAACGATTTCTGAAGAGATGGGCATGTGTGAACGTAGCAGGTAAGGAGCCAGTGGCTAGAAAGAGGTGGAAGATGGAAGGGCATGCAGCATGCTGGAGAAGACAGGCTAGGATCAAGGCCCAGCCTGGGAAAGGAAAGGTTGCCTCTTTGTCAGACACTTGGGAAGAAGAGATGCTGTGATTGCAGAAACTCTCATTTTGGTCAGTGTCAGTTCATAGGAGTCTTACCAATGTCCAATTTTGTCATTTCTTAAAATTATTTTGTATTTATTGTAAATATAGTTATATGCTATATTTTGTTTAGCCATTCCCCAATAAGTGGGCAGTTCTAGTGTTAACTACCATGAAAAGAGCTGCTGTAAACATTTTTGTACATATCTATCCCAAAACTTGCTTCATTTAAATTTACTGTGGTTCTTAAATAAATATCAAGACTATAGTAGTTTCAGAAATTTCAGAGTATTCTTTACTGCTTTATCGATAGTAAAAGTCAACGGTTTCTCATTTGTCCCAAAAATAAGAAAGGAGAAGAATTCCTAATTGGATAAAATCAAATATTGACTTACTACATTACTGGGCCCATCCTTATCTTGGTATAATTCTATATCAGCAGGGCATTGTGGTAGGTGCTAGGAACAGAAAAAGGGGAAAGGATGTGGCCCTTGATGTGGCAAGTATCTATTGTGAGAATATCTTGCACGCACGCACACACACTACACGCACATGCACACATGCACATGCACACATGCACACACTAGTGGGATTCAAAGCAGCACATGATGAGAGGGAAAGGACCCTTAAGACAAAATACCATAGGAGATTTTGAGGAGAAAGAGGGGGGCTCTGTTGGAGATGAGGGGAGTGTCTCAGCAGAGACTTGTGTATTACACCTTCTCTGTCCAAGAGCACTAACTGCCTCGTGTGCTCTCCCCACAGACCATGGACCTGCACTCATGCCCCAAGCCAATCGTTTTTGTGGTGCACACCTTCTTGTCAGCCAAAGTCACACGCATGGGCCTGCTGGTGTGAACCAGAGGCTGCCAGGCTCTGAGCCTTGCAAGAAGCACCTCCACCTCCGAAGAAAACAAGCACAAAAGAAAGCTGCTTCCTTTGCTCCCTCCTACAGCATCAGTGCCTTGACAAGGACCTGCCATCACTGCTAAGCCCAAACCATGTTCAGAGAACATCCCAGAATGGCGAGCCACCCCTGCAGGAGGTGCGACTTCCCCTCTGTAGAACGATGAGCTATTTTCTGTACATTCTGTTTGTGTTTGTCTTTGTTCTCACATCATGGGGTAGGGGCATGCTTCTACTTTCCAAATATGAGCAAATAGTGGAGAGACATTTCCCTCATCCCTGAGTTTATGGGCACTCGACCTCTGTGCTGGACAGCTCTCCCCACCCTCTCCTTGCAAGCAGGCTGCTGGCTTTGTGACATTTCAGGGCTTTCCAAGCTTTGGCGTAAGGTTGCCATCGCCTTGTGTTGTGTGAAGCCTCAATTGCTGGTCCCTCTCTCTGTCGTGATACTATTGCTGCATCCCCACCATGGGCATCATCACCCAATTTACCAAGTTTTATCACTCAAAAGTGTTTACTTTATAGCATAAAACCTGTGAAATGTTGATTTAGTTCGTCATATATTCTTAACCAGCACCTAGCCGAAAGAATATTGGAGACCAGGGTATTACAAGGAAATATCTACTCATTTCAGTTTTTGAGGTTTTTTTTCCCTAATTAATATTTTTGGAAGGAAACAGAGAATATTATGGTATGAGACTGATTTTAAAAGAAAATCTTTATTTTATACAAAGCCATTTTTTAATGGCTTGCCAAATGTGCCTTTGGTCAAGATGGGTCAGATGTAGTTGATTATCATCACAAGCTTCATTAAAGGAAGGTCATCTCAGTTTTAAAGAATGCTTCATCAAAGTGAGCTTCTCCGTCTGCATTTTTGGCAGCTGGCAAGTTCCACTCGAGAAGACAAACCTGGAAGAATGGCCATCCTGTTTTAAGAGTGAACTTTGGAGGGACAATCAGCCCATCTGCACAAATGCTATCAGCAATCCCGTGGGGCTGTCTGATCCCAACGTAGGCTCTGCGACATACGGGTTGGTTTATCCCTCACAAAGTGATACAGACAAAAAAATTATTCACCCTTAGCAATGTCAAGACCTAGTGTTGCCTCATAGCCTGGCAGATGCAGTGAGGCTCTAGCCCTTCTGGCATTTTTGAA
>CM053769.1:127271179-127301091 GCA_028658325.1 Potorous gilbertii
AGCTGTTGCTTTTTGAATTGAAAAAGCTCAGTAAAGTCGTTAAAAGAAAGTTCTGTAAGCCCTGAATGTTCTGCTGCTTCTCTGCACCCATCTCTGCTTTCTTATACTGTGACTTACACCCATTTGGGTTTAAAAAAAAAATCCCATCATCAGTCATCATAAAGTTATTAGCAGCGCGGTGGTGGAGTGGATAGAGTGCTAGATCTAGAGTCAGGAAAGCCTGAGTTCAAATTCAGCTTCATATACTAGCTGTGTGACCTTGGGTATGTCATTTAATTTTGCCTCAGTTTTCTCATTTGTAAAATGGGGACAATTTTAGCACCTGCCACCCAAGGTGCTTGTGGAGATCAAATGAAATGATGTTTATAAGGCTCTTTGAAAATATCTCTTCTAAATATAAGCCTTGATTAACCCAGAAACTTTAGGATGACCTTCCCCTCCAAGTAGTTTACATTCAGACTTTCCAGCTATTTAGTCTACTTTTAATTTGTGACTAAGTTTTCCCTATATCTCTTTTCCTTTAGAGAGTTAAGTAAGATTCTCTGTAATTTATAGAAATAGGATGTTTTTGTAGAAATAATGAATTGCTTTTCAAACCCAGAAAGCTTTTTTTAGGACTGTCCTTATTGCTATTTTCTTGTCTTTTAATTTCTTTAGAATCTCCTAATCCTACTGAGTAACTGCCTCATGGTTTCCTGGGTTGAATTATATCTTATTCCTTAGAAACTCTAGTTTTAGTTGAAGTCCCCGTCTGATTCTCTAATGTGTTGTAGTGAAAAGAAAGATGGACTTAGAGTCCAGAGACCTGGGTTTGAATTTGAACAATTAATAATTGTTTCACCAGGGGCACACCATTTGTCCTCTCAGCCTCAGTTTTCTAGTGTATAAAAAGATAGTGCTTATGCTACCTGTTTTTCTGGGCAATTATAAACCATGCAGCATTAGTTATTTTTTTTCCCATTGTACTTTTGCCTAGCTCTTATTTGTATTCATTGTCTGCCCCTAATAATTCCTTTTCATGGTACTTTTTCTCTCCTCATGTTTCTAATTTGAAATCTAATGAAATTTCATGAGTTCTTGAATTTTGTATACTTTCTTATTGGTTCCATAAACAAAGGTTAAGATCTGAGAAATTGATGCTTAAAAGTTCAGGTTTGTTTTAATCCCCCCAAGATCAAACCTAGTAGGCAAATGAATCCCCCTTGTGTGATGATCAGGACATCCATTTCAAAATATGTCATTTATTTTCACTATCATTTAAACTTTCTTTTGAACAGTACGCGAGTTTGCCACAAGATGACACTGTTGTATAAGATAAATGTCAATATGGTACATTTGGTTTCTATTGTCTGTGGGAAAAGGCATGGACTTTAGATGAGTCCCTAAAACATTCTCTAGAATGTTTAAAATGATTCTGTGGACATTTTCTTGCCTTAACTTTTGCTGGAGACCTTTTACATTTTAAAATAATTTATGGTGATTGGGCAGGGGAGGAAAATTAATGAAGTTTTATATTGTATCCCGTGGAAAGAACAATCCTGAAGTTATTGAAAAGTTTTCCCTATTTGGCAAAGAAAGCATCAGACTGTCCTTACATAATTTGTTTCTTTTCTCTTCTCAGCTTTTCTTCAGTTTGCTTTTCTGAGAGAAAAAGCTGATGGTGCAAATTGTGATTTCCAGGTGAGTGCTATATTGATACCTTTTTTCATTGTAGGGTAAATAGTTGGGGTTGGATAGGTTTGATGTTTTTTGAAAGAGCTAAGATCCCAGAGTGCATCTGCGCAGATCCTTGCATTTCAACCTTTAGTTCAGTGCCTAACACTACCCACTTTTCAATAAACTTTTGATTAAAAAAGAATGGCTGAGCCTTTTATGGGTGGTGTACTGCCCATCCTTCACCCCTCAAAAATATTGTAACCACCAGCCCTTTGCTTGCAGTGCTGGGGCTGGAGGCTTGGCAGAATGGGTGCTGATGGAGCTACAGGGGGAGATCGAGGCTCGCTACAGCACTGGATTAGCTGGAAACCTCCTGGGAGACCTACATTACACCACCCAGGTGAGGGGGCTCTCCTTACCCTGCCTAATGCCTCAGAAAAACAAGCCACAGTAAGGTGGCCCTCCCAGAACCCAGAGTGGGGACTGCCCTAAGGTTTGTTATGTGAGGTCTGGCTAATGTCCTCAGGAATCCAGTCATGCTCCTCCCCTACCTCTGAAGCATCAGAGACATTTTAATTTGGGGTAACTGGAGAGGTTGTATTTCCAAATATAGAAAATGTATTTTTCTTTGTGACTGGGAAATGCACAGGGGGAGGAAATGTAGCATCTCAGTGAGAAACACCAAAGAGTAAGGCAAAGGCCCTGAACAGATTGATGGGGATGCCTGAGTGTTATATGCCCTGAACCTCAGGTGTCTTTTTGCTTTTGTTTTTCCTTAAAGGGAATTCCTGTGCTGATTGTGGGGCATCATATACTGTATGGGAAAATTATCCGTTTGGAGAAGCCCTTTGCTGTCCTAGTAAAAAGTGGTTCTGGGGAACAGGAATGTGATGAAAGTGGCAGACAGACAGCAACTCGGTACCTAGCGAAAGCACTGATAAAGAACAAGATTCTCTTCAAAACCCGCCCAAAACCCATTATCACCAACGTTCCCAAGAAAGTATGAAAGAACCACGGATTTTTCCTAGAGAGCGGCCAACTCCTTGGACTCGTGCCCCATTCCCACCCAGAGGACGGATAGATGGTTCCCTTGGTTCACCGATGGCTCCTGTTTTGAATGCAGGCAACACAATGGGGGTAAACCCTGATCCTTTTCTTTTAGCCAGCGTTCTTGGTGGAAATCTGACTCGGTTTCCAACTGGCCCCATTGCCAGAAATCCAGCTCCATTCCCAAAGCCATCTGGCTCATTGGCCTCATGTCCGCCTTCCTTCCCAGCTGGTGCCCGTGACTCAAATGTGGTTCCTTTTCCAAGGGGAATGAATCCTCCAAGCACAAGTTCGGTTCATTTTCCAAGGTCAGCTGGCCCACTTGGCTCAGGACTAAACCCTAGAGCAGGTATTGCCACTGGTACAGGTCCTATGCCTAACCCTAGGCCAGGTGGGCTCGCAGGCACAGGACCTATGCCTAACCCTAGACCTGGGGGGCTCACCAGCACAGGTCCTATGTCTAATCCTAGGCCAGGTGGGCTCACTAATGCAGGTCCTATGCCTAACCCAAGGGCAAGTGGTCTTCTGGGTACAGGTCTTGACCCCAGAGCAGGTGGCCTAGGCTCAGGTCCTGGTCCTGACCTGAGAACAGGAAGTTCACTAGGCACAGGTCTTGGCCCGAACCTAAGGACTGGTGGCCTTATGGGCGCAGGCTCTGGTCCTGACCCCAGAGGAAGCGGATTCTTGGGTGCTACTGGCCCTGGGCCTAATTCTAGAATGGGTGGCTTGGGAGCAAGTGGCCTGGGCTCAGGCGGCCTGGGAGCGGGAGGCCTGGGCTCGGGCAGCCTTGGACCGAGTGGCCTCGGAGCGAGCGGCCTCGGAGCGGGCGGCCTCGGAGCGGGCGGCCTCGGAGCGGGCGGCCTGGGCTCGGGCGGCCTCGGAGCGGGCGGCCTGGGCTCGGGTGGCCTCGGAGCGGGCGGCCTGGGAGCGGGTGGCCTCGGAGTGGGTGGCCTGGGCGCAGGCGGCCTGGGACCCGGTGGCCTGGGACCCGGTGGCCTGGGACCCGGTGGCCTGGGTGCAGGCAGTGTTGGTAGCAGTGGTGTAGGGGCAGGTGGTCTAGGTGCGAGTGGCCTGAGTACAGGCCCAGGACCAGGTCTCAACCTAAGAACTAGTGGTCTCTCAAACACAGGGCATGTCCCTGATCCCAGAGCAAGTGGATTTCTGGGCCCAGGCCTTGGTCCTAACCCTAGAGTTAGTGGCCTAGGCACGGGTCCTGGTCCTGGTCCTAACCCAAGAGCAGGTGCCCCGGGACCAGGCCCTGGTCTTAACCCAAGAGTAGGTCTGGGAACAGGCCAGGGCCCTAATCTGGATCCCAGGGCAGGTGGTCTCTTGGGATCAGGAGCTGGTCCCAATTTGAGAGCGGCTGGTCTCATAGGCACAGGATCTGGTCTTGATTTGAGAGCATCTGGATCTCTAGGTATGGATCTTGCTCCCATTTTAAGAGCAGCTGGCCTCCTCGGAGCAAATTCAGCCCCCTTCTCACAGTCATCTGGAAGTATGGGTCCGAATCCATCTTCCATGACAAGAGCAACAGGTCCTGTAGGCCCAAACTCAGGTCCTGGTTCTAGGATAGTTGGCCTTCCAGGTCCAAATTCCTCTCCTATGCCAAGGGCTACTGGCCCCTTAGGTCCTAATTCAACTCCTTTCCCAAGGCCAGCTGGCCCCTTAGGTGTAAACTCAAATCCCTTTCCAAGGGGGACAAATCCTGCAGGCTTGAACCCAGCTACATTTTCGCAGTCCACCAGCTCGAACCCACCTACCTTTCCACGTTCCACTGGTCTCCAGACATCCAGTACGGCAATTTTTCCAAGGTCATCTGGCCCCCTGGGCCCAAACACAGCTAACTTCCCAAGATCAGCTGGACTGCAAGGCCCGAGTCCAGCTACTTTCCCAAGGACCACTGGCCCACTAGGTCCTAGTCAAGTTCCTTTCCCCAGGTCTGCCGCTGGTTCACTAGGTCCCACACCAGCAAGTGCTCCGGGCATAAATCCAGCTCCTTTTCCAAGGCCATCTGGTCCCCTGGGTATAAACCCATCTTTTCCTAGGGTCAATGGCCCCATATTAAAGACTGTGGTACCATTTCCTAGGAGTGGAAGCCTTTCCGGGCCTGGCCCAACTTTTCCTAGACCAGGAGGCCCATTGGCTGCAATGTACTCAAATGGAATGCTGCCACCCTAGAGACCACCCCCTTTCCACCTAAGGCTACATTGGATGCAAGACACCATGGCTCTGGGCAAGATGGAGAGAGCTACAGTGAGGCTTGACTTGATGGCCATTTCTTTCCACGGCTTATTTCTCCCATGAAGATGGAGTCTTCGCTTTGCTTGTGAGACAAGAACTCTGGCAGGCAAGCTCAACCCTAAGGACGGGGAGAAAGACTCCCAGGGTCCTGTAGCCTGTGGTGCTTTCTCACTGCTTTGTGCCGAGTTCTCTTTTTCTTACTCATTTCTTGGATTGTTCTCCTGGACTTTTCCTCAGGGATGCATAGGCCTGCCAGTCCCAGCTCATTCTGTACTACCATCTTCCCTACCAGAGAAACCCAGGTAGCTGCTTTTGTTAATTGTGTTCCAGTTTCAAACATTACGTAGTAACTTTGTATAGAGCAGCTCTGACTGGATAGTCCTTTTCAGTTCTAAGTAAAGCTTATTTCTTTATGCCACAAACTGGACATTGGCCATCTCTGGGATTCACAGGAGGCCAAAGTTGTGAAGCAGCTTCTCACCTGCCCTCCTTGCTACTGTTACTCCCAATCAAAGAACCTCAAGATTTTGAATTTATGTTGGCTCTGGGACCTGGGGGTGGGGTGATGGGAGGTAAAGGGAGGGGGAGGGGAATAATCACTGCTTTTCAGCCTGGTATAAAGGCATTGTTGGTGTTTCATTCTATAATATATCATTTCTTACTGTTTCTTTAATAAATGGGATGGGAGGTTGCTGATTTTGAGCCCATTTTGTTACCTGGCCCAGGGGGAAGGAACCTCACCCATGAGTTTTAATTGTTTTAGCTGGAATTGGCCGTGAGCCTACATTCTCTTTTGTATAGCTTGTCTACTTGATTTTGCTGCAGGAATAAGAAAGCTTAAGTTTGTATTCCCAGCTGGAGCTTTCTTAACTCATCTGCCTGATAACTCATCAAGGCTTTTGACCCAAATTACAACCTGATTTAGGTTCCACTTGTATATAACATCTTTATTATTGTTCTGGGCTAAATGCACAATCACCTTTGACATTTTTGTCAGTTAAATTAACTGAGTTTCTGTTGGAAATTATCTGGGAAAGTGGTTGGATGGCAAATAAACCAGAGAGATGGAAGTTAAATGTTATTGTTCGCTTAAAGACTCAAACTGCATCAAGCACAGTGAACCTTTTACTGCTTTGTAAGAGGTCAGTCATGCTATGTGATATATTGGATGGTGTATTACCTGGCATATGTGGGTTTTGGAACCCTGTCTCAATTTCCAGGTTTGGGGCTTAGAAACAAGACTGCTGTTTTTGTGTGCAATTTTTTTTTTTATTTTGACAAATACATCATAGTATAAAAATTTTGACCTTTCTGAAAAGTGAAAAAAATGCAGGTAAAAAATAAATACATTTACAAATCATTGTAGAAATAAGTAAATACAAAAGATCAGAAAAACCCTAAATTCCTCATTAAAATGGGATTTGAGAGAAAAACCAAATGTTTTCATTAATATAAAGTCTCTTCCCTTGCATGAAATAGGGATAAAGCTGAAGATGTTTGGTTTTGTGTGTTTTACAGAAAATATAAAAAAATAACTTATAAAAACTAGTCGAGGTTGAAAGTTGTGAGCCCACTTATCTGCCTCTGTTTTTCTGTCCAAGAATCTGGTAACAGTAGCAGGATTAGAGGAACTCTTGATAGGTCAGCTAGGAAAGACCTGTTCCTTCCTTAACCATCTTTAAGTAAAGTTGAGAAAAGTAAGCCCTTAGTTAAGTCTGAACCTTGTGTTGGCTGGCTGGATTTCCTCCATTATTTAGTTCAGAATAGTTTGCTCCTTAGCCAGCAAAAGCTCAAAAGGAACTAGAGCCATTGTCTCTGGCCTCTTCCTTATCTTTGATGGTCTGGCCTGATGTTAGCCGTGACTGCCAAGGAAGTACAGGGTCTCCGATGGAGCAATTGCTGGCAGCACCCAGAGGACACAAACTCATTTGAAGAGAAAAGCACCATAAATTGACCCAATTGCCTTTTGGAGCACATTTCATTCCTTTGCAGAAAGCAGCAGGTGTTCTAGAGGCTTTTTCCTAATCATTTGCCTTTCAGTTGTTAGTACTGGCTTAGTAGTGAAGTGCAGGGTCAGCAACACTACCGTCGTCTTGCTAAACATGGATACTCAAGCCAGAGATGAGTTAAGCATCCATGTCAAACCTAAGAACTGAGAACAGTCAACTAACTGATGGTGATTTAGCCAATGAGATGTAGCAAGAGATGAGACAAGAACCTTGGGAACAGGAAACACCCCATTTCCTAGTTTTGTATTGCCTAGAAATAAGCAAAGCAAACATAAAGCTGAAAAAATTTGACACTTAGCTACAAGAAAGCTGAAAAAAAAAATCCCAGGGGAATAGGAAGGAGAAACCCACTAGTGGGGGCATGAGACAAAAATTGCATCTATAAACTATAGTCGACTGTAGTCTAGACAGCAGGTTGTTGAGGGCAAAAGGCTGGAGTTTGTATAATAAGCAACAGCTTGTTGGAATCAACCTGAAATTCAATTCTAAGCTTCATAAATATCGTTGACCTGTCCGTAATCATCCCAAAGAGTTAACTACCTGTCTTGGGTGGACTCATCTGCCGTTTGAGAATGCTGGCAACAGAGCTGAAGGGGAAAGAGAAGTGCATAAGTAATAAAGTTGTAATCCCCATGGACTTAGATAAATCCAAAGCTTTAAATGATTGTGTTATAATTTCTGAAGTTCTTGCACTTAGAAAAAAATCAAAGAATGGAAGTTGTTATAGTCTTGAAATTTCATCTCAGGGCCCGAGTAATGGGAGTTGAGGTGCCCAAATTCCCAGTTCCTTTCCAGGTTAGTTTGGTTACTGGCCAAAACAGAGGAGCTAAGAGCTAGCAATGACCCTGACATCCACAATGTCAACCACGATGGGCCAGGTCTACACAAGACTAAAGCTGGACCAGCCCCGATCCCGAACTCAAGAATTATATCCATTACATTCCTAAAATTCGCTATGGCCTGTAGCATATTAAAAATAGGTGATTTACATGCGTACCTACCCCTTCTCCCTGGTATAAATTCACCTTTAACTGCTACTAGTTTCCTGCTGGTTTCCTTCACTTTCCTGAGTATTCAGGAACACAGAGGGGTCTTCAAACTAAAGCACAATCCTCAGACCTTGTTCCCTGATGCCCAGACACCATCCTGCATTGTCAGGACAATCTTAGAGATCTGGTGATTGGAAGTGTAGATGGAGCTGACTCAGCTCTTCCATGCGCCCATGACTGGTTTCCTTTTAGGCAGGTCTAGTTCACTCATCAAGAAGCTGCCCTCAATGGAGGCCATCTGCAAATGTGCATAGCACACTTTGCTCTGGATTACTTATGGGCCTTGGGGAAAGGAAACAATCTCCACATTGTCAGCATGCAGATGCAAGAAACATGGCCGAGAGCCTCAGGGTCCAAGGAATCTGGTTGTAGTTTCACTTGAATCCATGGTCTATGTAATGGGACGGATACTCCAGGCCACACTGCAGGTCAAACTCCTTTGCACTCAAACTTGTCCTTTGGACAACAGTTAAGAAAACAAGGACACAGCACTCCCTCCCTCCCTCCCGCCCGCCCCATTTCCTTTTCTTTCCTCAAACTGGTAGGAGTTAAGTCTACCCCTTCCCCCGCCCTGTCCCATTGCACTTTTCCCGCATTGCTCTAAGAGCTGCCCTCGCTGGTCACACCTCAGCAAATGCCAAGCTGTATTGCTCAGGCTTTCTTCCACAACGTCGGGCAATGATGGCTAAATACAGCATGAGGAGTGCTACCCAATAGCAGGCATATAAGATGGCCCCAGATACCAGGAAGGCCAGCTCTGTCTCACTGAAAAGGTCTTGGCAATAAGCTGTGTAGGCCAGCCCTCCCAGAAGCACTGCCACCCAAATGGACACGGGGATGAGGCCAATGAAGTTCACAACGATAGTTTTTCGGCCTGAAGTGCCCCACCCAGACTTGTTGATGGTGGCAATGGCAAAGATCTTCGCTGGCAGAAGGCTGGACATGTAAAGGAGTGAGTAAAGGGACATGAATATCATTTCTGCATTGCCCCGAAGGAAGCAAGCATAAGTAGCTTTGATGATGCCAACAAGCTGCACTGTTAGCAAGAAGAGGAGGATGTTCCAGACACGGCCCCGATAGAACAACTGGATGACGGTAGCAATAAGAAAGAAGGGAAAGAAACCTGTCACCACAGACTCATAGGTCATCCACAGGTGGTGCTTATGGAACCACAGGGAATTGTAGAGCCACTCCCGGAAGTAAGACTTGCTCCAGCGAGTCTGTTGGTTGAGCCAACGGAGGTATTTTGTAGGGGTCTCTGTGAGGCACTTTGAGCGTGCAGTGTACTTAGTCTGGTAGCCAAGGCTCAAAACTCGATTGGTAAGGTGCCGGTCATCCCCAAAGCTACACTTGCTGCCCAGAAATTTCTGGTGGTACCAATCTTCTAGGAACTGCTGAAGAAGGGTGTTCCGGTACATGCCTAAGGGCCCACTTATGCACTGAACACACCCAAAATAGGACTGACAGGCCCTTTCCACGTTAAAGGCCATCCAATACCGGACACTACTCAAGAAGGAGATCCAGGAGTCATATTTGTTGAGGATCTATAAAGGAATAAGAGAACTCTTGTTAACTTCAGCATACTTTCCATTTCTCTGCCAACTAGAGGAACAAACAAGCATCTGGAGCTTTCTGGAATTCGTGAGTTTTCTAATCCAAAGCATCTCTAGGTATTTCTGCCCACAGAACAGCATAGGGAATAAAGGAGACATTGCTAAAGGGCTATTCTGATTCCCAAGGGAAATTTCCTGCTTCCAGTTCTGGGTTGGCTAGCGAAGGAAAATGGGAGGGTAGCAGGAGATAAACAAGCCCAGTCCTAATTTCCGGCACCCAGTTCCAACTCCACTCTGCAGTTTGCCATTCTGTTTACTAACTTCAAACTTTGTAATTATATAATCAAATGGTAAAAACCAGTACTGTCATGTTACGAGGAGACAGCAAATGATACCATGACAGACTGGTGCCTAGAATGCTCTCTCTCCTCATCTCTGCCACCTCGCTTCCCTGGTTTTCAAGTTTCAGCTAAAATCCTACTTTCGGCAGGAAACCTTTCCTCACTACCCTTAATGCTGGTGCCTTCCCTCTATTGTGTCCTCTCCCATTTATCCTGCCTATATCTTTTTTGTACATAGTGATCTGCATATTGCCTCCCCTATTAGACACCAAGCTTCTAGTGAGCAAGGATCGTCTTCTGCTTTCATTAACTCCCCAGCACTTCAATATGGTACTTGGCATGTGATAGGTGCTTAATAAATGCTTACTGACTGATGGACCTCTACTGCCCAGAAAGCTTCTCTTGCTTTTCCCTACAAGTAGTATCTCAGAAGAGAATCTTGGACCCCTAATGTCTAACTCAATGGTGGATCTCTTAGAGTTCTTTAGTCCCCAAAGGGAATCTCCAAAAGGGAATGTCTTTGAGTTTTTTGAAGAGTTGCTCAGGGACAAGAGATACCCATTTAAAAAAATAACCAGCGATCTTCTAGGAAGACCTGATTGTTTGTCAAGTGGTCCGAATTTTCCCCACCAGAATCTTAAGTCTTCTATATCCACAGCTCTCAAACCCCATTCTCTTCTCTCCAAAGCTACCCAAGTTAGCCACACAATGGGGGGAAGCTGTGTTCCTCCCACCCCAAGCCCAGTACTTTACTCTGGTCACATCAAATTAAAATAGGGCACCCCTGGGAAATCCCTAAATATGTCTTACTTGGACATCTCCCCCGACTCCACCCACTTGGGGATCCTCTTCCAGAACTCGAAGCATCTCCACAGTACATGCTGGATCCAGCACTGTGTCTGAGTCACACACCTGATGGAATAAGCACACAGAGTCAGCACCTCTTAGGCTCAGATCCTCAGACCCCAAGAAGTCCCTTTGATCATTTACCTCTAGCAACATCCTCCACATTCCCTGCTGTACCATTTTGCATTTGAGTGAGGAAGACACTTTAAGGAAAAGTTCCAGGCCTCATTAGCAAAGTCTTGTTTCGGATGATTTACCTGATCCTAGGACAAAAGGAATCTAAGCCAAATACAAGGACTAGGGTGGAGAGAGGAGGACAGAGGAGGATGGTAGGGTTTGGGTTCTAGGTTTCAAGCCAAACAGGCCAAGAAAGAGGATTACCTAGCTCCTAATGAGGAGCGCTGTCCAAGATGGAGGCCTTGAAGACAAAAGGAAAGCCTATAATAGATCCCCTCTGTATCTAAAATTGTATTTATTTGGGGGAGCAAGCAAACGATGGCACCTGCCTGCAGGGGGAGGCTTAGAGCTTCAGAGGAAGTAAGAATGAACGCTGAAGCAGCTACGACCAATATCTGATTGCTTACTGTCTTAGGGAGGGGAAGGAAGGATGCAACTTGGAATTCTAAACTTGAAATAAAAATGTTCAAAAATTGGAGGAAGAAAAAAAAAACTGCTGAAGCTGCCAAAATCCTTGGGAGCTGTGAGGCTAGTCTAAGGTCCTTTTAGGCTTTTCCAGCACAAGTGAAAGGTAGCCATGTGACCTCTACTCTGGGGAATAACCTGGTGCTGAAGAGACTGATGACATTTATACTCAGGGCAGCTGCCACATCCTTCTCTTGTTATTTCTAAACCATTCCTATGGCTGAAACCCACTCATTTCTGTCAATCAGTTAACTTGAGCATTATTCTAATCTAAGGATGAAGGAAAAACATTTATTAAATTATAACTCTGTAAAGCATTCCGTAAGCACTGGATATATAAACAGAAAAGCAGAGTCCCTCTCTCAGGGAGCTCACATTCTGATGATGGGAGAGAGAAGACATGAAAGTTTCACCTGTAAACCAGACAGAAAGGACCCCTAGGAGTAGAGAAGACCAGTCAATGGCCACCTCGTCCAGTTCCCTTTACAGTGAGGAAACCAAGGCCCACGATCTGTTCAAGGTCACGTAGCTCCCTAGAAGTCAATGTTGTATGGTTCTTGGTAAAACCTAATATTGTTCTGCCCCTTGTGCCACCTCACAACTTTCAATGGGTCCAGTGTCAGGATGACCAAAAACCACATTCTATGACAGTCAACGACCCCGTTGCTGACTTCAAATTTAATCTCTACAGAAACAGGATGGCACATGTAGCCTACTCAGTTTGAAATGAGAAAGCTAGGTGGTAAGAATAGTTTACTGATATGCTTAAAATTTCAAGTCATTCCTCCCTAAATTGAAAAAAAAATGCCTAGAGATAAATTTTAAAAATTTCACTTCTGCCGATTACTAAAAACTTTAATAATATTAGCTTACATTTATATTGTGTTTAATATGTGCCAGGCCCCGTGCTAAAAGCATTTCACAAATCCACATGCAACGCAGGGAAGTAGGAGCTGGTATTATTCCCATTTTACAAATGAGGAAATCGAGGCAAACAGATATTAAGTGACGACTTGTACAGGGTCACAGAACTAGTAAGTGTCTGAGGTGTTTTTGAACTCAGTCCTTCCTGAATTCAGGTTCAGTGCTCTATCCAGAAGCGTAAATGACTGGAGTATACCCTGTTTATTCTTTGTTCAGCCTGCAATGGAGACACCAGCAAGGCATGAAATAGCCAAGTGGGTTGTTGGAGGTACAAGTCGTCAATAGTTTAGTCAGAATTAAAGGAGTCTACGTCATCTACAAATGGAAAAATCCAGAGCATGTTGACAACATCCCAAACTATGAAGAGATTCCCAGAATCCTCCTTCCTGGACTCTAAGGATACTTTACCCAGAAGAGTTCATTCCTTCCTACTTCTTTCCTTATTCTTCAGCTTCAAATAATTTCCCTCTCTGCTTCTCCTGTCCACTTCCTTCCTGGATGGCTAAGGAGGCCAAGGCAAGAAGCAGCTTCTCTGGACTGGACTGTTTAGAAGTCAGAGTGTGGTTTGAGTCGGGAAGAGGGATGCTCCTGTTTCAAGTCCTACCAACGTACATCACCTGGCCCGCTCATCAAAACCAGTGATCCTTTGCCGACTCTGCCTTTAGGCAGTTATCCCATAGCAATAAAATGAAAAGAAAACAGGCACCTGGGACTCTGCTACTTGGAGACCAGCAAAGCGCGCAGGAAGCAAGTTTTCTTTTTAACTAGTTTTCTTTAGGAATTGTAGGCCTCAAAGGAGGGAGTGGCTTTTGTGGGCAAGAACAACATGGATCAACATGTACTTCTAAAGAAACTTTCAACCAGAGCAAAACTGTCCTATTTGAAATTCTAGATTCCTGAGCAAGGAGAAAAAAAAAGTCACTTTGATAAAGGGCCCCATGATATGTTATAAAATGTGAACTTTTCCAAACTCAACTTCCTTCTCTGAAATGCAAGGTTTAAACTCATGACTAGAGACTTTTGAGTAATTCATTTGCATTTAGAAAACATTTACTAAGTACCCTCTATGTAGCAAGCAGTCTGCTAGATGGTAGGGTTTCTGCCCCTACAGATCTTAGATGGTATAACTTAAGTAATTAGTTTATAAAGACTAAAGGATCCTTGATAGATACTTCCTTTAATGAATACTTGCATTATCTAAAACTGAATGAGCAAAAACCTGAATCTGGAAATAGAGAATCCAATCAAGGAGCCAGGTTACTAATATGACTTCAGGTTGGTTTCAAGAGCTCTTCAGCCTCTGGTTTCCCTGAGGGAACTGGGGATGGGATCGCTTTCCAAATCAGGGACCGGAGCAAAGGTTTCCTGGAGGTGGGGAGACCTTACAGGCAGGACAGTAGATGGGAGTGGGCCTAGAACAGTGGTTTCATAGAGGATGCGGATTTAAATCCTGTCCTTGCAGTTCATTAGCATTTACTAGTTCCTACCATGTGCCAGACCCTGGGAAGTCACTTAACCTGTATGAGCCTCAGTTCCTCTTTCTTGTGAGGGAGCTGGCCTCTATGTTGTCTAAAAGCTTCCCTCCAGCTCTGGCCGCTAGGTGGTGCAGGGATTGAGTGCTGGGTCTAGAGTCAGAAAGACTTGAGTTCAAATTCTGATCCATACATTTGCTAGTTGCGTGCCCCCAAGACAGACATGGAGGCTCAGGTTTAAGTGGATATTAGATGACGGTGTACTGGGAATGGGGTTTATTGGATTCCTAGTTTGTTTAAGGAATGGATCCTGAGGCAGCTAGATAGTGTGGCTGATAAAGTGTTGGGCTTGGATTCAGGGAGACATTCAAATCCAGTGTGTCCCTGGGCAAATCACTGAACCTTTCTGCCTTAGTTTCCTCAGCTAAAATGAGGGCAGTGAAAGCACCTAATTCTCAGGGTTGTAAGAACCAAGAGATAATATCTGTAAAGCTCTCAGCACAATGCCCAGCATGTTGCCCCTTCCCCTTCCATCCTTCATCTGTTGTCAGGCAATGGGGTTGGTGCTTCATGCCTCCCTATCCCCACCCCCAGTCACCCAAACTGGTTTTCAGGTTTTGCTCCCTGACTGCTCCCATACCTGGATGTAATCCACGGAGTTGCCCAGGGCTTTGAAGGCTGTGTACATCACTTCCCGTTTGCCACCCCACTTCTGCATGATGCAAGAGAAGGTGCTGCCTCGAACCGCCTCGTGGACACGGCCCATGCCCTCCCTGAGGCTGTCCTCTGACTCTCCCTCTCCCATGTCATGGAAGTTACTCTGCCAGATGTAGCAGCCTGTCTGTTCAGAGCCCAGCACCTCATGGAAGATGTCTAGCATGTAAGCGTCCTCCTGCCTGTTGCCATCCACCACCATTACCACCTTCAGGTTGGGGAAGGAGATGCGCTGGGCAGAGCGGAGGCACTTGCGTAGGTAATCCGGGTCCTCCTGGTAGGCAGCAATGCACAGAGCAACAGAGGGGGCCAGCTTCAGGGGCCGCCCTCCTCGCCGCATGCGTCGGTGCTCCAGGAAGGCAAAAAGGCTCTGAATGAGGAGGTGCAGGCCCAGGATAGCGCCATACAGGCCAAAGGAGAGGTAGTGTTTCTCTGTGTGGATGAACTGGTAGCCAGTCACGTATGCAGCAAGGATTCCCCCCAGAACTGCCAGGGCAAAGAGGCTGGTGCCCACTACACGCAGGGCTGTGCTCAGGTGGACTGGCATCTATCCAGAGAGAAAGGCAAGGTAAAAGTCAACATATTTTTTAAGACTGCATCTACCGCAGGCTAGAAGTTCAGCAATCACAGGCCAGATTCCAGGGCAGATGGGTATAGGAGCTTTGCCCTGTTCTGTTTCTAATCACAGATTCTCAGAAGAAGGTGCTGGTGGGGGAGGCGGGGACAAGGAGAGGCCTCTTGGAAAAGTGGGCGGGTCTGGGCAACTTCTAAAAGTAGCTACTATGCAGGGGGCTTTTGCTAAATAGTAGTTGAGGACAAGATGAAAAATGAAAAGATAAGCCCTCTCTTCACTCTCTCAGATTTAGTAAAGAGCCTTCCTTTCATGGATAACTGCATTACATGCTGCTACTTTAAGAAAAAAACTTACAACTATTATCCATACAAATGGAGGAGAGGTCTGAAAAAAGATGAAAGGCAGCAAACATCCCCTCATCAGAATGGGCAGTGCGTAGATACTATGTGTGTTAGTAATGGTGAGACCTTGATGTCCAGTGGACATCTTAGGTGTCTGGGTAGAAATGATTAAGGACCCCGTGGTGCCCAGGGCATCTGCAACTCCAAGCTAGGAAGGTGGAAGGGTCCTGACCCTGACTCGACACTTAACATGACACAGCTTTGTCAGACATGGGTATCTTTGGCAGGCTGGGGAGGCTAAGAAGTGGCAGTGAATATCACAAGGGCTTTTTTAGGTGACTGTTCTGCTCCAGCTGCCCAGCTCAGCCAAAGATGGAACGAACTCACCTAGGGAGGGAAAAGTGAAGAATGAGCCTTTCCATGAGGGGCAAGAAGAGTGAAATGCTGTGTCCTAGGGAAGTCTGTCAGGCAATACTGAGTACCCACTATGTGTCTGATACCGTGCTAAGCTCTGAGGGCACAGAAACAGGCAAAAGAAAATCCCTGTCTCCCTTGAGGAGCTCACGGTCTAGTGGGGAGACAACATGCCAACAAGTATGGACAAATAAGCCACAGACGAGATAAATTGGAGATAATCCACAGAGGGAAGGCCCTAGAATTAAGAGGGATCAGGAAGAGGGGATTTTAGCTGGGATCCTTTGTATAGGGAAGGGAGAGAACACCTGACTTCATGTCTCACATCCAGCTTCATAGGAGGGAATGATGCCCACAAAGAACGGCTCCAGGGTTAGGGCACCTGGGATGCAAACTGAGTGGGGGGGAGAGAAAAGTACATAAGGGTAAAGTAACAAAGGACCAGCATTAAAACTGAGAGAAAGTTTCCCTGTGCCCTTTCACCCTTCCTTTTCCTGAGAAGGGGGTTGCGGCAAGGCAGGGAAAGTAAACAGGAAAACAGTCCAAGGGAGGGGAGGAGGAAATGGACGCAGAGGGCAGGGAGAAGGTGAGCTGTGTGGGAAGCCAGATAGGGGAACTGCAAGGACACAGCGGGCTGCTGCTGCCACCACCACTGCAGCAAGAGAGAGCCAAGCAGGCAGGTCCTGGGGCCAGCCCTCTGCTGGTCACATTCTTGCCAGTCGCTGTCTCTCTCCTGGAGAGTGCTCCTAACTTCCAGCCTGCTGCATCCAGGCATTCCCCGGAGGAGCCTGAATGAACAAGCACAACTCGAGGCTCATTCCCACATCATCCTGAGCCAGGCCAGCTTGTCAGCTCAGCGTCTTGTTCCTTATTTAAGGAGCTTCTGACAAGGAGATATGTACCCCCCCCCCCCAATTATGTGCAGGCCACTGAGCAACAAATAGACCAATTCCCAACACCATCCATTTCTAATGTATTTGATCCGAATCTGGTCCCTCTCTTGGGAAACCTTCAGCTCATCATATTCATTGCAGAGGAAGATGCAAGTCACAGAATCAATGGGCAGCCCTATCTACCCATCACAGGCTACTTACTAACTACTCCAGGAACCCCTTCCAGTCACTTCTGGAGAAGGCAAGGCACATTCTTCTCTCTCATGTCTCCTCCTCCACTCCACCCACCCCCATTCATTTTCATCTCTCAAGAAAGAGTTTCATCTAAGAATACTGAGACTATATAGTCTTCTTACATACTTGTTAAGGGGCATCTCTGAGACCTCTCTATGCTTTCCCCTCTACTCCAAAGGCTCTGCCCACCCTGCTAACACTTTCTATGCCTTCTTCCTCCCTCTGCTTGGCACAGGGTCTCATCAGGCTCTTATTTACAGCAAGGAAACTCTCCCCACACACCAATGAACCACAGCTATAATATGTCTAATGGGTTAGCACAATGCCAGAAATCCAAGTGCCAAAGTCCTGCCCCTTCAGAATGATTACAGTTTAAGGGCATGACCCAAAAGAACACATAAAGCAGCCTGCTACTCATCCAGAAGCCCATATCCCTTGAGAGCTGGTCGCTGCACTGTCACCCCAAGGAATCTCCCTTGGCATTAAACTAGGGCATCAATTTTGCAGTGCAAGTGAGGGAGAAGGGGGCTGAGAGAATTCAAGGGAGGGAAGATCACTTCTTTTCAAATGTTCCAACCCACCCTGCTAAGAATCCATGCTGGACAGCCCTTTGACCACCGTAGGGGGCGGGAGCATGCACAAAGAAAAAGGTCGGGAACAGAGAAAGCAAAAAAACCCCGAGATCCTTAAACCCTCCATCCCTTTCCCAAGTGGTAAAATGCAAACAAAGGCACCACCTTTAAGGTCTCATAAAATCGCTTCCTCCTCAAAGGCCTTCCCCGCCCGGGGCTGGACACGGTGACCAGGCTTCATGCCTGCCAAGTTAGGCGGCAAACCCCGCAGAGCTGCCCCCCACCCCTACCTGGTGCTCCCAGCTCCCAAACCGCCCCCTTCATCAAAGGACAGGGAAAGCACATGGGGGTCGGGGTGGGGTGGGGGTGGCCACTACTTTCTCCGTCCTTGCGTGTCGGGCTCCTGGGCTCTCCCGACCGCAGTGCTGGCACTGCCCGGCCCCTGGCACGGGGGCAGCCCGGACACACCGCTGCAGCCCGCCGCTCCCCCGGATGCCAAAGCTCTCCAGAAGGAGCGAGCTCCCGGTCTCTGCTCGGAGCCCCCGGCCCCGCACGTCCCGCAGCTCCGCGTCCCGCCCGGCCCCCAGCAAACTTTCCGCGGGCGCGGCGCGGCGCGGGGCGGGGCGGGGCGGACAGGTGCGCCCCGCGCGCTCGGCCGCGGGCCCCACGTGCAGCCGCCGGCCCCTGGCAGAGCCCCGCACGGGGTGGCGGGGCAGGGGGCTCGGCGGGTGGGGCCCGCTCCAGGCAGCCCGCGCCCGGCGCCGCCGCCCCCTCCCAGCCATTCATTCATCCCTCATTCATTCATTCACAAAACGGGGCTCGCGGAGGAGGGAGGGAAGGCGCGAGGAAGAAAGGGAGGAGGGGTCAGCGGGGAGGGGGCCGCGGCGGGGGCGGGAGGGGCGCAGCGCCCCGCGGGCAGCGGCCGGAGCCTCCCCGGGGCCCGAGCTCACCGTGCGGCCGGCTGCTCACTCTCCCGGCGGCTCCGCGGGGCTGCGGCTGCTCCGTGCCCCTCCTCCCCTCCCCTCCTCCTCTCCGCCCCCGCCGCCGCCCGCACACGCCGACTGAGCCTGCCCCGCTGGGCCGCCGCGCTCTTAAGTACCCACGGGCGCCCCCGCCGGGACGCTGGCCCGCCCGGCCCGGCCCGCCCGGCCCGCGGCTCCGCAGCTTGGGGAGGGCGCAGCAGGGGCTGCCCCCGCCCGGCCCGGCCCGTCCCAGAGCCGGCGGGGCGCCGCTGGCATCCCGGCCCCGACGGCGGCCGCGGGGCTCCCCACGCGAGGCGGGGCCCTCCGGTGCCCGGCTCCAGAGCCGCCACCGCCTCCCTTCCGCGGGGCTGGCGGGGCCGAGCCCGCTGTCCGGTGCCTCCTCCGGACACCACGTGAAGGTCCCGGACAAACCCCGCGCCGCCCAGGCTCTGCCCCTTCTGCGCCCACCACTCCCCCTTCCCCTCCCCGTGGGGGAAGCGAAGAGCCCCGCTCTCCCTCGGTGCCTAAAGGTCGTGCCCGCGTTCCCGGCCCACCCCCGACCTCAGCGCTCCGGATCTCCTTCCTAAGCCTGGCATCCACCGCTCCTTACTCCGGGAAAGCCCACCCGAGTCCTGGGCCCTCAGGTCCGAGGTGTTCGACACCCAGCCCCAGCATCTCCCAAGAAAGGGTGAGTTGTTAAACACGCCCCAGACTCTGGTGTCTGCTGCACGGTGCCAGCCAAAACGAACCTGGTCATGCCCTCCCTGCCAACACCAAAAGAGGAATCTAAACAATCCTGCCACGGAACACCGAGATCATCATCAGATTCCGGTTAACAGCTAGGACGTGGGCTGCGATAAACGGAGCCGCTTCCATTCTGGAGAACAGTCTGGAGCTATGCCCAAAAGGCTATAAAGCCACTGACCCAGCGGTGCCACTGCTAGGTCTGTATGCCAAAGAGCCCCAAGAAAGGGACCTCAATGTACGAATACATTTCTAGCAGACCTTCTGTGGTGACAAGGAATTGGAAATCCAGGCGGCACCCACCAACTGGGGAATGGTTGAACAAGACGGGCATGTGATTGTGATGGGGTCCTATCGTGCTATAAGAAATGAGGAAGGAGGTGTTTTTTTCAGAAAAACATGGCAAGACCCTTATGAACTGATGCAAAGTGAAGTGAGAAGAACCCGGAGATCACTGTGTACATTAACAGTAAGGTTGTAATGATGCTCATCTGTGAAAGACTTGGCCGCTCTTACCAATACAGAGATCCTAGACAATAATTCCAAAGGACTTAAGATAAAAAAAAATGCTATCCACCTCCAGAGAAAGAACTGATGAGTGCAAATGGAAATATAATTTTTTCACTTACTTTTCTTGCTTTTTTCAGAGATATGGCTAATATGGAAATATGTTTTGCATAATTTCTCATGTATGATATATTGCTTGCCTTCTCAGTGGCTGTGGAAAGGGGTGGGAGAGAGGGAGAGACTTCAGAATCAAAAATTAAAAAGAAAAGAATATTAAAAATAATTTTAAAAACCATGAGCCTCAAATTTAAATTCTCCAGTGGGAACTTTGGATACTTTGGGTTTCTGCCTATAAAACCTCTCAGAGAGTCCATTTCAATTCATCAGTGTTGTATAAGGACCAGCCCAGTGTGCCAGCCTGTTACAAGCTGGAGAGTTAAAAGTGGAAAATGACATACTATTTGCCCTAAAGTAGCTCATGATATACTTCCTGGGATGAATCATGTAGACCTACGTTCAAATCTAGCCTCAGACACTTACCACCCTCAGTGAGTTGTTTTACTTCTGCCTGCCTCAGTTTCCTCATCTATAAAGTGAGGAGTAATAGCAGCTAGGGCAGCTAAGTGGTACAGTGGATAGACTGTTGGGCCTTGGAGTTAGGAAGACTTCTCTTCATAAGTTCAAATCCAGCCTCAGATACTTGCCAGCTGCGTGACCCTGGGCTGTAAGATTAGTTGGAGAAGGAAATGGCAAACCACTCCAATGATCTCTGCCAAGAAGACCCCAAGTAGGGTCACAAAAAGTTGGATACAATTGAAAAATAACTGAATGACAAATAGCAGTTACCTCTCAGAGTTTGTTGTGAGGATAAAATGAGGAAATATTTATAAAGTGCTTCAAAACCTTAAAGTTCAGAGGTCTGATATGAGGTAGAATGTCATGGGGCAAAGGGAACATGGAAAAAAAAAAACTAGGAAAATTTGGGGAGAGAGACCACAGTGTCTTGAAGATAGAAGGGACTTTTAATAAATGTTTGTTAAATTGGAATCTTTTCCCATAGGGGTGAGGGAATGGCAGATGGACCAGGGAAATTTTTGTGAAGGAGGTGGCAACTGATTTGGTGTTTTAAGGAAGAGGAATACTTTTCTATGAACTCGGTTGGTTGACGGGTTGCTGTCCTTTGTTCTTGAGAGGGATCAAAATGACATCACTATGTTAGAGTCAAGAGTGTATCTGACTGTGGCTGATCAGACCAATAAGAGCTTGAAAGGCTCTTTTACAGATCAGGCACAAATCTTCCATATGAACATTTGAGGTGGGTTCTCTAAATTTGCACATCTTTCATTTCCTTTGAGCTATTTCAATTCTACTTAGCTGATAGAATACAGCACCTTCTGTGATGTGGGCATGCCATGCTGGTTGGTCCTGTGCCAATGTCTCCCAAGTCATGCACAGTTCTTCAGAAAGACTTTGAGAAAGTCCTTGTATCACTCCTTCTGACCACCATGTGAACACTTGCCCTGCATGAGTTCTCCATAGAATAGTCTTTTTGGCAAATATACATTTTGCATTCGAACAACACAGCCAGCCCATTAGAACTGTGCTCTCTGCAGCAGAGTTAGAGTGCTTGGCAGTTCAGTTGGAGCAAAGACCTCAGTGTCTGGTACTTTATCCTGCCAGGTGATCTTCAGAATCTTCCTATGATAGTTCAAATGGAAGTGATTCAGTTTCCTGGCATGGTACTGCTAGACTGTCCAGGTTTCACAGGCATATAATGAGGTCAGTACAATGGCTCTGGAGACCTTCAGTTCGGTAGTCAGTCTAATATCTCCTCTCTCCCATACTTTCCTTCAGAACCTCCCAAACACAGAACTAGCTCTGGCAATGCATGCATCAATCTCATCATCAATGTGTACATCCCTGGAAAGTACGCTGCCAAATGTATCCACAGACTTCAATACTCCTCCATTTGCTATAACCAAATGATGGTTCCGTGTATGGATGGTGTGATGCTGATTGATGGAGCACTTGTGTTTTCTCGGTGTTAATTGTTAGACCAAAATTAGCACAAACAACAGAGAATTGATCCATATTTTGTGGCAGCTCACCATCAGAGGCTGCATTGAGTGCCCAATCATCTGCAAATAAAAAACCACGCACCGGTTCTCCCTGCCCTTCAGTATTGGCTTGTAGCCTTTTCAAGTTGAATAATTTGCCATGAGGGAGGTCGCTGACCTTGATGCTGTGTTAGTCCTCACTGAAGACATTTGACTCCTTAAAAAACCAAATAAAATGAGTATTTCCATATAGAAATTAGAATAGGAGGATTGTACTTAAAGCATTAATTACCTATTCCATATTGATCAATGCATCTTACTTTTATAATGTAATATAAAAATATAATATTTTCATCATTATCCTTTAAGGTTCATGTCAGGTACCATCATTTCTGTGAAACCATCCCTGATTCTTTCAGTTATTAATACTATCTCTACTCGAATGACCTTGTATTTATCTGTGTACATGTTTTATTCCATACCCTCCCCAAGAATGCAACTCTTATTTTTTTGAGAGGTCTTTGTATGTTTAGCACCTAGCATATTAGGCAAGTAATGAGGGAGGACTCCAGCCTGAGGGACTAGGATGGCATTGGTGTCTTCAACAGAAATCAGGAAGTTGGGTGAAGCGGAAGATATGACATGGTTTTTGGACATGCTGAGTTTGAGACGCCACTGGCATGTTTAGGAGGAAATGTTCATCAGGCAGCTACAGATTGAGACTAAATATGTGAACCTAAAAGCTGCCTGCTTGGAAGTGATCGCTGAAGTTATGAGCACAAATAAAAAGAGGACCAAGGACGGAATCCTGGGATACATCCACACTTAAGGTATTGGTCCAGGAGGACAAGCCAGCAAAAGAAACACAGCAAGAGTGGTCAGACAGGAAAGCAGGGAGATGGCATCATCATAGAAACCAAAGAATGGGAAACTATGGAGGAGGAGGCAGAGAAATGGGCACCAGAATCAAATATTGCAAATTTCCCAAATAGATCTTCCATATCACACACACAGCCCTTTGCAAATGCTCATGTACTTGAAGACACCTGATTTGCATTATTCCTAGAACCCCCTCCTCCACTGATTAAAGGAAAATCGAATGCCTCAGTTTTCCATCTCTCCTATGGTATTGCCAACTTCAGCAGTCATTGTATGTGTTGAGCAAAGAATAAGGAGGGGGTATACGAACAGAAGATGATTTGGAGAACCTCAAGACATGGAGAAAGGAGCATCAGGGAAGATTTCTTTGTACAGGAAGTCATGGGAAACAGACGAGGCAGGATTCTGAGAACGATAGTTTTCTGAGAGCTGGGATGGACTTCCAGGGTCATTTGGTCTTAACCTGATAGCCACCCAAGTCACCCAGTGCTGAGCACCAAGGAGTACTTAGTGAAGTAATCAGTCATTTTGTCAATAGCTCTCAGGATTCTCCGCTCAACCTTAAGAGGCAGCTTTTGTGACAGTGGTCCATTTGTCATCTGCCACTAATTAGTTTGGGAGAATCGAACTATAAATATCAGTCCCCTTTGCGATGATGCCTTCCTCCCTCTCTGATTCCTTTTGGTAAAAGGAATTATGAGGTTCTTTGTTCCAGATTACTTCATCAGCCTACTAGACCCATCCTAAGTGAACAGTACTTTAAATAAAACCATGCCATAAAACTAATAATAACTGAGAAACTACCTTTCTTTCCCCACTAACTGGCTTGCTCTAGGAAACAAATTTGTCTTTGCAGTTCTGCTGAGTAGGGACCTGGTGCTATTACCCAGATAAGAGAATCCTTACCTTTGCATAGAAAGTGTATCCACCCGGATTTGCCGATAATTAACAGGCAGTTTTTGTGAGGCTCTTTAACAAACATCTCTTAGCAGGAAGGGGTGCTTTTTGAAGAGACAGATTCGATAAAGCCCAATTTTTATCTCTACTTTGCCACCAGGGATTTAGAAGTAAACTCAATTCCACCCTAATTATTTTTTCTTAGTGTGGATTCAGATCCATGTGAATTGGTTCCTAGCCTGGTTCCATAGGCTCTTGGAACGCCTGTCCTTATTTATCACATTAGTAAGAGGAGATAAATCCTGCATTCATTCAGTTGACAAATATTTATTGAGTGCCTATGATGGCAATTGTTAGAAAATGTAAGCTTAAAATATGCTCTCTGACTTCTAGACGTTTACAGATTAGGGCAACAAGATAAATGTCCTTGTAAATGTAAATAACAATGACAAATAGCACATGATTACATACCAAATGAAAAACTGTGACAGGATAATAACTTTAAGGGGAAAGGAGGGAAATTGATGTGAGCTGATGTGTCATGATGAGGGAAGGAAGTCTTCATGGAGAAGATGGGGCTTGATCTGGCCCAGGGATAGGGAACCTCAAGTGTGGCCCTTTGACTGAATCCAAACATCCCAGAACAAATCCACTTAATCATGGGATTTGTTCTGTAAAACTTGAACTCAGTCAAAGGCCACACCTGACGACCTAAATGGTCACATGTAGCTTCAAGGCTGCAGGTTCCCCACACCTGATCTGGCCTTTGTAGGAGATATGTGTTTGCTTTAAAAATTTTTTTTAAATTATGAACCTGACAGTCATCAAACAACATGAACATTTCCATACACAAAGGACAGAAAAATAGGATTGTTCATGAAACTATGTATCTATCTTGTACAGACTGGGTTTGTTCATTCCTTAATAAAGAATATATCAAATTCAGCACTACTTTTCTTGTCGGTGTTCTCTTTTTGAACTTTCTACTCTCTTCAGTGCATTTTTCTAAATGTTTCATTGATACTGTTTTCTTTCTTTTGAATCACTACCACCAACCTCACCTTTCCCATAACAATGACCCCTCCCTAAATAAATATTATATACCAAATTTTGTGTAGTCACTCCCCAGATGATTGTATCCAGTTCTTTACTACAATAATAAGTGCTCTTTGTTCATATGGGTCCTTCTTTCCCCTCTGTTTTTTATTTCTTTGGGGTATAAGCCCAGTTAATATTGATGGGTCAGAAGGTAGGCGGGATTTGGATGGGCAGAGAGCAGGATGCGGAGCACACCTGATAAGGACAACAGCTTATGTACAGAAATGAAAGCAAGAGTGAATTAGGTATATTTGGGGGCTGATGAGAAGTTCTCTTCAGTTTGACTGGAGAGTTAAGGTTAGGGCCAGATCACAGAGGGGTCTTGGACGCCTTGCTAAGGTATTGGACTTTATTTTTATAAAGAATGGGAAACCACCAAGGGTATTAGATTAGTGCAATGAAACCAATGTTTTTCCACATCTAAGAATTACTCTCCATGGGACCTAAAGCGAAACCCTGTGTTTGTCCTTCATTCTTGAAGAGGACCATGACATCAGGGAGATGATGATATGACTAGAGGTCATTTTGAGTGAGAGAAGGCTGTACAAGGTCACCGCCTCACTTTCTTCTCAAGAGCCATCTGGGTCCAGTGGCCTGATTTCTTCAGGATACCTGGATATGGCCCAGGATGCAATGAGAGACCCAGGCCCTTTTAAGCTAAGGTCTTTTTAGGTTCTCCCTTTGAGTGAGATAAAGCCCACTCAGTGAATAAGCTTCTTTAAGTAGTTACTCAAGGGATGGACCCTTTAATCCAAAAAAAAAAAATCAAGATTGGAGGGGAAGACCCTCAGGATTCCTGGCCAAAAGAGAAACCATTACTATTTAGTATTTACATTCATTCTGTGCTGGGACTTATTGTCCAACCTATGAGCTCCAGAGTACAAAATCCAAACTCTTATTTTACAGATGAAGAAACTGAGTCTCCTCAGAAAACTTAGGGTGTCTTCACTTTCAGTTTTATACTGGTGCGCTTCAGATTCTCTGATTCTAAAATCTGTGTGGCAAGGGTAGTTTGGATAGGAAGAATGCCAGGAGGCGGGGGAGGGGGGCAGTAAGAGGAAGGGCTGGTGGAAGGTTCAGTTACATCATCCAGGTGTTCTCCAGGTGTTTTCACTACTAAAACCAAAGCAGAGAACAATGGTGGATGGAGGAGAAGGGTTGACCCCACATTTAGGATATGAGGGAAGCAAAAACCAGGAGCTGATCCTCCAGTGACCCTGACAGTCTCATTTTGGGGAAGGATGACTCTATCATCCAGGCTCACTTTTTTAAGGTAACTGATCAAGACAGATATTTTCACAAACAGGCTTCATTTTTCAACCAGGAAATCAAATTCAGATCAATTTTAAAACCAAATTGGATACATGAAAATATTTGAAATATTTACATAACTCAATTCTATTATCTCCAGTTATTAATTGTTGTATAGTTGTAGTAGTGGTAGTAATAAGAGCAGTGGCAGGAGTAGTGGTGGTGGTGGTGAGGTAATTCTAATAATGATAGCTAACATTTATATGTGACTTTAAGGGCTACAAAATGTTTTACATACATCAACCTATTTATCTTTACAACAGCCATGAGAGGGAGATAGCACTGGTGTTATCTCTGTTCTGTAAGTCAAGTAAATCAGCTGCTAGACTAGATATAAGAAATACAAAGGCAAAAATGGAAAAATCTATAGCTGGAAATGATGAACTCCAACCCAAGGTATTCCGGTTATCAAGACAATTTTGACTACATTGCAACAACCTCTCAATCCTTTTGAAAGAGTTGCTTTAATGTATTTATCACCATTGGAGGGAGAGTGGTTTTTCAGAGAGAGGAAGTCCTGGGTTCAAGTTTGGGTATGAGGCTTAAGGCCCCAGTCTAAGACTATAACCTGCAGAACAATTGATGACTGGCATTGGTGAAGGGAAACTCCTCCCCTGGAGTTCTCTACATTGACTTGCAAAAATTATCTTTGTAACTTAGTGCTGTTAAATTGTCTTGCAGAGAGCTGGATGTTCCCTAGATGTCTCCCCTACCCTGCTTTGCTGACCACCAAGTACTGCGGGTAGGAGGGATAGAATCTGCGTTGAAAGGTGACTTCCTTTCTATCCTGACTTCATGCATCACAGACCTTTTCTGACACCTTCCTCACCATTTGTAGTGGGGATGAGGGGAGGGACAGGGCCAAGGAGCTGCTGCCAGAATGTGCCAGGTCTCCCCAGTGGGAAAAGTCCATCATTATTCTAAGGTCAAACATCCTTAATTTGATAACAATTCTTTTAAAATCGCTCCAAAACAGAAACCTCAGTTATTCCTCAGTTACAGATGAGATGATCTCTTTGACAGTCACTCCAACACAGAGTCTATGAAATAGAATTTCCCCTTCCCAAAAATTTCACTTGATGGGTGGGCAGCTAGGTGGTACAGTGGTTAGAATAGTGGGTTTTGAGTCAAATCCGCTATCAGATACTTATTAGCTATGTGCTCCTGGGCAAAGATATTTAAATTTTCTCAGCCTCAATTTTCTCTTCTGTGAAACAAAAAGTGCCAGCCTTAGAGTCAGGAAGACCTGAGTTTAAATCTGGCCTCAGGCATTTACTAGCTGTGTGACCCTGGGCAAGTCACTTAACCCTGTTTGCCTCAGGCATCTGTAAAATGAGCTGGAGAAGGAAATGGCAAACCACTCCAGCATCTTTGCCAAGGAAAGCCAAAATGGAGTCACCAAGAGTCATATAGCACTGATTGACTAAACATAGACAATAATAGCCCCTACCTTCCAGAGCTGGTATGGGAATCAAATGAGATAAAATACAGTATGTCCCTAAAGTCTTAGTGCAGGTGGAAGCTATTAAACAGCATCGAGACTTCGGGCTCACCTCAGAGCATTTCATTCCTCAAAGTGCTGTGTAAATGCTATCATCGTCATTATTAATAATAGTGGAATAAAGTAAAATGAAGCATTTAGCACAATGCTTAGCCTTGCTTTGAGGGTAATGAAAGAAAGCTGTAGCTGAAGTTAACTGCCCTCCCGTAACTTTCTCCTCTCATCAGCACACTGAAATCAGGCTCACTCACAGTGACTGTGAAGAAGCCTTCTTACACACAAGGACGTGCCCCGATCGGATGAATCCATCCGAGTCACTTTGGGGGAAGGACCTCCAGAATTTTCAGTTAAAGGAGTTTTGCTTAGTTGGCCAGAGACATCTCTTTTGCTCTCCATTCTCACTCTGCAAGGAGCTAAGGCCCCAATGGCAAGAGATCAGTCCAAAGATGGATCTCAGTCTGGGTTCCAAAGGGGAAATTCAAGTGGGCTTTTCCTGGAATGCTAAAGCTTGAGAAATTCTCATTCTTTCAGCCCTCATCTCACATCCTACATTATCTTTTTCCTAGATCTGTCCTTTCCCTAAAGTAATGCCGGATATTCCCTGGTGGTTTAGTCATTATTTTGGGAAAAAAATAAATTAAAAGACAATTCATTTTCTCAAAAAGCAAATATAAACTGCTTACCCAATACGGTTCCTTCTAAGTCAAGACAGGGAGAGCGAGCAGAACCCAGCCTAATGCATCTCACCAACAATGGAGTATCTTTGAAAGAAATGTGTTGAACCCTAAGGTATGGAGAGTAGGAGAAAAGATTTGACCTTTCAATCAGAGGGATGACAGAGAGCAGGGCCACAGTATTAGTGGCAACCAAAGCCTGTTTCTCTGTCTGAAATCTCTCCCATTTGACCTTTGAAAAAATTGCAGGGTTGGGGTAGAGGGAAGGAGGAAAGAGGCAATTAGGTGGTGTAATGGATAGAGCACTGGACCTAGAATCTGGAAGACCTGAATTTAAATCTTGCCTCAGGCATTTACTAGCTGACCCTGGGCAAGTCACTTAACTTAAGCCTTGGTTTACTTATTTGTAAAATAGGAATAATATCACCTACATCCTAAGATTGTTGTGAGAATAGAATGAGATATTTGGTATATATGCATGTATACATACACAGATGTATAAACTACACACATATGTACAAATAATCATATATGCACACACAGCTGCACAATACCTGTACACATAAACATATGTGTGTGTACACACATATGTGAACACATGTGTCTAGATAGCTAATTATTTATTTTTCTGTTCCAAATTCTCTCCCTCCACACAGTCCCAATCTCATCTATTAAAAAAGCAAGAATTATGATACCCCCAATGAGATATTTGTAAGGTGCTTTGCAAGCCTTAAAATACTTACTAAATGCTTTTTTGATTGACTAATTAGTATCCCTGCCTTGTCTCTTCCCATTTCAATCTATCCTCCCAGGCTGCCTGCTTTTTCCCTTTAGCACAGATCTGACCTTATCACACCTCTAGAATAAAGTCCTCCATTTAGCCTTTAAAGCCCTTCACAGCCTAGTCTCCACTAGTCTTTCCAACCACATGGACCTCAGTACCCTCACTCACTCTACAATCCAGCCAAAGTGACCTTTACTTCTCACACACAGCTCTCAATCTCCAGCCTACGTGTCTTTGTCCTGGCTGTCCCTCATCTCTAACATACATGCTGTCCTCACATCTACCTCCTAAAATGCATCTGAAACACCACCATTGACATGAACCTCTCCCCTTCAGCTGCTAGTGCTCTCTCTTCCACATTATCTTGTACTCAAAGACTTTGTGTTTATTTGTTGTTGTTGAGTTGATTCAGTCATGCCTGACTCTTCATGATCCCATTTGAGGTTTTCTTGGCAAAGATACTGGAGGAATTTGCCATTACCTTCTCCAACTCATTTTACAGAAGAGGAAACTGAGGCAAACAGGATGAAGTGACTTGTCCAGGATCACACAGCTAGTATCTGAGAACAGATGTGAACTCAGGTCTTCCTGACTCCACGGCTGATGGAGCTGTATTCTCTGGGTCACCTAGCAGCCTACCTAACCCTATTCCCAAGTTTCTCTGAATTCTTTGCATTCCTAGTTTTTTTATGGCAAAATAATATTCCATCACTGTATTCATCAGCCATGTGGTCCAGCCCATATCTAAAAAAAGAATCCTCACTACAGTATACCTGACAGATAGATAAGAGATAAGAGAGGCAGCCCTCCTCAGACTAAAGTGGGAGTTTTCCTATTCACATGGAGTAAACACAAGGCTCTTTTGGGAGGGTCATGAGCCCACCGTCACCCTTTCCTTCTCCTTCCCATTCCTTAAATGCCAGAGTTGTCAGGGGAAGCCTCTTCCTGCCCCATTCTCTGAAGTACTTCCCCCTCT
>CM053769.1:127301591-127341124 GCA_028658325.1 Potorous gilbertii
AGGAATTTTTCTGGTATAGTACTTTATTGCAATGCAAGGACTTAAAAATTTCCAATGGAATCTTGAGGCAAAACACCTTCCACATCCAGAGAAAGAACTATAGGATTGGATTGCAGAATGAAGCAGACCATTTTCTTTTGTATTATGTTTTGTTTGTTTTATGATTTCTCCCATTCATTTTAATTTTTCTATGCAACATGACTAAGGTGAAAATGTGTTTAATAGGAATGTATGTGTAGAATCAATATAAGATTGTACACTGTCTCAGGGAGGGAGTGGAAAAGGAGGGGGGAAGGAAGAGGAAGGAAGGAGAAAAATCTAAGATACATGGAAGTGATTGTAGGAAACTGAAAACAAACAAAATAATTTAATAAAAAATATTAAAAAAGAGACACGTTATTCACATTAAGAGTTAACACTTCCTACATCCTTTTTAAGGGTGATAGTAAGTTGAAAGAATTTGTAAGTTTATGTTTTGAGGAGAGAAGAGGCTTTGCCCAAGTTAAGAGTGATCAGAGAAACAGTTTCAAGTCGTAAAAAGAAATGTTCCTGAATAGGTAATAACACAAATTTCTGAAGTTCATAGTTGTTAATAATACCAAATACTCTAGATTTTCATTCTCATATACTTCCCTTTAGTGATTCCTGTAAATGTGTCCACTCTTCATCATAGATACTGAATGCATTGGTGTGACAGTGGAACTGATTTTTTAAAAATGTATTTTATACTATATTTTTATTATTTATATATTTGGTTTAATATGTAATTTTCCTTTGCCTTGTTGTTTAGTCAATGGTCGTGTATAAGATGTAAAAATACCATTATTGTGAATGACAGGATGGTTATAAAAATATTAAAAAAATGAATGTTGAAAATTATCTTTACAGGTCTTTGGAAAAAATATAAAATACAATATATTTACAAAAAAATACCAAGCAAGCAAACAAGTTCTTGGATGCCTCAGGTTAAAACACCCTGCTGTCGAGAGGACTGGTATCTTCTGTCTCCTGTGGGAGACAGGACTGGTTAGATTGGAAACCTGGGCTTTTGATTTTCTCAGAATAGGGAATTCCTAACTCCAGTTCTCTTCCCTGATGCAGATTAAGCAGTTGAACAGCAATTTAGAGTCTTCTGCCTACTGAGAGCTTAAATAAATTGTCCAGGATCATACAGCTAGTATGGGGCAAGGGTAAGACTTGAACCCAAATCTTACTGACCCCTCTCCAATGTGTTAGGCATCCTCTCTCATTTCGTTCCATTCCATATATTAGGAGTTTGCTTGCACAGGGTTTCATGGTTAGTGGAGAGTGGAGCCAGGACTGGAGCTTAGGTCTTATGAGTCTACTTTGATTATGAGTTATGCAAAAGCTGGCTTACTACCTGTCAGGTAGATTGTAGTGAAGATTCTTCTTTTAGATATGAGTTGACCCAGATGGCTGATATTATAATGGAATATTATTTTGCCATATAAACTATGAATACAAAGAATTCAGAGAAACTTGGAAAGCTTTATATGAACTGATGAACATGAACAGAACCAGGAAAATAATGTACACACAACTATTTCAATGCTATAAATGTGAAAGAACAAAAATGTGAAACTGAAGGTTATGTAATTATAATGGTAAAAAAAAAAAAAAAAGCATGAGCCTTGAGGAAACAGGAGAGAAAATCTATCTCCTTAATGTAAAGCATTACATACAATCGCTCAGGTGATATGGTTGGTTAGTTTTGATGAATTACTTTTTGGTTCTTTGTTTCAAGGGATAGTTTGCTGAACAGAAGGTGCAAGGATATATGTGTAAATGAAAGCTATGTAAAAACAAATATGTAAACAAAAATTGAAAAGAAAAAGAAAAAATGTTTGCACATGTAACATAAATATTTTTTCTGAAACTATCATTCACTAGACCCCATCCATGGCTTGTATGATTACTATTTGATATGAATTAGCCAGCCAGGCTAGAAGGGGGTCTTTACTAAGGAGATGCTACAGTTGGTACAAAACTACCTTCCAAAAGTCTGTGACACACTTTCCCACAAGCCACATCGAGCAAAGGGGAGGGAAACTTTCCTAGTTTCCTAGAATGAAGTCTGTAGGTATGGCAGAGCTTTTCGGCTGGGCCTGTTACAGAGATTTGAAGTTGTAGTTCCTTATTCCATCTCATCCATTTGCAGTTCTCAATGCAGATGTTAACACCAGATTTTGCTGTTCAGGGGATGCTGCTAGAACTACACAAGTCCTCTGACCTTCTGAAGTTTACAAAGTCCTTCTTCAACTGAGGAGGGGGAGGAGAGGTTAGGCTGAGTTCTTCTCTCCCCATCCCTCCAACTGATTTCTTCTCACTCTCCCCTCTACGTCCAGACACTTGGATCCCTCAGGCCCAAATTGCCTGGATGTTTTATCGATGACCCACAGGACGTGATCGAGTTTCCTCAGTCAATCTGAACTTACTCCCTAGGAAAGGATGTTTCCCACAATCTAAAGTTTGACTGATTGATTTCACAGAGAAGAGTTTTCACCTGGTTAAAGTATTGTACTTAGCATCTGGCCACTTACTTTAAGAAGGGGTGGGGTAATTTGATTGATCACCACCACTTCTCCCCCAAAACACACACACACACACACACACACACACACACACACACAATCCCTTGAGTCTACATATATGGGAATGTTGCTATATTGAAAATCTAATCTAAGAAACGAGACTATGTCCAGAATCCTGGATGGATCAAGAAAAGATAAACGAGAATTTACAGCTTCTCCTTTTGGTGCCTCAGTTTTCCCCACCCTATCTGGCTTGTAGTCATAGAAAAGTGATTTTTCATGACTCAGCCAGCCCCCTATCAGGTCTCTGAACCAAGAAGAGACGAACATGGACTTCTTTACCCATTTTATAAATGCTGCCAAAATACAGAGTCCAGTAGTGTTGGCCATCTGGTGGGACAATGATACACTCCCTTGATGTCTAAAAAGTTTTGGCATTTTGGGGAAGACAGGTTTTGGTGTATACTTGGGGGGTGATGATGGAAATAACTGTCTGTAGCAGAAGTGTTCCTTCCTACCTCTGCTACTGATTTCATGGACTTTGCCACAGTGCCTCTGCCGCCGTCTTACCCTGGAGCCTCCTCATCTTGGAACATCCACTGTCCCCTTTGATCTTCTCATGTTAGAACATCCTTCACCCTGCCAGTCCCCTTCTCCCATTGGTGATCTCTTCCTAGGGTTTCTATTTTGAGGAAGGATTCGGGCTGGCCAACATTCACTCCCTTCTCAGTTCCACTTCTGATATTCGGAACTTGAACACGCCATTCCCACAGGTTTTCCCAATGGATACCTTCCCCCCACCTCTTTTCAACTTTTTGTGGATTGTCTTCTCCCACCAGAATGAAAAGCTCCCCGAGGACAGAGTCTGTCATTTAACTTGTTTTTCTATCCCCAGGGTTTAACACAATGCCTGGCACGTAGTAAACATTTACTAAAGGCCTGCTGCCTCACCTTGCCTGCCCCTTGCTGATGATCCCTTAAATAAAAAAATTATCCTCCCAGAAAATGAGGGCAAGGACATTGTAAATATAATAACGCATCATGTAACTGAGAGAGCAAGTGTGTGATCTTTATCCTCTTAGACCAGGATGACATTAGGGCTTTACTGTGTTGTTAAACTTAGACAATGCTCACAAAGTTGTCGGCATCCATGGATCAGTCATGTTCACCAAGGTCTAACTGGTACACACAATTTCAATGTCACTATTGGTGGGAGGGCAAAGAGTTGTTCCTTGAACCAGGCATCTCTTGCTTTAAAACCTTTGCAGAAGCTGCCCCTGCCCCCCACTCCACCCTGTTTCCGTGACTATGCCTACAATGTACCCTCCTTAGCTGGTCTCTTAGAATCTTCC
The DNA here is from genome assembly GCA_028658325.1 of Potorous gilbertii. Classification (NCBI taxonomy): domain Eukaryota; kingdom Metazoa; phylum Chordata; class Mammalia; order Diprotodontia; family Potoroidae; genus Potorous; species Potorous gilbertii. Next base: position 127,305,496 of record CM053769.1, read on the forward strand.
TTCTGGTGACTCGTGCTACTTCCTGATGGGGAGTGATAGGGATAGGGAGTCAACTTTGAAGCCAAGAACACCCTTCTGAGCCTCAGTTTCCCTAACTTTGTTTCGAGACCACAGGGTATAGCAGATGGAGAGATAGCTTTGGAGTCAAGTCCCACCCAGGACCCATAGTGGCTAGGAAATCTTGAGCAGGTCATTTACTTCTTGGTATTCTAGGCAACTCTTGCAGAGGTGTAAAGGAGTTTCCCCACCAGGGGATTCCCTACCCCAATGAAACCACATATCCAGCCCCTAGCCTGATAAACCCTAGTTGCTGGTTTCTCTCCTTTTTTTTCATTATTTTTGTTCTTTTTAGTTAAGAATCTAAGCTCCCAGTGCTTAGAACAGCATCCAGCACATCATATGATAAATGCTTGTTGGACACAATTAAGGACAGAGGCTATTTTTCATCTTGTCTTTGTCCCTCTCACCCCAGCACTGTGTTTTTGCCCATTTATTGTTGTTGAGTTGTTAGTCACATCTGACTCTTCATCACCTCATCTGGGGTTTTCTTGGCAAAGATACTGGAGGGGTTTGCCATTTCTTTCTCCAGCTCATTTTACAAGTGAGGAAACTGAGGCAAACAAAGGTTAAGTGACTTGCCCAAGGTCACACAGCTAATAAGTGTTTGAGGCTGGATTTGAATTCCACTGTACCAGTGTCTCCCATGTTGAACAGTCAGATCCAAAATTCTTGAGAAAGACCTGGTCAACCCCTCAGAGTTGCACTCTCTGAAGCATGGTTTGAATGGTTGGCAGTTCAGTTCAAGCAAGGACTTCGGCATTTGGTGCCTTATCCTACCACGTGATCCTCAGAATCTTCTTAAGACAGTTCAAATGGAAGCAGTTCAGTTTCTTGGCATGGCACTGGTAGACTGTCCGTGTTTCACAGGCATACAACAATGAGGTCAGCACAATGATTCTGTAGACCTTCACTTTGGTAGTCAGTCTAATACCTCTTCTCTCCCAAACTTTTCTTCTGAGCCTCCCAAACACTGAGCTAGCTCTGGCAATGCATGCATCAGCCTCATTGTCAATGTGTACATCCCTGGAAAGTACATTACCAAGGTAAGTAAACTTATCCACAGCATTCAGAACTTCTCCATTTGTTGTAACCAATGGTTCCATATATGGATAGTGTGGTGGTGGCTGATGGAGCACCTGTTTTCTTGGTGTTGATTATTAGGCCAACAGGAAGAAAGAGTCAGATATGACTGAACAACAAAAAGCTGTGTGGTGCAGCAAGTAGAACACTAGTCTTGCAGTCAAGAACACCTGAGTTCTAATCCTGCCTTATTGGCTCATTAGCTACGTGACTTTGGGTAAGTTATTTCATCTCTCTAGCCTCCATGAAAAGATGAAGACTTTGGATTCAGTAACTTCTAAAGTCTTTCCCAGTTTAAAAATCTACTCTCTTACAATCATTTATAAAATATAAGCTTTTTGATAGAAGGAATTGTTTCATTTTTGTCTTCATATCTCCGGTGCCTAATATAAAGTGGGTGATTAATTCCCTCCCCCTCACTCCAGGGCAGATGTCATTCCCCCTTAGCATCAGTCAGAAAAGGAAGTTCCAAGCCTAGTCCAAACAACTCGTCTTTTTGTCATCCTGTTCAATGGAAGAGAAGTGATTTCTTTTCATGAATGCCCATCTGTAGGTAAGCAAACAGGTGTGTCCCACGGTGCCTTTCATGTCTCCATGCTCTTCTTGTAGACTCTTTGTGTGGTATAAAGGCACCTAGAGGGTACAATAATAAGTGATAGTCATCTCTAAGTGATCTAACAAAGGGAGAATGACTCACAGGCTATCCAGTTGACTCAACCAGCTAACAGTCAGGTCAAGCTGTAGGAAGGCAGGGCTGTGAATGGGAGCCGTGGTTTCTTCCACTGCCAAAGTCATGAATGGCTACCCTCATGCCCTCCAGATCATTTCCTTCCTCCTGGGTCAGCCACTGTACTGGATGTAGCTTTGTGCGGGTCATCTCTTTTTGATGAGCTTCTATTTACACTGTTTATTTTCTTGTTTGTGCAGAGTGGTGGGCATGTGGTCTCCTCCATAAGCTCCTTGAGAGTAGAAGCTGTTTTCTGACCTTTGTATCTCCATCTTGCCTTTGACATTGTTGTCCAGTTGTGTCTAACTCTTCTGAACTCCATATGGAGTTTCTACGGCAAAGATACTGAAGTGGGTTGCCATTTCCTTCTCCAGAGGATTAAGGAAAACAGAGATCAAGTGACTTTCCCAGGGTCATACAGCTAGTGAGTATCTGAGGTTGAATTTGAACTCAGTTATTCCAGAAGCCAGGCCCTCCCTCCACTGAGCCACCTAGCTGCCTTCAACATAGTGAATGCTTAATTAATGCTTGCTGAATGACTCATTGATAGACTGATTTGGGAGATGGAGGGACAAAGAGAGGAATCAAAAATGACTGCAAGGTTTTTTAAGTTTGGGGGAACAGTCAAGCATAGTAAGTGCAACTAGAAGTTATTTTTGCAATGCCTATGAGGACACTGGGAAATAGAATACTATAAAGGAGGGAAAGACCAGGAAGGGAAGGGATTTCTTGGATATCTGTGTTTCAGGAAGGAAGGGCATCTGAGTGTGTGGCATCCTAGAGCTTTCAGGTCATGAAACTTTCATAGGAACACCCAGTTCATTGTTTGGGGGGGAGATAATTTCCCCCTCTGCTCCACCCCCCAAAAGATGGGGCTTCTCTTTATACCACCCTGGCTCCAGAATTATTAGTGGAAGGAGCCAGACTGGAAATCAGAGGATCGACAGTCTTATCCACAGGATGTCACCAGCCCACTCCAGGGTCCTTATTGGCTAGGTCTCAGAATCTCTACCTGCTAGTAAACGGTGAGCCAGGTTGGGGAGGACTGAGAGAGATATTTCAAGTGATTTTAACTCCTCTCTGTGCTGTGCTGACCTTTTGGGTCCCATGAAAGTGAAGGATGTGTGACAGTAGTGGAATGGGGTGGCAGTGGGGCTCTGGAGGAGGGGGGAGCAGCAAATAGAAAGGAAATGAGAGGAACCCTGGAATTCCCCACCCCCTTTTAATAGGGGACGTCCTCCTCCTCATGTAGCGTGACTGGTGGCTAGCTAAAGCAGACTTTTGGGCATCAAAGAAGCCTAGATTTCAAGGTTGTCACCGAAGTTACAACTCTGAATCTCTGCCATTCTGGAGTGCGTGTCCCCAGATCATGGGCTCTGTTTCCTTTTGTAAACCTTATACACAGTGTCCCAAAAGGCCTAGGGAAGGTTTAAGCTTTAATAGATTGAAACTGCATTAAGACTTTTGGGATACCCTGTAAAAATGTGAATTACTATGATGAAGTCTATTTATAGGGATGGGAGCTGGGGTGGGGGAAATATACCCTGAAGCTGGTCTAGAGATTTTCTTTTGTCTGGTCCTTCCTAACAAACACCAAATTCTTCTTTTCTAGGCAGAGCCCTTGGAGAGAAGTGGGTAAAGTATGGGGGCTCCCTTTATTCCATCCAGGGTTGATCGGCAATTAACAATGTGGAAAGGAGAGGCCTAGTTTTCTTGTATTCATAGCATTTTGAACCCAGCATAATTCTTAAGTAGTGAGAAAAAGAAGTGATGTAATAGCCTTGGGCTCTAAGTAATGTAATGTATTAAAGGGGTCAAAGCTTAAAGATCTTGGGGGTGGGGTGGGGTAGGTATGTGAACTGGAAAAATATGCAGAAATTGTAGTAAATGATCAGGACAACGTATGTTCGAGGGGAGCACAGAGTCCCGGCATCACTAATGGAGAATCAGGGGACAGTTGCCAATTTTAGTACCACAAAATCTCAAATAAGTGACCCTAGAGACCCCATGACTTTGCCGAAATAGGTTTTTACCTGGAATGTGCCTTAACTCTTCATTTCCCAGCATACTTGGGTCTAGCTGTGCGTGACCTAGTCCACTAGCAGGATGAGGAGTACAGCAATGAATAAATGAGCAGGCAGGCAAGCAGGCAGCTGGGGGAGAGGGGGGAATCTGAGGAGCTGCGTTGTCGCATCTGACTGCAGAGATTTTGCTGCATATGATGGCAGTTGTCGCCTGCAGAACTTGTTGGATATGAGAAGCCACAGAGGGGTCATTTGTTGTGTAGGGCTTGTGTGGGGACCACTGCAGGTGCATCATCTCCCTTGGGTGACAGCTGGCACTTCATCTGACCCACCCCGAGCTGGCAGCTCTGAAAGAGGCCAATTCTCCTTCTCTGGAGCCTCCTCTCCCTTTGCCTAGGAACGAAGGATCGAACTCCCACCTCGGACTAGCTAATTTGGTTTCATAGTGAGCTAGCCTAATTTATTTTAAGGAAGGTGACAGACAGGATTGCATTGTTTCAGATGTCTTAGACATAGAGGCCCCCACAAGTGTTAGACAAAACACTTTACCCCAAATGGTTCAAAGACAAAGGAATGAGTGAGGTGGGGGGTGCTCTGGGGGCAGATTCATTCATGGGCTTTTCCTTTTGAGCAAGAGATGCTTGGGAGAGAACAGAGTAACACTCAACAGTCTCAGCTGATTCTGGGTTGTAGGGGTGATGGCGGAGAAAGGGTAAAGGAAGTTAGAATTTCATGGCAACGTTTGAATTTAAAAAGAATAAAGTTGACTTAAAAATTCAACAGGATTGTCAAGGCAAATGTGTCCATTTGTTCTCTATGTTACAACATTTATTGTTGTAATTTTTCAGAAAGAAAGCAAACTAGAAGCATGTGTGACCCAAACCGTTCTGAGGTTTGGTGCCCAGCTCCTGAGAGCTAGCCAGCCACCTGGACTCTTAGAGATGGATGGATGAGTGGATAAAATCATAGAAAGCTGAAGGCAAATGGAGCTAGGAATAGATGAATAAAACATTAATTCCTAATTAGAAATATTAGTTATGGAAAGATCAAGGTGAATGTTGTTGGTTAGGTATTTTTGTCATGTTCTAACTCTTCATGATCCCATTTGGGGCTTGCTTTGCAGAGATACTGTAATGGTCTGCCATTTCCTTCTCCAGCTCATTTGACAGATGAGGAAACTGAGGTTAACAGAGTCAAATGACTTGCCTAGGGTCACACAGCTAGTAAGTGTCTGAGGTCATATTTGAATTCAGGAAGATGAGTCCTCCTGACTCCAGGTCCAGTGTTCTAGCCAAAGCATCACCTAGCTGCCCTAGTACTATGACTAGTACTAATAACCGATACATATGCTTTCCATACATTATTTGATCTTTGCAACAACCTGGTGAGTTAGATGCTATCATTATCTCTTTTTCAGAAGAGGAATCTGAGTCTCTGGGAGGTCTCACAGTCACATGGTTAGTAAGGTGGGACTCAGACTTAGCTCTTCATTCCAACGGCTGTTCATTCCAAGGTGTACACCTATTGTGCCACCCTGGCTAGACTACAGATTAGTCAATAAAATTTTATGCTGAGAGCATGGCGAATTCCGTGCCAATGCCTGGCTAGAAGAAGAAAGGGAAGGAGAGAGAAGAGCTGTCCTGGGAGCTAGATTTGAGAGGGTCTTCCTGTCTCTATAGTTGTCATCTTTGTGGACTTTCCACACCATCATGCTGACGGTAGGGCTTTGGAATCAAAGTGGGCTATAGCACCGAACCTTGGAAAGAGGAAGAAGAGGGAAGTGGAGAAAAGACAAGAGGAAGGAGAGTAGGGCCTGGTGGAGACCTGACGGAAAGATTTAAGTGATATAGTCAGGTAGGCCAAGAAACTGAAATACATATATACATACATACAAATATATGCATGTATATATACACACATCTGTATACTTATCAATCCCTTATTCATCCAACTTATCACCCACCTACCCATCCATCCATCTTATCACATCCATCCATCCATCTCCTTCTTAATATGATTTACTGGGTAGGTTAAGCAAAGAGTGAAAAAGTAGGTAGAAATGAGAGGAAGGAATCAGTTAAGTGGTACAGTGAATAAAGTGCACTGGACTTGGGAGTAAGGAAGACCTGAGTTCAAATCCCACCTCAGACACTTATAAGCGGTGTGATCCTGGGTAAGTTCCTTGGCCTTTCTCAGCCTCAGTTTCCTCATTCATAAAATATGGATGCTCATAGTATCAAATCATAGGGTTGCTGTGGGGACGACAGGGCATAAAGGATGTTGCACAGCATATAAATGCTAGCTACTATCATTAATTTAAATATTTTTCAAGATAATACCACAAGAGTTTGGGTTATTCAAGTTTCAACTGTTCAAGTCTCTGAACTGGCCAAGGTGAAAATGATTTTGCTGGAAAAGGGAGAGTCTCTGGCATGTACAACACCTGATGATACTTCCACAGAGACTGGCATCACGTGCCCAACGCTGTGCTCACTGTACTTACTATCAATTCAACCCATGAAACGGCATCTTTCTTCTAAAAATTTTTATTCATTTTTTTATATCACCTTCATATCTAAACATATCCCCTTTTCCCATCAGAACCAAGAAGATCGTCCCCTCTGACAAAGAGAGGGAGGTGCAGCAGGAGATGCGTTTAGGAAAATGCATTTTTCTAAGATGGGGAGAAACCGAACCAATGCTGATGACTCTTTATCATCGATGTCTGCCAATATTGAAGGTGCCTCCAGCCCCCTTTACCATGGACAACATTGTAGCACACAAAACTGTGGGAAAATGAGGCCAGAGAGAGAATGTAGACAGAGTTTGCCCTTCTTATCTGGAAGACTCCAGATTAGGTTAGGGAGGCTTCCACCCGGGAACTGTACTAGGACTGTCCATTGGGAACACCACCAATCCTGTATTTCACGTGTCAGACACAGTCCTGTTGCTGAGAGTGGGAGAGGGAAAAGAAGCCTGGCCAGGCTGTCAGGAGGCCACTGATTCACCCTGTGACCTCTCTCTGGGCTTTTGTTTCCTCATCAGTGAGATGAGGTGGGTTGGACTAGCTGATCCCCCAGGGTCCCCTTTCTGGCTCTTTCTAGTCAACGTCAACCCATTCTAAGGTAAGTGTTCCACGGACACTGGTCCCTTCCCCTCCCCATCTGTGGTCACAATCCCAGTGGTAATGACTGCCCTTGTCAGCATCGAAGGGCAACTGCTCCTGATTGTGATTGCCACTGAGTAACAATGGGGAAGGATGCCCCAGGGAGAATCTCCAGGTCATCAATGCTTCCTATAAAAATATGCTTTCTTTACATAAACACTTCCTCCCTAAAGGGATCAGGGCAGGAACAGGGAGGGGTGTGAGTGTGTGCCTCAAAACCCTCCCCCGCATTTCTACATAGCAGGCTGGTTATCACTGGCTACATGAGCATTTTGAGGCAGGCAGAGCCCAGGTGACCTTCTTGGGCAAGAAGCTGTCTCTATGGCCACACTGTTAATAGCAGGAAGGGAACGGGGCCCCTTCTGGAAGAAATTGGCTGCCCAGCTGTTCTTGGGGCTCCAACCTTGACCATCCTTTGTGGAAGGGCATGCTATGGGAGCACCACGATCTTTTTCTCCAGCTTCTGTGGTGGGAACAGGAAGCTCCTCATTATTTCATCAAGTTCTTGTAGGGCAAGCTGGGCATGCAGTCTGGCCGCCTCATCCGGCTCAAAACGCACCACATGCTTCAGTAGGTGGTAAAGGTCCTTCAGGACATCTCTTAAAACCTGCAGGGAGAAGTACACACACACACACACACTCATAAAATTATGGCCAGGAGAACAAACCCTTCAGATACTACCCAGCTTCCCTGGTCAGTAAAATGTCACCTTCATGGCCAACAAGCTCCAGGGAGCAATATTTGTCAATACTTACTGCTTTTGCTTTACAAAATGGTAAGTGGCCACCCACATTCCAAGTAGGTGCTCAGCTCATGGGGCCTAGGAGGCCCTCAACTTTTCCCTGCAACTACTTTCTAAATCACCTACACACCAATTCTTTTCTCTCACCCTGGTTCCAGTGTCTCCTTCTATTGTGACTTTTCCCCAGAATCAGGAGAAGATTCCTTAAATATCACCCTTCCTGTCCCTTATGATGAATACTCTGATGTCACATCATGTAAGGATTTGGGAAATCTTGGGGAGCACTCCCAAGGATACCCCCTCTTCCCCTCTCATACACTACTTGATTTGGTGCCATAACTTCTAGCAAGAGCAGCATACAGAGAGACCAAGCATTAAGCTGGTCACGCATTTCCCAAGCCCCAGAAGAGTTAGGTGACCCATCTTCCCTTTATGTTGCCAGGACGTGCTGTTTCACACTGACAGGGCACCCCATAGAAGGAGTGTGTATAGGTGAGATGGATATTCTAGAAGATCCTTACTAATACATGGATTAACACTCTGGTGGATGGTCCATACCTCACAGTCATCATACCCTACCAGCCTTCTGGTGGCTTTCCTCCTTGCTTCCAGTCTATGAATAAGGAAGGAAAATCCAATAATATACTACTGGTTTCTCTGACAATACATTTCATCTGTGAACTAGTTAAGGATAACTGGATAGAATGACAGCCTTCCCCCCACCCCCAATGACTGATGGATTTCACAATTTTTCCAAAAACCCCATCCCAGTTTCTGGCAATAGCCAGAAAAAAAAAGTATGAATAGAAAAGAAAAAGAAAAGGAAGAGACACAGGAGAAGGGGAGATGAAATGATAGTGCAGCATAAACTATAGTGAACTTTTATTAATATATGTTTATGTATTATTATAGGTCTATGCTGGGTCAGCTAAGTGGTAGAATGGATGGAACACCAGGCCTGGAGTAAGGAAGACCTGAGTTCAAATCCAGCCTCAGACATGTATTAGCTGTGTGACTCTGGGCAAGTCCCTTGGCCTCTGTCTGTTTCCATTTCCTCATCTGTTAAATGGAAAGAATAACCCCTCCCTCCCAGGACTGTAATGAGGTAGTGTAGGTAAAGTGACTGGCACACAGGAGGCACTGTATACATGTTAGCTATTTATTATCGGCCATTATAAGTCTTAGTTCCACAAAGGCATAATAAACACTTTTTATTAGATACCTTCTGCTCTTCTTCAAAGGCTTGTCCTTCTTACTGATCAGAGTGTGGGGGCCTTGTGGGGGCGTGGGGTGAGGGAGACAGAGAAAGGACACAGATACACATTTGCTTGTTTTCCATCTCCTCTCTCCTTCCCATATTTGGAAGAGGTAAAGAGATGAGAGGAAGCCCTGGAGGAATGACCTTCTCTAAGTGATGGGGTCAAGCCCTCATTCTGAAAGGTTCTGCGCCCTATCTGTGGCAAGGTCACAGCCCAGCCAGAGAACACCAGTGGCTGTGGATACAGCCCTCTTTACAAACTCACCTCAGACCTGCTGGGGCAAGAAGATCTTTGCTTTCCCTACAGAAAGCAAGATGTGGATCCTAAATGTCTACCCCGTCCACCCTGCTCTGCATGGGAAAAGTCGTAGTAACATGCATTTCCATAATGCTTTATGCTTGAATGGGAGTTACCTGTAAAAGGGCAAAGGTTGCTCCCACCCGCGGCAGGATCTCCCCTTTCGGCACCAAGCGTCAAGCACAACTCCTTTTTAATTAAAAACTTAATCCCGATAACTCACCAGTGCCCTTCCTTACTGAATCCCTGTAACTCCGGGAATCCTGCACATCACAGCACTTCCTCTGGACTCCCCATGGATCAAAGCACCACGTCAAGGAGGGATTGTTATCAAATCCCTCAGATCACAGGCTGAGCGTAAAGAGAGTTCAAAGGTAAAAGCTACACACAGGATCTCTGTGGTGGGCAGGATACAGGCAATCCCACCTAGGAAACCTCTCATTAACAGTTCAGCACACCTGCTGCTCACCCCACTCTGTACCGAGGGTGGGGGAAAATTTGTCTCACTCGGTTTACAACGGTGGGTGGTGAAAATGAACCACTTTGCTATCTGAGAGGCAGTCTGATTGGGGATATCCTTAGGAAGTAGTCCAATTCTTTGTTTGAGGAATGTCAAGGAGGGATGGCAAGGGCACTCTGCCAAAAGCATTTGACATTTTTTCCTCTTCCTGGCATGGGCTTGTAGCAGAGAAGATGGAGGCTGCAGGGATAGGGATGGTCAACTGGGATGGACTTGGCCTAGAACAGATCATGGAAGGCCTGGGTACATTCAAGAGGGAAGGGGAGAGCTATAAGCACCCAGGTGCACTCACAATAGGAAAGACAAAAATGAACACGTTTGCCTACCTCAAAGGGCCTTCACTGGATAGGACAGTGAAACCCAAAAGACAAAAAGTGCAAATTACAAGTGATTTTACAAAGAGAAGTCAGATGAATGTCTCCAATTCTTCTGTTATATCCTGGGATCAAGTTATCACAAAGAATTACAAATAAGCACAATCCCCAGAGAAGGAGAAAAATTAGATCCAACAGATTTCTTTCTCTCTCTTTTTTAAAATAAATTTTAAGTGGCAAAGAGTTTGAACAAAGTCTTTCAGAAATGTAATCTTTAGCACTACTGTGTGAAATATAAAAATAATAAGATATATCTCCCTATGGCTAAGTACTACAATTAGTGAATTCCTTGCTCATCTGTCCTATTACCCATCGTTCCTTTCCAGAGCCCAACTCTGGATTCCTCCTGTCATCTCCCTTCACCACTCTTGTGTTGCTGAGCAAAGACAGAGGTAGTCACATTACAAATGACTATATCTATTACAGATGAATGTCATCCAGTCTCATCTGGGCCCTCACTATTATGCATCAACCCTTTTACTTTTTCCTGATTGATTTTCTATCCCATTTTGTCTTCTAAAGGTGCCTATATTATAGGAACCTTTATATTTATATATATTATTATATATATTATAATAATATATATCATATTCCTATATATAAATTCCTATATTAACACCAACTCCACCTCCTTCCTGCCAGCAGAGGATCTTGTTTCATGTTTTACTGAAAAAAAAATTCCCTCTTGTCACTTCAAAATTCTTTCTTCCTTTGGTCCAGTCTTGAAAAAGAAAGTAGCTAGCTCCTTCAACCATTGCCTCACTCTATAATTATTAACTTCTACTTATCCACTGAATATTTCCCTGCTTCTTACAAATATGCCCAGAATTTCCCTATTCTTAAAAAGCTTTCACTTGATATGACTATTATCTTCTTATTCTATATTATTTTATCTATCATTCCATAGCTCTCTTTCCTTTCAGAGTCAAATGCCTAGAAAAGGCCATCTACACTTTTGTTTGCACTGTTACCCCCCATTTATTTCTCAACCCTTTAGAAACTGGCTTCATTCTCATCATTTGATGGAAACTTCTCTCTTAGGTTACCAAGGATTGTGTTCATGCTAAGTCCAAAGATCTTTATTCATTCATCCTTCTTGAACTTTTGATAGCATTTGATTATGTTGACTTCCAGAGAGTCCTTCCTCCCTGAGTTTTCATGGTATTGTTTCTTGTGTTGCTCTCTTCCTACAGGCTGAACTGCTTATTTTCAATCTTATTTGCAGTTTTATCTTTCATATCCTGGCCCTTATGTGTGATGGGCTATGTCCTGGATGCAGTCCAGTCCTGCCCTCTGCCTGCCTGCCTCTCTTTCTCATATCTAATCAGTTTCCACAGATCCAACAATCATCTCTATGCTGTGTCTACATATCCATCTCTCATCTCTCCAGAATAACATTCTCTTATCTTCATCTCCTTGCTGGACCTCACCTAGAAGACTCATAGGCATCTCAAATTCAAGATATTCCAATACAACAAACTCTCCTTCCCCTTTAACACACTCCTTCTAGTAACTGCCCTATTTCTGGTGAGGACACCTCTACTCTTCTTGGCTTAGGTTCATAATCTAAGCACTATTTATCACTCTCATTCCACACTCCCCTTCATCCCAATCCAATCAGATGCCAAGTCTGGTCCATTACGCTACCTCAACATCTCTCTTTTCTCTCTGTACCATAATTGCCGTGGCTCAGGCCCTCCTCACCTAGTATCTGGCCTACTACAATAGCCTCTAAAACAGTCCTCTTGCATCCAGTCTCTCCCCTTCTCCTTCTTGCTCTACAGAGATGCCAAACTGATATTTATTTTTTCTCACTTAATAGTATTTTATTTTTTCTAGTTACATGTAAAGATAGTTTTCAACATTCATTTTTAGATTTTGAGTTCCAAGTTTTTCTCCCTCCCTCCTCCCTAAGACAGCAAGCAATCTGATATAGGCTATACGTGTACAATCATGTTAAATGTATTTCCACATCGGTCATATTGTGAAAGAAGAATCGGAACAAAAGGGAAATACCATGAGAAAGAAAAACCCAAAAAACACATGCAAAGAAGTGAAAATGGTATGCTTCCATCTGTATTCAGACCCCCTAGTTTTTTCTCTGGATGTAGATAGCATTTTCCATCATAAGTCTTAGAAATGTTATAGACTGCTGGATTGCTGAGAAGAGCTAAGTTTATCAGAGTTGATCACAAAATGATATTTCTAAAGTGCAATTCTAACCATGTCATTAGAAATTAGCCTTTTCTGTAACACACACATCTCTATTTGGCATTTAAAGTCCTTCAAAACCTGGTCCAGTATTTCTTTCTAGACCGATCACTTTATTCCCCTTCCAATATTTCATCCATCTTCTCCAGGCTGCATTCTGGAATCTCTCCACCATGACTCTGAATCCTCTTCATCTTGGAAGCTCACTGTTCAGTTAATGTTCAGCCATGTCCAACTTTCCGTGACCCCATTTGGGGTTTTCTTGGCAAAGATATTGTAGTGGTTTTGCCATTTCCTTCTCCAGCTCATTTTATAGATGAGGAAACTAAGGTTTGCCCAGAGTCACCCAACTAGTAAATTTCTGAAGCCAGATTTGAACTCAGGAGGATGAGTCTTTCTGTCTTTACGTTCGGCACTCTATCCACTGGCCACTTCACTTTAGCCCTGGAGTTCACACATGGGAAGTACTCTCTGCCCCTGCAGCCCCTCCATCTGGCTGATGACTTCTCCCAGAACCTCCATTTAAGGAGGGCACCCAGGTCATCAGGATCTCAGACTTTCTCTAACATTTCCTCTCTTCAGAGGAAATGTTCTCCCCCTCCCTTTCCTTCCCTCCTCTGTTTTTCAACTTACTTCTATGTATTGTTTGCTCCCATTAGGATGTAAGTTCCTGAGGGCAGGGACTATCTTTCAACAAAGTGCCTGGCACATCTAAAGGGTTAACAGATGCTTGCTGACTGGCTGACCATGACCCAATCAGTCTGCTTGTGTTTCACTGGACATGATGGTCCATCTCTTGTTACCTCGATGCTTAGAATGCTCTTCCTCCTCACAAAGTCGGGAAAGGCTGAACAAATTCTGGTTCATGAATGAAAATGGGATTTTATTTTGCCTTGAGAAACCTGAGGAGACTTGCATGAATTCACAATATAGATGAAGTGAACAGAGTCGGAAGAACAATTTATTCTACAACGCTGTTCAGGAAAACAGCTTTGAAAGACATAATAGTTCTGATTGATGCAAGAACCAATTACCATGCTAGGAGACTGGTGATGAAGCATTTTTCCCACCTCTTGGCAGAGAGGTAGATGGTGCAGAATGAATAAATTAAAAAGCATCTGTTAAGTGCTTACTATGTACCAAACACTGGGAATACAAATGTAAAAGGAAAGGCAATGCCTTCCCTCAAGGAACTTATAACCTTATAGTGGGTGGATGACAAACAGGGGAATGATAGCAAAGGAGGGAAATATTGGTTTGGAAAGTTACAAAGATGGTAGATAAGGTCATAGGGGAATAGGATGACATACTCATTCCAGAAACAATGACAAAATGAATTTGATCAAGCTTCTAGAACTAGGTGAGACAGAAGGAAAAGAGGGGGTGAGACAAAAGCTGGGAAAGAAATGGAGGATGGCTAGAGAACTGGGCCAAGAAGGAGGGGAAGACTGAGGACATTATTGCTCCAGGGTGAGACACATATTTTCAGACAAGACCAATGCACATTTGTTTTACTTTAATAACTTTTTGTTTCAAGTGAAGCCTTTTTTTTCTCTTTTTTTTTTTTTGGTTGGAGGAGGAGAAACATAAGAGGGCAGTAATAGAAATGTAAAGAAATAAAATAGTATTAACAAAACGTTTAAAAATACACAGAAGGGAACAGAGAGAAATTCAAAAGGCATCACATACAAGCAGGGCAGTGCTGTTATGACCATGTTATATCTAATGTCTACTTTAAAAAAATGAGAGAAAATTGTGCATAATGGAGTGATGCAAACCTCTTTTCTTATTCTTTGCATATGGAAATGTTCATACTTATGTTTGTCAAGTTCATGATTAAAAAGAGGAAGATCAGCAAATAGGTTGTGAGATAATTTGGGTCACCAGAAATCTTGGGGAATCAGGAATTCAGATGTCAGTGTAGACAGTAACCATTTATTAAACAGAATATCTGATCAACTCAAACATTTGAACCAAGCTGAGGGGCAGACAGCTAGAGAGGGGAGTTTCTTCTGCATAAACTAGAAAGAAGTAAACCACAGTTAGGACTGAGGGTTTAACTGTATTTGTCCAAGAAGTGAATAATCTAAGATAACAGCAGTGAGCAGTTGAAAAATAAAGACGAAGAAGGTACACGGACATGGAGGAAGCTTCTGGCTGGGAGAAGAATCAATTCTTTATCCATAAAGCTTAGACCTCCTCCTTGAAGGGCACAGGGCAAGAAATCACACATTTTAAACAAAAGGACCAGGCTCTTAGACATTTCACTGAAAGCTCTGGGAGGGTCAGAAAAGAAGCCAGGTTTACTAATGTAGTCTGGGTTTTTTTAATCCATGCCTGACAGGTACAGAATATTGAATGTGCTCTAAGTTCTATGCATTGTTATAAATCGAAGGTTGCTGAGATTTTAAAACATTTTTTTATTTTTCAAAGCATTTTTCTGTTAGACCCAGAGATAAATGCAGTTTTTACCCTTTCTGGATTGTGTCTGACTGTTACAAACGGGCAGAGTGCCTCAAGCGCTGATTGGAGGCTCTAGCAAGCAGGGTATTACTAATACCTTCATTGAAGAATACAGAGAAAGGGATTAACTGCTGAGGCACCAAAAAGGCTACTGGGAGGCAGATTGGCTGGGCAGCCAAGAAGCCAGAGACCAAGATGGCAGCTAGCGATTAATTGCTCTAAAAGGAGGCAAGAAGAGTGAAGTCAGATGATACTTGGGTATGAGTCCTTCTGGGCTGTTCTTTGCTCCTGAAGGGCTTCTCAGGGTCATGCATCAATCTTCAGATGGCGTGAATACAAACCATTGCTGCTGCTGCTACAGTAGCAGTAGCAACAGCAGCAGCAACAGCAGCAGCATGCTGAATGTCTTTAAATAGCAATCAGAGGACTGCAGCAGCTTTCCTACACCCCCACAGGCACAGAAATAGAACAAAGGAGGCTCAAAAATGGTTCGGTGTATGCAGAGGCAGCAAGCTGCTGCTTTCTGGGTCTTGGGACCATTGTCCTTGGAAAGTGATTAAAATCTTGGCATTTAAACCACACTCAATTACAACTCACGACTCAGGAAGAAGGAACTTCATTTCTCCTTGCCCCTGATAACCATAATGCAGATATCCTGCAGAGAATAGGCAAGCAATGCCTCCTTCCCCAACTAACTCAGTATCAGAGCTGGTGCAGAGCAGTAGTGACAAACAGGACTTAAGGAATCTGATGTGGAAGTGAGGTTTGAGGGCTCCAGAGAAGGTCGTTTTGTCTCCTCACCACTCAGGGCTGATCTGCTGCAAACCCCAGCTCTGGTTATCTGGACTAGCTCTGGGTTATTCCTGAGCTACAGGGCACCAGGGGTGGCGAGGTAGATTAGTTTAGGATGATGGAGGAGAACATGTCTTTGTTTTAGGTCTGAATGGAGTTATGCTTGGGTACCAAGTAGCCTATGCCACGTCACTCATGTCTTGGTCTCAAAGTCTTCAGGTCAGAGAAGAGTTGTGTCCCACTTTATAGGGATGGGCCCAGTGAGACCCACCAGGAAATTTCCCTAACAGTATTCAATACCACTCAGTATTGGGTATTTCATAGGATTTAGAACTTTCATGTAAGGAATCTTAAGAGTATATCTAATCTAACTACCTATTTTGGGAGATTAGGCTTTAGGAGGTAAAGTCAGAGCACTGGACCAAAGGTCAAGGGAAAAGCAAAATTCATAGAACACATGGGAATTATCATCAGGAACTGTATCAAATGCCCCCAGACACACAGAGTGTGGCAAAAACTTAAAGAAAGTCTGTTAACAGTAAGAAGCCTGACTTCGGCAACTACCTGCCTCAAAAAGGACTCTGTGTTAGGTTCACATTGTGGAGGTCTGACCAAGTGTGGCATACACCACAGGTCTGAAGGTAGAAAACTCTATCAAGCCGCCATCACACAAACCCAGAGAACCAATGAACTTGGAACCGCAGAGTGGAACCACAGAATTTCAGAATTGGATGGGTCGTTGAGTAGCCAGAGCCAAAGACCAATCCTTACTCTAGCACACTGACAAGTGGCCTGTGTGGGAAGACCTCCAAATGCGAGGGAGCCCACTTCCTCCTGAGGCAGTCTGTGCCACTTCTGGCTTCTGGATGGCTTGAGTCTAACACCAGTGCTTGGAACAAGGTGAGCGCTTGTGGACTAACAAACTGAATTTACTTGTGTGCAGCTTCCACCTGCCAGGTACCCTTGAGGCTAAAGAGAGCAAGCTTTCAAGTTCCTGAAGACTTCGATGAGATATGTTGTTTCTCCCCAGGCTCAGCACCCTCATTTCCTTCAAATCATCCTTACAAGGCATGGACTGGAGGTCTTTGGACACCAACTGATGGCCAATCTAAAATGGTGTGTGTAAAACTGAACCTAATAGGTCAAATGTTGGCTGACCAGAGCAGAGCACAGAGAGACTCTTGTCTCTCTTACTGTAGCCCTGGATCATATCAACTCCTCTGGCTGCTGACTCACACTGACCCTTTCATCCATCCACTAAGACCCCTGGATCTTTTTTCAGACAAACTGCTGTCCAACTCTGCTTCTCCCCTCATCTTGTCCCTACAAAGCTCTATTTTGAACCCAAATCTAAACCCCTGCTTAATTTCTTGTCAAATACAGCCTGGTGTTCTTGCCTGTCAGTATTTTTTTGGATCCTAACTCTGTGACTCAGTGGGTTAGCAACCCCTCCCAGCTTAGTGTTACTGGCCAATCTGATAAGGACACAATCTATATCTTTGTCCGCGTCACTGATGAAAATGTAAAAAAGCCCAGGGCCAAGCACAGATCCCTGGGGCACTCCACTAGAGACTCCACTGCCAAATGACACTGATCCACTGAAGACCACTCTTTGAGGACAGTCTTTCAACAATTCCAAGTTCACCTACTAATTGGACTGGCATCCAGTACATGTTATCACCAACTTTCCAACAATAACAGCTCAAAATATTTTATCAAATGCTTTGCTAAAATCTAGAGATAATATATCTATGGCATTTTTTGGACGTACCAACTTAGTAAGCCTATTGAAAAAAAGAAGCAAAATTAGTCTAGCATGTTCAGACTTCTTGTCAAAGTCATCCTGATTCTTTGTAATCATGGATACTTTTTCTATAACAATCAATCTACAATCATGAAGTGCCAGGCTTGGTGCTAGGTCTTGGATAAAAGAAAAAAATTAAACAGTCAAGAAACTTAAATTCTACTGGGGGAGGGTAGGGGGGAAACAAATGTTTATATGTAAGTATACACAAAATGTATGCAAAGTAAATATAAGATATCTTGGGGTTGGGGTGACCATGAAAGACTGTGTGTAGATCAGTGGAGTCTGGCCTGACATTGGAAGCAAGCTGGAGATTCTGAGAGGAAATGTCATAAAGGAGGAGTAAAAAAGCAAATTGGGTTTAATAAAATGTGTGAAGAAGACTAACATGTACCAAGCTTGGGAAGGCAGTCTGAAGCCAGCTTGAGAAAGCCTTTAAATGACGAAGAGATAGAACACCCATGGGAAGACAAAGACAACCAAACAATGTCTAG
Organism: Potorous gilbertii; assembly: GCA_028658325.1. Taxonomy (NCBI): domain Eukaryota; kingdom Metazoa; phylum Chordata; class Mammalia; order Diprotodontia; family Potoroidae; genus Potorous; species Potorous gilbertii. The sequence goes on from CM053769.1 coordinate 127,323,509, forward strand.
ATCCAAGACTTTAGACAGCTTCAGTTCCAGGTTGGATGAGAGGTGGTGGAAGAATACAGTTCACACACAAGTAAGCAGTGACCACGGGGAACCTCAGAACATTCTTGAATGAAGGCGTAACACAGTCAGACATGTGCTTTAGGAACAGCCCACTGGCCTCGATGTGGAGGATGGATTGGAGACGAAGCAGAGAGATAAACAGAAGGCTGCTGACCAAGCAAGACGGTTTAAGGGCCTGAATAAGAGTCACTCATGATCTCATGAAGAATGAAGAAGAGAAGTCAGGGTCACCAGCCTATATGGTTTGCAGGTTCCATTCTCTTCCCTTTTTTTTTTTTTAAAATAACTTGGGGCACTTGCTTTTCCCTGGGTCTGCACAACCCCTGTTTTCTGCATTCTTCAAATATCATTGGCAGCCCTTCAGCCATCACATCTGCCAATTCTCTCCCAGCTTTGAGGATCCAGCTAATATTTATATAGTTTTTCAGGGTTTTCCAAGCACTTGATATAGAGATTGTAGACCATCTGACCTGAATGAGGTCTTTTTTATTTATTTTGGCTATTTTAACTTAATTTTTAAATTTATCTTGGCTATCCCCCCCAAGCATTTTTGTTTTGCAGTCCCTGGTCCAAAGGTCATTGTTCTTGGTAGATAAAAGAGAAGTAAGGTAAGAATTAGGCCACTCAACCTTCTCCCTGTTATCAGGACCATCTGCCCTGGCCAGTGGTCCTCTGCCTTCAGTCCTGCGGCTTTCCAGTATCCCCCTCTGTTGTGTGTCTTTAGCTTTCATCATTCAGAGCTTTGGCCTTCTGGACACTGTCGTTAAAGGACCCTGCCACAGTTCTGCATTCATCCTTTGTCATTTTGCATCGTCTTCTGTATGTGACTTAAAAAAAATCTCAGTTTGCTAGTGAATTTTCTGTTCATCTGCATTGCTTTCTTCTGATAATTCTCATTTTTCCTCCTCACTGGAACTACTGCCCTTCATAACTGCATTCTTGAGAGTTTCTTAAGCCTTCTTGGCTAATTTCTCCCATGGAATTTTTGTCCAAGGTCTCTCATTTCTCATTCCTTTTGTATCCTCAAAAGTCTGCTATCCTGACACCTGTTCAGAGTGAAGGTTGCACCCTAGCTTCCCTTTCTCTATCATAAATTCTGGAGGCAGTTGTTAGTCACTTGGCCTTCAGATTCACATCATTTCTAGCTCTAGCTCTTCTCTGTTGGGGAGAATCAGATCTATAATAGAATCCTCACTTTGTTGGTTTCTTTACCTTTCAAAGAATGAAATAAAGGCAAGCCAGGAATTTGTTAAGTGTTGTGCTCTTAGCAGGCAGAGAGCTCCAGGAGAAGCTGGACAACGAGTCTTCCATCATCATGACATCCTGTGATCTGGACTGTGACTCTTCATTAGTTTTCTCTTTTTGCCAGATGGCCTGCAGTACATGCCAATTAATGAACGAAAAAGCACGTATGAGGAGCTGGGTCAGAGGAAGAACAGAATTCAATTCTACATAGCAAATGTTTACTATTATTTATCACCTCTATATACAGGGCCACTAAAGAGTCCAAAACAATTCTTGCCCACAAGGAACTTTTTTTTTGAAGGGGATATCATACACACACAATTAAGCAGAATGGGGGATCATCAGGGACCTTACACATGATGAGGTGGGGCTTCTTTCTGCCAAGGCAAGTGATCCCAGCCCATGGCCCCTTTTCCACCATCATCTCTCTCATTTAATCTTCAATCTTTTCCTCTCTGATAGCAACTTCTCTATTGCCTACAAACATGTCTCCCCCATCCTCAAAAAATCCTCCCTTGGTCCTTCCATTTCTGTTAACTACTGGCTCCTATCTTTGTTCCCTTTTTTCTCTTTTAAATTCTAATTCGTTTTTAGTTTTCAACATTCGTTTTCATAAGATTTTGAGTTTGAAATTTTCTCTCCATCTCTCCCCTCCGCCCATCCCAAGACAGCATGCATTCTGACTACCCCTTCCCCCAATCTGCCCTCCCCTCTATCACATCCCTCCCTTCTCTTATCCCCATCCCCAATATTTTCTTGGAACACAAGATAGATTTCTATACTCCACTGCCTGTATATCTTATTTCCCAGTTGCATGTAAAAACAATTTTTAACATTCATTTTTAAAACTTTGAGTTTCAACTTCTCTCCCTTCTTCCCTCCCCACTCATCCCCACTGAGAAGACAAGCAATTCAATATGTTATACATGTGTAGTTATGCAAAAGACTTCCATAAAAATCATGTGGAAAACTATATTTCCCTCCATCCTATCCTGCCCCCCATTTATTCTGTTCTCTCTTTTGACCTTGTCCCTCTTCAAATGTGTTTCCTTCTAATTACCCCCTCCTCCCATTTGCCCTCCCTTCTATCATCTCCCCACCCCCTACTTCTCCCCTACTTTCCTGTAATGTAAGACAGTTTCATAGTAAATTGAGCATGCATGTTTTCCCCTCCTTAAGTCAAATGTGATACTAGTAAGGTTCACTTTTTCCCTTTCACCTCCCCTCTCTTCCCTTCCATTGAAAAGCTTTTTCTTGCCTCTTTTATGTGAGAGATAACCTGTCCCATTCCATTTCTCCTGTTCTCCTCCCAATATATTTCTCTCATTCCTTAATTTTATTTTTTTAGATATCATCCTTTCCTATTCAACTCACCCTGTACCCTCTGTCTATATATGTGTGTATAATCCCTCCAACTACCCTAGCATTGAGAAAAGTCTCAAGAGTTATAAATATTATCTTTCCATGTAGGAATGCAAACAGTTCAGCTTTAGTAAATCCCTTATGATTTCTCTTTCCTTTTCATGCTTCTCTTGATTCTTGCGTTTGAAAGTCAGATTTTCTATCCAGCTCTGGTCTTTTCATCAAGAATGCTTGAAAGTCCTCTATTTCACTGAATGACCATTTTTTCCCCTTAAGTATGATACTCAGTATTGCTGGGTGGGTGAGTCTTGGGTTTTGGTCCTAGTTCCTTTGACTTCTGGAATATCCTATTCCACGCCCTGCGAGACTTTAATGGAGAAGCTACCAGATCCTGTGTTATCCTGATTGTATTTATCTCTGCTCCTTTTTGTGGCTAAACTCCTAGAGAAGGTGGACCACAATACTTAACAGGTGCTGCCACGCTCCTCTCTCTTAACTCTTTACTCTCTGGCTTCCAAACTCATTATTTAACCAGAATATCTGTCTCCAAAGTTACTTGTCATCTCCTAATTGCCAAATTCAGTGGCCTTTTCTCAATCCTCCTTCGTGACCTTTCTGGAGACTCTTGACACTGTCCATACCCTCTTCTTGACACTCTCTTCTCTCTAGATTTTTGGTGGCACCTTCTGGTTCTACTTCGATCTGACTGTTCCGTCTCAGTCTCCTTTGCTAAGATCTTCATCTAGGTCATGCCTGCTAACCATGAGTGACCCACAGGGCTCTGCCCTCAGTCAGCTTTTCTTTTCTCTCTTGAGCATCAAACTCGGACAGAAACAGGGAGGTACTAGTCCATACGTAAAGATCCCTGAGGGCTGTATAGCAACAGCTTTAAAATGTAATGTTAAATATGTTTTATTGTATTTTAATTTATTTTGCCAAATATTTCCCAATGATATTTGAATGTGGCTTAGGCCACACTTGGGAGTGTTGCCTGTGCATGCCACTCACTATCTGACACCTCTGCTCTCTACTACTTCACTTGGTAATCTCATCAGTTCCCATGGATTCAATTATCATCCCTATGTTGAGGACTCAAATTTACTTACATCTCACCCTTAAGTTGGGGCAAATACTGCTGCTCTTGGGGTTTTCATGTAATTTTGATTAAATCTTATGTAAAAGTTCATGTATGTAAATTGTTTTGAGCACGTTAGGTTGGATTCTCATGTAGTATGGTTGTCTACCTGTAACAAATATAGTGGACGGAGCTCCCACATATTGGAGATCATCACAGATAAAGAACATAAGAGAAAATAAAGGAATTATCTACTGGTGTTACCTTTTTAATAAGAAAAGGCTTAAGTTCTATCTCTCTGCTGATCTCCAAATGCCTTTCAGACATCTTGAACTGGAAGTCCAGTAGACATCTTTAAATTCAGCAGGTCCAAAACAGAACTCTTTAGCTTTCCCCCTAAACTTCTCCTCTCACCTTTCTACTGTGGAGGGCAACACCATCCTCCTAGTCCCCTAGGTTTTCAAGTGAAGTGCCATCTTGGATTCCTCAGCACCCTCACCTCCTATGTCCAAGTGATAGACTTCTCTGCAGTGTCTCTAGAATATGCCCCCTTCTCTCCTTTGACACTACCAACTCCCTGGTGTTCTCATCACCTCACTCCCCCATAAATTTAATAGTGCAGGTGAGTCTGTCTGCCTCACATCTCTCCCCATTCCAGTCTATCCCACTCAGGGGACAAAGTACTGTTCCTAAAATGTAGATCTGACCATGTCACTCCCCTTCTTCATATATGCCAGTGATTCTGTTTCTTCCAGAATCAAATACAAAATCCTCTGCTTGGTATTCAAAGCCCTTAATAATCTCATTCTTTGCCCCAGCTCTCTCCCCTCCTTTCCATTTCTTTTAAACATCACAACACCCCATGTATTCTTCCAGTCCGGTGACACTTTCCTCCTTGCCATTCCTTGCCCAAGAGCCTTCAATGCCCAAGTCTTTATCTCTCAGGCTGGCTGCCATGCCTGGAATGCTCTCCTTCCTCATCTCTCTGACTCCTGGCTTCCTTCAAGTCCCAGCTTCTGTCCCACCTTTTACAGTAGTGGTAACCAACAGAAGACCCAGGGGCTTCATGCAAATGAATCAGATTAAAATATGATTGGGAAATATTTAACAAATTAAATAAAAATACAATACAACATAGATAATACTACATTTTAAAATTAAGTCAACATGTCTGGGGTGCAGGGATCCTTATGTATGGAGGAATGGTTCCATCTCTATTTGAATTTAATACTCTACTTTATAGGAAGTTTTTCTTAATCCCTCTTAATTCTACTAAGTCCCTCTGTTGATTATTTTTTATTTATCTTGTATATAGCTTGTTTGTATGTAGTTAATCAAATACTGTCATACCGTCTCTCCCATTAGATTATGAGCTCCTCAAGGCAGGGACTATCTTTTTTTTAGAACAGTGCCTAGTATGTAGTAGGGACTTAATAAATGTTTACTGATTGACTATTTATGAAGATAGGTTTGACAAGTGAATAATAGAAGCTATTGACTTCTCCTGAGTTTTACTCTAATGTCTTTTACTTTATTTTAAAATTTTATTACTGTCCTTTACTTTTACGTCATATGCATTTCCAAATAAACCTTTCAACCTTCTCACATTCAGCAAGCGTTCCCCTATAACTAAGGTTTTTATTTTGTTTTTAAATAATATTTTATTTTTTCTCAATTACATGTAAGGACAATTTTTTAAACAGTCATTTAAACAAAATTTTGAGTTCCAAATTTCCTCCCTTCCTCCCTCCCTGAGATGGCAAGTGGACTATAAATGTACAATCATGCAAAACATTTTTCCATATTAGTAACAAAGATTTCAACAAAACCTACCAATACATAGAGAGTATTAGACAATAAATGCAACCTTCCATGCCCATACTTCACTCCTTGGGGGAGAGAAGGAAGGTGCATTTTCTCATAGGTCCCAGTGCCTTTTCAAAGATCCTGCTTTATTTTGTGATATACCCTGAGATCTTTGGGTTCAAACTTCTAAAGGAGAGCAGAGCCATGCATTGAACCTGGGATGAAAAAACCTACCAAGTCAGCTGTATTCATTGCAGGATCATCTGTAGTCCTGCCTTCCAGATGGGGAGAACTGAAGGGCATGTGTGTGTGGAGTTTTTGACAGTACAATACAGTAAGTGGGAAGAAGCCAAGTTTTGGAACATAGACTCTGTTTGCCTTTCAATCATCAGTCACTCTGTCATTCTGCCTCAGGACTCCTTTCAATCTCAGATAAGACAGAGAGCTTGCAAACTAACTTTTATAAAAACTAGGAGTTTCCAAGGAAGGGCAGTTTCAATTACCTCCTAAAGGAAACCTGTCCAGACAAATTCTAAATTCTGTTCTTAGGAAATCTAAAAACTGGGGGAGTTTTAGGAGTCCCAGAATTTCCAGTTTAAAAATTGAAAGGCTGTGAAATGCATTCATTAACAAAGGAATTATAGGAAAATTCCACAGGGAATTTCCTTAGCCATTTATTCTTTGTGTTCCTGAGTTTCTTGCTCATTCACTTCTTTCCTGAGTGATTGGAGCCCTGTCAGCCAAATCTGGGCAACAATGAATGAGCCCAGGTGAATCCAGATTTAAGAAATTGTACTTGATCACACTTAGATATCACCTTATACCATTGAATTGGCAAATATGGTTTTGGAAAAAGTCATACTGTTGGAGAAACAGATCTACTATGACATTGCTATAAACAGATACAATCTTTCAGAAAATCAATATGGTAATATCTAATCTGAAGCACAAAAATGTTCAAGTCTGTTAACCAAGTGATCACACTATAAGGACTGTCTGGGAAAATGGGACTTCTTTTTACAAAATTATTTGTAGTAGTGTGGTTTGGAATTAAAGAAAAACTGACCCTCCTGGGTCCAACACTGCATGGCCGAAGAATTCATGGCATATAATAATCAAATATTATTGCGCCATAAGAAATGGTAATTCTGAAAAATACGAAGAAATACAGGGAATATTCATGAAGTAGAGTGCAGAAAGCAGAACGAGAGCAAAGTGCTGAATACAACGGTCCAAAAAGACTCAAAGAAAAGCAAGAATTGAAAATATGAAAAATGAAGACAAAAGTTCAGAAGGAGATACAGAGGCAAAGGGGACTTCTTTGCTATCTCGTCAAATTAAAATTTAAAAACAATTGTGGTTTGTAAAAATCTTATGAAGGATGATAGGTAATTATGAATAGCATCATCTCACAAAAAGTAGAAGGTAAAACCAGTTTAAAGAAGGCCTAGACAGAGATCCAAGTAAGTAAAGTCAGTCAGCAGTCATTTAAAAGTGAAAATGGAAGGAGGCCAATTTGTAGAAGAAAACGAAAAACAAGCAGACTGATTTTTAGGATGGGAATGTCACCATTCTTGGACCCTAACATGACAGTCCTTGGCTGTTCACAGAAGAGTTGGAACTAGTGTAAAAAAAAAAGATTGGAAAAGTAGCTAGACTAGCCCAAATAGTCACAGAGGAAACACATGTTGGAGGAGACACAATTTGAAGGCACTAAGGAATTGTTTACAAAGTACTGGAAGGAAGGAAAGATAGTAAAGGTAAGGAAAAAATTTCCACCTTATCAATACTAAAAAAAAAAAAGGCAAATTCGAGAACATTGGCAGCTACTGAATACTACAACTGCTTTGTCATCCATACAAAATCTTTATGAGATTTGTCTACACACACATTAAGGCTTTCATCCAAGAAGGTATTAGTCAGGGACAGGCAGACTTTTGCAAGTGATACTCTATGGTAGACCTTGTTTTTATCATCACATAACTGACAGAAAGAGGTAAAGAATACAAGATACCGCTGAGTTTATTATTTGCTAGTTACGAAAAAGTATTTGATTCAGTAGCGCAAACACTGTCTTAAGGACATTCCGACAAGTGGTCTCCTATGTACATGCCAAAATCATTCAAGATTTCTTGAAACATTAGCAACAGAAATAACCTCATTCAATGGCCCTTTGATCATAAATATCAGGTGAGGCATAAAAGAGGGAGGTGTTCACTACTGTGGTGGAGTATGTCCAGAGTGGAGCACAGGATGAATGAATGAATGAATGACGATGATAAGGATAATGATAAAGCATTTATTAAGTGCTTATTATGTGCCAGGAAGTAAAGATAGATAAATACAAGAAAGCACCACACTGATGTGAGACTGTAGTCTAATGTGGTAAGACAAACATGTAAGAAGGAGCTTGGAAGTGGGCAGAGGAGTCCATGCATGGTTTGGAGATGGTGGCTGACAAGTGAATTGGAAGAGGGACTGCCTGTGGGTGGTGATGTTGTAGGTTCTCCAGGTGTTCCTGTATGTGGATGAGCCATGATACCAGTAGTCTTAAGCTGCAGGATGCTGTAGAGCCTCTGGGAAGAGATCCAAACCACTCAAAGGAGTTTGGGCTGCTATTCTCCTAAGGAAGATCAAATGGACAGAGAATAGCAGTATATGTATTTCTGGGACAGATAATAGATAAATGAACAAGTTAGACCCAGAATTAAGCACAAGAAGGGGAGTTGGCTAGGTTGCTTTTAGGAAACTGAAAAGCTCTTTCAATAACCCCAAGCTTCTCTGAGAAACAGAGACCTATCCTTTAAAACACCTACATCTCATCTGTGTGCTATAACAAAGGGAGATGTGGAATATACTAGTTTCCAAAGAATTAAAAGTGAATCTCACACAGAGTGCAATGGAGAAGCACGCAGTGAGTGTAGATGTAGAGTGTAGATATGGAACCAAGGAGCAACCCTGAAGAACAAGAAAAAAAATTGTCATCGGGGAAACATCTGATAAGAAGACAGTCCGGGCTGGTCATGAGAGTGACAAGTGACAGGTACTCCTCTCAATGTTCTTAGAAAGCAAGCAAGGCCTCCAGCAAATACTGCGTTTGGCCTCAGGAAGCAGGTGGGAAGCTCATGGGAGGGAATGTACAAGAATAGTCACAAGATGGGAAGGCACGGAAGGGTTGAGATCTGCATCCAAATGAATGAAATCACAGTCCACTTGAACACGTATATTTCATATATGGTGATTTTTATATGTATGTGTATGTATCTGTGCATTTGGATGCGTGTTTTGGTTGACATTTAATAAGTCTGGAATAAAATTTTTAAAAAGAAGATGCAATTGTTAAGTGTATATGCAGTGCACAAATAGTCTTGTGAATGAAGGCTCAGCGGGCAAGGTGGTGTGGAGAAATAAGCCATTCTCCCCAATATATCTCTAATAGTTTTTCCCTCTAAAAGGAACTGTTGGGGAACTGTTATAAGGATGAATTCTTCCAGTGCTAACAAGTCTTCCCAGAACAGCCAAAATGGCCTATTTATTAAGCTAAACCTTGGAGGAAGAGGAAATACTTTGGTGGAGGCCAGGGATAATTTAGCGGCGAGTCAGACTAGCAAACAGTACAGAACATTCATCTAAGTTGGCATCTTAAGTCATCACTATGTTGAGAAAGGGCAAGTTTAGTCATATTTTATTCTCCCCACTAAGAAAAGGGCTGAGATAACTATGTTTTGCAATCTAGAGACCACTTTAGGAATCAGTATATGTAGGAGCAGACTGTGAACAGAGCTTGAAGGGAGTGAGGGAAGAGGAAAGTCCCTGAGCTCTTCCAGAAAGAAGCACTACTAAGCCTGGGTGCCCTCAAGGGACTTGATCTGCTCTGCTCTTTGTTTCTCCAGAGTATAGTCTTTGTGGGCTGTTGCAACAGAGTGGGCAGAGGCCACATTTAGGCCATGTTTTCCCTAAGACATGCTCAAACTAGAGAAATGGGAAAGGTAATAGCCTGCATTCTGAAAGAGATGATTCCTTTGGTTTCTATTTTGTATTCCAAGGAATATGCTAGTCTGGCAGATGCTGGAAAATACGTGGGCTACAAGAGAGTCCCAACTACTCTACTAATTGTTGCAGTTCTTTCTGTTTCCCCTAAAGATATAGTGGGTGACCTTTCCTTGTTGGAAACAAGGCAAACAGGTTAAATGACCTCCCCAGGTTCACCCAGCAACTAAGTGTCTGAGACTGGATCTGAAACTCAAGTTTTCTTGACTCCAGGTGCAGTATACCTCGTTACCTAGGCAATACTAGGTGAATCTCTTATATGATCAGAGAGCTGCCCTGGCTCCTTTAGTTTCTTAGTTTTTCAAAATACAACACAACAGCCTAGGAACTTCCAAAGCCCCAGAGTGCGAAGAAGGGTATCTAGATGACCTGTCTACACTCGAACACATTCTTGGCAGCATTTGCTTAATTTTTCGCAAAGCAGAAAGCACACAAAAACCCTCCAAAAAATAATTGGTCTTTTTAATTTTTTATCATATCGGGAAATTGGAAGCATCCTATGCACCCACAGCCATTCAGCCAGTCTCAGATGGAACCTGGTGCCCTGTTTATCTGAAGCTAATTTGAAGAGATTATTCTCACAGGTTTAATCTTCAAATGAGGTTGAATACTTGCCTGTTTTAGATCAGGATATGAAAAATATGGAGAAAAAAACAATCAAGGAATGACAATCCTACAACAAATAAAATAGGTTGAGTTTGCCAAAGAAGAGGAATACAAATGGAGACTTATATTATGCAGATCTATGCAAATCGCTGCACGGAGCCGCAGGAATGCAGCACTTAGAGCTGCTCTCATTCCCGACCTGTCACTCATATTAGCTAGGTCCCTGTCACTGTGAAAGGATGAGATTTTCAACCTAGCAGTCGGCCAAGCTTTATTTCCCAGATCTGCCACTTACCTAGTGCGCTTTGGACAAACCCCACTGATTTTCTCTGCCTGGCTTTTTCCTCAGCAGAGTGGAGATGAGTGATGTAGCCAAGGCTCAGCCCAGAATTAGGGGGGCAGCCTAGGGGGAAGCTGGTCTGATCTCCCCCAGTGTTTTTGTTTTCTCATCACTTACTTATTGACTGTCTCCGTTCTCGCCAAGGCTCAGTTTCCTTGCTCAGCATTCGTTTCCTGGCTTAAGCCCCACAGCCTGTTTAATGACTAGCCCAGCTCTGATCTTTTAGTCACTAGTTTTGTCACTGACCTCAGTCATACCTCTCATGGGTTCTCCTCTAGCGTGATCCAACTAAACCCCACCCCTTCATTCAGAGGCTTAAGTATGTGCGTCTTAGTGCCCCAAGCACCCCCAAAAGCAGCATCTGACAGACACTGTAGATTTCTAGCGGGGAGGGAGGTATCTTAGCTTATTCATTTGTAAAATGTAAAGCTGGACTTATCGATCTCAGGATTCCTGCTGCTCCTATGAAATGGCCTCTATGCAATGATAAAACATTAAGTTACGGATGTTCATGAATCAATGGAATACTTTTCTATGATATCTTTTATCTCAGTGCCAGCTTCATTTTCTCATTCCTCCTTTTTCCCCTCCCAAAGAATCATCTCTTATAAAAAAAGAAACAAGGCCACCTCCTCTTTGCTATTGCTCAGTCATGTCTGACTCTTCATGACCCCACGGGGAGTGTTCTTGGCAGAGACACTTGAGTGGTCTGCCATTTCCTTCTCCAGCTCATTTTACAGATGAGGAAACTGAGGCAAACAGGGTTATTTGACTTGCTCAGGGCCACATAAACTTAGTAAGTGTCTGAGGCTGGATTTGAAATCAGGAAGATGAGTACTCCTGGCCCCAGGCCCAGGCTCCATTCACTGCACCACCAGCTGAACCTGGTCTCTGTTAAGAAGGATAAAAAATAAAACAGTTTCGCAAACCAACCAACCGACCTATCAACACAGTCAGACATTGCATGCGATGTTCCATCTCCATCGCTGTCCATCTCTGCAAAGAAGTACTGGGAGATGCCTTCTCACAGAGCTTCTCTGGGACCAAGCTTGAGCATCATAAGTCATTTTAATTTTGCTGCAATCAGTTTTGACAGTTTGGTTGTTCGTTCCATTAACGTTGCTGTAGTCCCAGCTCTACTTAGTTACTTTGCCTCCAATCATATTAATTAGATGAACAATTTAAAAGTATGTGCGGTTTCTGTTTGAAGAACAGAGCTTTGTACATAGTGAGTACTTAATAAACATTTGTCACGTTAATTAGTTAGGAGGTGAGGAGCAAACAATCTGCCAGAGAGCTGATTTAATACAACACAGAGTAAGACAGGCCTGTAAACACAAACAATATTTTCCTAACCAGGAAATATTGCCACTCAGAATATACTGGCAGCACACTCAAAGATGCCAGCAGCCCTTTCTGCCCACAGGGGATGAATTATTGGTATTTTCATTGGTCTATATTCAGGACTACAGTAAGAGTCTTGCTACCTAGGAGGCAGGAGCATCTAGACCTTTGCATAAAGCCTTTTCTACATACCTGAAATTCACATTATGAAAATTCTCAGCAAGCTATAAGAACTCTACTTTAGTAATGAAAAACCTACACTGGCTAGAGTAGAATTGCATCTAGTATTATGTAATCTTAAAAACAAAAAAGCAAACCCAAAATCTTAGTTCATCTTCCACTGGCTCCAAAGTTTCCCTCCTCAATTTTGAGTGCAATGAGCTTTTATAAAGTTCAGTTTGCCAGTAACAGACAACAAAGAGAAAACAAATTCTCCATGGCCTAACCTACTCCAAAGAGATGATCCCCTTTGATTTAGTAGAGAGATAGCACCTAAGTCCCTATATTTCTGCTAGACAGAAGTCACTTTCCACTTGAGGCTGTGGAGAGTACAAGAACTAAGAAATAGGGCAGGGAATGGCATGTGAGACATGGATGTGTTTTACAAGAGAAATGAGAGAAGACAACTCTACGAATGACAGGACCCTCTTGAAGGTACTTTAGAGTTAAGATGGCCCTTCCTTTTATTTTCCAGATTAGGAAGCTGAGGTGGGGGGGAGGGGATTTGCCTCATTTCCCAAGGCAACAAGTCACCTTTGGGGTATGCTGGACCAGCAGGCCTCTTCATTCCAAAGCCAGCCCCCTTCTTACTATGACATATTATCTAGTGCTCTAAGAGGAGCCGGATACCTCTAAGTTGGGAAATAGGGATGGTGTCAGATAGGGGAGGAGCAAACTGCCAACTCACCCAAATTGGGGAGACAATTTCCTTAGGTGGGAAAAGTAAAAAAAAGAAAAAAAGGCAGGCGGCCTTTAGCGTTCTGATCAAATTACTTTCTGTCCTTTTAAACTGTCAGAACTTGTTTCTCTTAAGGGAGGTGTGACAAAAAAGCTGTTCTGATAGCTTTATTCAGCCGCTCTCTCATTCATGTAACTGGCACTTACGAAGCAGTGTTATGTGTCAGGTGCTAGGGATAGAGACACCAAAAGGAAATGGTTCTGCTGTCAAAGAGCTTATATTCAATTGAGGCAAACAAGTTGTACACAGATAAACAAAAACGAGTATGTACAAAGTCACTACAAAGCAGATGGAGATGGTACCAGCAGTCCCAAGCGCATCTGGCTAAACCTGCCTGCACCTGAGTAAGGCCTGAAGGAAGCTAGAGATTGTACCAGGCTGAGGGGAGTAGGGAGGGTATTCCCTAGGTGGGAGGATAGCCTCTGCTTTTAGATGTGGAGACAAAAGACGGAAAATTGTGCATGGTTGTACAAGCTGGTCAGTTTTTCTAGACCAGAGGATGTGAAAATGAGGGGAAAGGGATGGTCTATTAAATGAGAAGTAAAGAAAGAAAAGGAATGTTTAAAGCTATTCACCTAAAAGATAAAATGACAGGTCTAGTGGTGTAGGAGCAAACTCAGAGAGAGGGCGAGTCAGTGAGCATTTATTATAGTTACCATATGCAGTGCTAAGGATATAAAGCAAAGCAAGAAACAGGTCCTGCTCTCAAGGAGCTGCTGGTCTAAGAGTATGAGATATCATGCAAATAACCAAGGACATAGAAGATATACAGGGCAGGGGTGGGGAACCTGCGGCCTCAAGGTCACACGTAACCCTCTAGGTCCTTGGGTGCGGCTTTCTGACTGAGTCCAAGTTTTACAGAATAAATCCTTTTATTAAGGGATTCCCCACCCTAGTACAGGGAAGTGTTAGGGAAAAGGTACCAAGATTAAAGGGGTCTAGGGAAGCCTTCTTGTAGAAGGGACTTTGTCTGAGACCTGAAGGAAGGCAGGTAAGACAGGAGATGGAGATGAGTGATGGAGAAGGCTCCAGGGGAGGTAGAAAGTCAGAGAAAATGCTCAGAGTTGGCAGACAGCATGTCCTGTGTTAGGAGGAGCCAGAAGGCCAGTCACTGGACAGTAGGTGTACACAGAGGGGTGTAGGGTGCAAGACAAGTAGAAAGGAAGGAGCTGGGTAATGAAAAGCTTTAAAAGTCAAACATAGGATTTGATATTGGATCCTGGGAATGACAGGGAGTCTCTGGAACCGATCAGTTTAGCTGGGGGGAGATGATCCTGTCAGACCTGGGCTTTAGGAAGATCCATTTGGCAGCCAAGTGGAGGATGGACTGGAGTGGGGAGATACTTGTGGCAGTAGGCTTCCCAGCAGCTACTGTGATAGGCCAGGTGTGAGGTAACTAAGGCTGGAGTCCAGTCAGAGAAGAGAAGGGCAGCAGGTTAACAGAGGTGTCATGAGGGTAGAAAGTACAGGCCTTGACCACTGACTGGATATGGGGGGTGGTGAGAGAGAGGAAGATGCTGAGGATCATGGGGAGCAGGGTGGTACCTTCTAAAGAAATAGAGAAATTAGGAAGAAGGAAGGCTTTAGAGGGAAAATAGTAAGTTTAATTGCGGACAGGCTGAGTTGAAGATGTCTTCAGAGAGTCCAAGCTGAGATGTCTAATAGACAGTTGGAGATGAGAGAATGGAGGTCAGGAAAGGTGTTAGTGGTAGACAAGTAGACATAAGAGTCATCTGGGTAATGACTTCTCATGTGTAATGGATATCATATTGCCTGCCTTCTCAATGGATGGGGGAGAGGCTACAGAGAGGGCAAGTATCTGTAATTCAGAAAAACAAATGTTAAACTTTTTTTAAAAGAAAAAATATTTATTGTTTGTTAAACTAGGAGAAAAAAAGAGTTTTCTGCATAGAAATGAAGACTGAAACCATGGAGGCTGAGGAGATCCCCAAACTAAGGAGAACCAGGAGAGACTGGCAGCAGGAAAATCGAGAGAGACGAGGCTGATTGGTGTGTCCGAGGCAGCAGAGGGGTCTGGAAGGAAGAATCTCTATAGAGATGAGAAGCTCCGTCATCCCAAGGTCTGAGAGGAGTTCATTAAAAATTTTTTTTGATGGAGTTTAGGCTTGTATTGGAATAGTGATTAGGGGGAAATGAAAAGCACTGAGGGAAGAGAGAGAATTTGTAAATCTTTTATAAATTAAAAAAAAATCAACTATAGCTTATGTGGTCAGAAGGAAGCAGAGTATTTCATAAATGGACATGATAGACAGTAACAATCCTGTAGATCAAACCATCAACAAACATTTATTAAGTGCCTACTATATGCCAGTCCCTGTGCTAAGCACTAGGGATACAAAAAGGGGCAAAAGACAGTCCTTGCCCTCAAGGAATTTATGATTTATTAGGGGAAGATAACATGGAAATGAATACAAACATGCATACACACATGTATTTGTGTATGTATGTATAAATCTATATACATATATGTACACACATATACATATTATATATGTGTATTATATAATATATATTTATATATACATCTCAAGCTGTATGCAGAATAGATCAGAAATAATTAATAGAGGGAAATCACTGGAATTATGAGGGACTGGAGGTAGGATTTTAGTTGGGACTTAAAGGAAGCCAGGGAAGCCAACAGGTGGAGATGAGGAGGAAGAGAGTGCCAGGCAAGGAAGACAGTCAGAACAAAGGCCCAGAGCTGAGTGATGGAGGGGCTTGTTTGTGGAGTGGCCAGGAGCTGGGGTCATGGAAGAGAGCCTGGTTGGGAAGCAGGGTATTAGAAGACTGGATAGGTGGGGAAAGAGAGGTCTGAGTGCCAAACAAAGGATCTTGTATCTGATCCTGAAGGCCATAAGGAGCTACTAGAGTTTACTGAGTATGGAACTTTAGGAAAATCTCTTCAGTGGCTGAAAGGGGAATGGACTGGAGTGGGGAGAGACTCAAAGCAGGCACATCCCAGCAGATATTGCAACCGTCCATGTGTGAGGTGATGAGGGGCTGCACTGGAGTGGTGCCAGTGTCAGAGGAGGCCTTGGCAACAGCTTGGATATGGGGGTGAAGAGAGAGTGAGGAGTCCAGGACAACTCCTAGGCTGTGAGCCTGAGGGATGGGAGAATGGTATTGCCTTCTATAGGAATAAGGAAGGTGGGGGGGAGGGGAGAGTTTAAAGGGAAAGATAATGAGTACTACCTTGAGCGTAATGAGTTTAAGATGATTACTGAACATCTATTTTGAGATGTCTGAAAGGCAGATGGAAATGGGACATTGGAGGTCAGCAGAGAGTAGCTTTGAGAACTGTCAGCACAGAGATGGTCATTAAATCCAGGGGAGCTGATGAGATCCCCAAACGAAGTAGTCAACAGGGAAAAGAGAAGAGGACTCAGGACAGTACCCTGAGGAACACTTACAATTAGAGGGTGATATTTGCGGGAGGATCTAGCTAAGGAGACTGAGAAGGAATGGTCAGAGATAGGAAAAGAACAAAAAGAGAGAAAGTAATGTTCAGAAAACCTAGAGAGAAGATTTTGAAGGGGGAATGAGTGATCCACATGTCAAAGGCTGCAGAGAGATGGAGGAGAATGCTGATCGAGACCTCCAGGCAGGATCTGCGCACTTCTGCTTGCCTTGAGAATTTGAGAAGCTGGTGGCCCCTGAATCAGCCTTGGGATGGAGTCACCCGTGAGGCTGATGCAGCCCTTCCAGGAGTCGGAGCAGAAGCAGCAGCGCTCCGGTGTCCCTGGCTCAGGGCAGATGACCAAGCACTGCCCAGCTGGACTGGCTGGGGCTCCACCCACTGAGAAAGGAGGCTGTTTTCATTCCTGCTGAGGTTCCAGCAAGCAATTTCTCCCCAAAGTTTGCAGAGGAATAATTATAACCTGGATCTCAGTTTCCTCAGCATAAATGTTCTTTTCATTGACTCTCCACACTGAACCTTCTGTCTCTTGTGTGCAGTAGTGACTGCAAACTGGCCGGGCCAGTTCATAGTACACGTCACATAAAAACACACACCAAGTGATGTTAAAATAGCTTTTAGGGCGAGACAAAACCCACAAAAGGCAAAAAACCTTTCATTCAATATATCTTTTAGTTTCTGACTTGTCCTCTGTGTCATGGAAATCCTCTGCCAGTCCTTCTGAGGCGGGCAGAAACAAGTGAGCTAGCTCAGGGCTCGAGTACCATCCTGCCTCAATCTCAGGGGTGGACAATGGGCATTTCTGGGATGAAAAATGCATCCCTCCAAACAAAAACAATGCATTAATTTTTAGTCCAGGCTCGTTCTGACAAAGGAGCCCTGGGGGCTCAATTAACTTCTACTCTAAAAACGTTAGGGAATTCCACTGCTCAGAGTAGTCTTGGCAAGATGCTTCTGCCATCAGTCCAAAGGAAGAGTGGAAAGAGGATGTGAAAATGATGGCATGTGGGGAGTCTGAGACTGGCTCAGCACCTGATTGGCTCATCAGTCATTAATGGGTTGCTGCCACAGCCAGGCTCTGCAGACCTGGACATCCAGTCAGTGGACAAAGCAACAGACTTTGAGTCAGGAAGATCTGAGTTCGAATTCCATCTCAGACCTAACTACAGGAACTTAGGTAAGCTGTTTCACCTCTGCCTCAGTTTCCTCAATTGTAAAATGGGGATAGTAACAATAGCACTTATCTCCCAGGGTTGTTGTGAGAATCGAATGAGATGATAATTGTAAAGTGCTTAGCACGGTGCCTGGTACACAGTAGGCGCTTAATATGAAAT
>CM053769.1:127341624-127361298 GCA_028658325.1 Potorous gilbertii
TGAGAAAACAAGAAATTACAAAACTAAACCAAAAGAATGAAAAAATGGGAGATAATGTGAAATATCTCACTGGAAAAACAACTGACCTGGAAAATAGATCCAGGAGAGATAATTTAAAAATTATGGGACTACCTGAAAGCCATGATCAAAAAAAGAGCCTAGACATCATCCTTCATGAAATTATCAAGGAAAACTGCCCTGATATTCTAGAACCAGAGGGCAAAATAAATATTGAAAGAATCCACCAATCACTTTCTGAAAGAGATGCAAAAAAAGAAACTCCTAGGAATATTGTAGGCAAATTCCAGAGTTCCCAGGTCAAGGAGAAAATATTGTAAGCAGTCAGAAAGATACAAATTGTGGAAATACAATCAGGATAACAACAAGATCTAGCAGCTTCTACATTAAGGGATCGAAGGGTTTGGAATAGGATATTCCAGAAGTCAAAGGAACTAGGATTAAAACCAAGAATCATCTATCCCGCAGAACTGAGTATAATATTTCAGGGGAAAAAATAGTCATTTAATGAAATAGAGGACTTTCAAACATTATTGATGAAAAGATCAGAGCTGGATAGAAAATCTGATTTTCAAACACAAGAATCAAGACAAGCATGAAAAGGTAAACAGGAAAGAGAAATCATAAGGAACTTACTAAAGTTGAACTGTTTACATTCCTACATGGAAAGATAATATTTATAACTCTTGAGACTTTTCTCAGTACTAGGGTTGGAGGGATTATATACATATGGACAGGGGGCACAGGGGGAGCTGAATAGGAAGGGATGCGATCTAAAAAAATAAAATTAAGGGTGAGAGAGTAATATATTGGGAGGAGAAAGGGAAAAATAGAATGGGACAAATTATCTCTCACATAAAAGAGGCAAGAAAAATCTTTTTCAATGGAAGGAAAGAGAGGGGAGGTGAAAGGAAAAAGTGAACCTTACTCTCATTACATTTGGCTTAAGAAGGGAATAACATGTTTACTCAATTTGCTACGAAACTCTATCTTACACTACAAGAAAGTAGGGGAGAAGCGTTGATAAGTGGGGGCAGGGGGATGACAGAAGAGAGGGCAAATAAGAGGAAGGCATAATTAGAAGTAAATACTTTTGAGGAGGGATAGGGTCAAAAGAGAGAATAGAGTAAATGAGGGGCAGGGTAGGATGGAGGGATATATAGTTAGTCTTCCACAACATGACTACTGTGGGAGTCTTTTGCATAACTACACATGTATAACATATATCAAATTGCTTGCCTTCTCAGTGAGGATGGGTGGGGAGGGAGGAAGGGAGAGAAGTTGGAACTCAAAGTTTTAAAAATGAGTGTTAAAAATTGTTTTTACATGCAGCTAGGAAATTAGATGTACAGGCAAAAAGGTACAGAAATTTACCTTGTCCTCCAAGAAAATAGAGGGGATGAGGATAAGAGAGGAGATAGGGATAAAAGAAGGGAGGGCTGTGACAGAAGGGAGGGCAGACTGGGGGAAGTGGTAATCAGAATGCACGTTGTCTTGGGGTGGAGGGAGGAGAGAGATAGGGAGAAAATTTGAAACTCAAAATATTGTGGAAATGAATGCTGAAAAATAAAAATAAGTAAACAAATTAGAATTTTAAAAAATTAGAAAAATTAGAAAAAATTAGAAAAAAAAATCTAAGAACTACCTTGTTGAGTCAGATCCATGGGGAATCTAGTCCCGTAATCTGTGTGTCTAACATAATTTTACGTGAATGCCCTGTGGGGCATGACAATGATTCTCCATGATATCAGACTTCCAAGGAAAGAGATGCATGTCTCAGCATTTTTCATTTCCCCACAAGCTATTAAATTCACACATGAATTTATCTCAAACTCTTCTTGAACTTATTTTCATTCTTCACAGCACCTAACACAATGCCTTCCACACGGCAAGGTGACCAAATAAATATTTGTTGAATGAATGTATAGAACCCTACACATGTTTAAATCCTACCTTGGCCTTTTATTAGCCATGGGATCCTGGACAACTCACCAAACTCCTCTCTTCTATATTTTCCTCCTTTGTAAAATAAGAGGAGGGGACTTTGGGGCTTTTAAGGCCTCTTCTAGGATCCTATGAATGAGTGACTACCTGGAAGCCTATAGATAACAACTGGACATAAGCCTTCCCCAGAATTTGTAAGGAAGGAGGGGGATACAAGGACACAAGCTTCTTTCCACACACAAGGATCATGTTGTAGAAGACTGGGAGTGACAGAGCTGGAGTCTGCTTCCGGCTCTGCCCCTTGTTCCTGGTCACCACTGTCCCTGATGCTGATTTCCTGTTCCAATAATCAGGTACTTTCCCCATCCTATGGCTAGGAAACTCACACCTCCTGCTTCCTTGATACCTGGAGTTCAGAGGAAAAGAACAAAAACAAAAATCTCCTTCTACACCTCAAATTTTCACCTCCCTGCTCAGGTGTGTAGCATCCCTTGCTGAGTGTCTTCCACTGCTAGCAAACTCCTCTTCATCTTGATCAGCTCCTTCTCATACTCTTTTCAGCTTTTGGCCCTCAGGGAACCTTGGCTTTTTCTAGAAGACACCTGATTGCTGACCATCCTCTGCAGTTCCAGCTGCTTCTTCTAGAAGACAGTGAATGAGCAAGAGGACTGAGCCCACTCCCCAATCCCTATCACTCCTTCCAGATGCTGCCATGACAGCAGCCTGTTTGCAGTCATCTATCAGCTTCCACATCACGCTCCATCTTTACTCAAGCAGTCAATTACTGTCTCACAGTATTCACTATTCTCCACCACTCAAGCCTTGGTCCTCACTGTTGGGTAAATGTGGCATTTACAGTGAAACAGCCTCATCTCCTTCATTACCAACTCTACTCTTCTACCTCAGACTTCACCCTAACCCAAATTGGTCCTCTGTGGTCCTGAACCCTGGAACTCCCCTCCTTGATCATAACATCCTTGACTTATTCTTCTTAAACTCACACTTGACCCTCAGGGCAACTCTGTCCTCCCACAGTCATTTTATTACTCTCTTGCTCTGGCCTCACTTTCTTTCCTTCACCATCTCAAGCCTACTTACTGGTAACCAGTTCAGCAGTGCACTGTCCTCTCCCATTCGGAATCCCTTTGCCACCTTGTCCTAATGCCACTCATCACTCTCTATAAGTTGCAGTTGGAAGTCCAGAACTATGATTGTCTGGTCTACAACAAATACATGCTACCTAATCTCAGTGGGGTCCTCACTGCTACAAGGAAACCTTTTATCTTGCCCCAGGTAAAAGTAGCAGCTTTCTCCAATTGATCCCTGCTCTCTCAAAGCAGATGATCTTGCATTCTACTTTACTCAAAGAATGGAGGACCCCTGCCATGTCCCCCATTCACTTGTCTCTTCTTATGCCCCAGTCTCTGAGCCCTGGAAGGATCTGGGTGGCCATTCTCTTTTCCAAGGCTAACTTCTTGGCCCTTGACCCATGCCCTCCTATCTGCCTTCCAGGGGCTACTTCCATCTATCATTCTCTTTTACTCCCATTTTCACTCTCTTCCCTGGCCAATGACTACTTTCCTATTTCCTATTAAAATGACTAAGTCTTCCCTATCCTTAAAAGAAAACAACCCTTCACTTGGCCCTGGAACTCACTGTCTTAATTCTCTCTTCCCTTTTACTGTCAAACTTTTTTTTCTTTTTGGTGAGGCAATCGAGGTTAAGTGACTTGTCCAATGTCACACAGCTAATAAGTGTCAAATGTCTGAGGCTGGATTTGAACTCAGGTCCTTCTGACTCCAGGGCCAGTCCACTACGCTACCCTACTGTCAAACTCTTGTATAAAAGAGTAGTTTATACTTGCTGCCTTCATTTCCTCATTCCCCCCATCATTTCTCAGTCCCTTATAATCTGGCTTCTGACCTCATCACTATGATGAAATGGATCTCAAAAACTACTAATGAACTCTGAATCGCTAAATCTTATGGTTCTTGTCTTCTCTGTGGCCCTGGACCGCATTCACCATCTCTTCCTTTTGGATTTGAATGATACCATGAGAAAGAGGGCTGCATCTAGAGTCAGAGGGTTTAGGTACAAACCTTTTCCTCCCCACTGATTACTGGGGTGATGTGGGGCAAATCCCTTTCTTTCTCTGGGCATCAGTTTTCTGGTCTATACAGTGACGGTGCTGCACAAGATGACATCTAAGATTCCCTCTGGTTCTAAACCTGTGGTCCCCTGATCCTTGGTCACAATGACCCTCTTCTCTCCTGATTCCCCTTATCCCATGGTATCTTTGCTGGCTCCTCATCTATAAGCATCAGTCCTTTCTCCCCACTACATTTTCTCTTGGTAATCTCCTTTGTTCCCCCAATTGAATTATCATCTCTTTGCAATCTATTCCCAAAGGGATGGAGCCAACCCTAATCTTCTCTCTCCTGTATTCCTGTCCACACATCCCTAAGTGCCTACTGGCCACTTCCAACTGGATGTACCACCAGTGCATCTCAAACTTAACATGTCCACAAGAGAACTCATCATAGTTTCCTATAAATCTTCCCTTCCTGAAAACTTCCCAGTTCAGTGGTGAGCATCACCAACCTCCCAGTCACCCAGGTTAGTAACTTCCAAGTCATTCCTGACTCATCCCCTTCCCTCAACCCCCACATACAAGTGAGAACTGCCAAGTCCTATGGATTTCGCTTCTGCGGTGTGCCTCCCTTCAGTGACCATGCTTTATTCTCAGTTTCCGCCATAATGCAGGCCTCACATGGAGCCTCTTAATTGGTCTCCCTCCTTCCAGTCTCTTCCCTTTCCAAACAATCCTCCAAATAATATTCCTGAGGCACAGATCTAGTCATGTGTATCACCTGTTCAAAAGCCTTCAGTGGTTTTTCTTACCTTCAGAATAATATACTAACTTCTTAGCCTCATACTGGAAGTCTTATTTCACCTTATTTCCCTTTAGACACTCTCCATTTCAGCCAAAGGGATCTATTATCCTTTTGAAAAATTTTTTAAAAAAAGATTAATGGCATTTATTTTCTTCCTCTGGGGAAAAAAATTAAAACAAAGCCTTTGGAACAAATATATATTTGTTGCAAAAAAGCAAAACAAATTCCCACACTGGCCTTGTCCAAAAACATGTATGTCATTTTGTACACTGAGTTCCCCAACTCTCTGTCAGGAAATACTCAATATCAGTCCTCTGGAATCCTGACGGGTCATTGTTTTGATCAGAGTTGTCCATTTCCGTAAAGTTGTTGCTTTTGTACAAACTGTTCTCCTGGCTCTGCTCACTTCACGCTGCATCAGTTCACAGAAGTCTTCTCAGGTTTCTCTGAAAGCCTTCCTTTCATAATTTCTTATGGCACAACAGTATTCATCTGCCACACTACTTTTAGCCAATCCCCAGCTGATGGACACTACTGTTTCCAGTTTCTTGCCAGGATAAAAAGAGAGAAATATTTTTGTGCAGATGGGTTCTTTTCCTAAAAATCACTTTGGGATAAAGATCTAGCTAGTAGTACTATTGCTGGGTCAAAGATATGCACAATTTAGTTACTTTTTTGAGACTAGTTCCAAAAATGTTTTCCAGGATGGAGCAATTCACACTTCACCAATAGTGCATGAATATGCCTATTTTTCAGCAGCCCCTTCAGCATTTAACATTTTCCTTTTTTTGTCAATTTCTTCCCTGCTTCCTAATCTCAACATCTCAGACCTGTTTCTGTGAATTAGCACATACTTTCCCCTATGAAGATAGGGGATAGAGTGCTAGGTTTGGACTCAGGAGGATCAGAGTTTGAATCCTGATTCAGATGTTAGCTGTATGACCTTGGAGATGTCACTGAACTTTTCTTGGCTTTAGTTTCTTCATCTGTAAAATGAGTTTCTCACAGGTTTATGGTGAGAAACAAATGAGATAATATAGGTAAAGTGCTTTGCAAACCTTAAATACTACATGAATATTAACTATTATTACTATTAACTACTATTATTAACTTCTTAGGGCCTCAGCTTGTTCTCTCTAAAGTGAGGGCACTGAATGTGTTATTTCTGAAATTCCTTTCAGAGGGATATAATTCTCTAGTCTCTCTCCCTACTCTGTCAGAGATCTAGGGAAGAATCCCTCATGGGCAAACTGTTCATTTAAAACAGTACAATAAAATCCCATTTACCACACCCTAGTCTGAATGGGTATCAGCAGCCTCTCAAAAGGAAATCTTTTTAGTGAGTTTTTCAGTGATTCAGCACCAGCCACTGAGTCAGGCAAGGAGTCACTAAAGTTCATGCTAAAGATGATGAGGCTTGTTCCAGCTAACTCATCCCGTGAGTTACTCTTCGAAACCTAGAACTTGTGGCGTCTTGAGTACAAGCCCCTTCACTGGCATTCCTGGAAGCCGGGTTCTGTTGGGCACGTGTGTTATAGAGAGGGAAGAGAGGCATTCGCTGAGGATAAAATAACATGACCATCGTTGTACAAAACCCCTCTGGACTGACTCGTGTATGAAAGGGCATCTGCACAAACCAAACCACAACTGCACAAACCAAACCACAACTGCACAAACTGCCCCACTGACGGCCAGATGGGTGCTGGGGTGCACTTACTTCAGTGGCTTTCTGGCTGAGCCCACGGAGCAGAAGCACCACCACGTGGATGGCAGCTCTTCGAACCTGGGCCTCAGGGTCTGTTTTTGCCACAGCAATCAAGCAAGATGACACCTAAGAAGATAGGAAAGGTGAAGTCAGGGAATATCAATCGATAAATGACTTGACAGCTAGCCTTTCAGTGAAACTTACTTTAAATTCAATAGCAGTGGTCTGGTTTAAAGTGGGCAATAATACCTATCATTCTTAAGACTCAACTCCCATTCTGAATTCTCAATGTCATTCTCAATTTCCCTCTCTCAATAGAGGGAAACCACCTCCCTATTTCCTGATTTTAAAGGGAAAAAATGATGTCAGATTTTCAGAGGCAAGTAGGGAAATGGGAAGGAAATGGTAATACATATAGAGAACATAATGACTTGTTAAAGGGAAAAAAATGAGGCGACATTGAAATATTTCCCCTAGAAATGAGAAGATCTGTCACTTGTCAAAATAGGGCAAAAACAGAACAAACAGACTGACAGCTGTGGAAACTTGGTTGATTGGGCTTCAACGTTTGAGGCCAGACATGATTCTGCACATGCTCTGGGACACAAGAAGCCTCAAACAGCTCGTTAGCATGTCAGGACTACCCAGCCCTCTCTGATCCAATGCTAGCCCCAGCCTCCCAGTATGACTCACTGAGGGCAGGTTTCTTACACCTTATTTGGCTGTAAAGCAGAGGAGCAACAAGACTGCTTGGGAAGCACGTTTCTGAATCCAGTACTTTGGAAATATCTAATAACTAGTGAGTATCAAAACAAGCAGCTTTTCCCCTGACCTCCCATCCAGTTGTCCTTCCCCATTGGGAATCCTCAGGGAATTCTAGACCCTAGAATGACACACTAGAAAATTAAAATTCTTAATGCCTTCAGTGAGAAATTCTGTTTTAAAAGAGCCAACCCTGCAAAAGAGAAGATTCAGGTGAATTACAACCAATGTTGTAACAACTTTCACCCAAGTCACAATTGCATGATGGTTCTCCTATGTCATTTGCTTTAAAAAAAAAAAGTTGTGTAAAATATCTATCAGTATATGTGACAGCTGACTGAAGGTTAAGGGATGCACTCTAGGTAACCTAAGGGATGGAGCAGCATTTGAACTCAGATACTCTAATTCCAAATCTAGCATGCCGTCTGCTGCACCATATCTATTAATATATTTTTTAGCCAACAGAAAAGATATTCTTTCTACAATAAGGAAACAGGCAGACTGTGTGTTTATAAATATGTACAAATACATATTAAGTTTTCTTTAAAAATGGCTTTCGAAAAACGACCTCAGGAATGCACGGGAAGAGGATCTTGTTGGAAATCTAAACTCTGCAGGTTGTATTTGTCACAGCTTTCAAACAGTTGGGCAGAGTTCAAGGTGCCTAATTAATCAGTGACAACAGAAAGGATCAGCAGAAGCAGCCTGTTGTTAAAGATAATTGCATCTGGGATACACTGGCATTTAATCAAATTCTAATTCTAATAGATAAACTTGCAACCCACAACAGAAGGGAAAACTCACCACAGCTCGAATCTGATGGCTGCTTTGCAGGGACACCCAGCCAAATCTTCTCTATGCTCCCATTCAACACTGCTGGTCATCCTGACCACAAGGCCCAGGAGAGCCTCTCTAGGATCCTCTGGCTTCTCAGCTTGAGAGGAATCTGCTAGGTGTCCTCCAAACAAGCAGCCAATATAAGAACTACCTCTGTTTAGAGGCAGAGGATTTAAAAGGCAAGAGCAAAAATCAGAGAGACAAGTTTGAGCCAAGCCTGAGTCCCTCCTGACACACAGAAGCCTGGGAGATGTTCAAGCCAGGTGGGACCCGGGGTAAAAGTATATGTGGGACAAAGGGAAGGGCAGATGCTCCTTTTTGGTCTGCCTGCCTTTAAGTTTGGTTAAGGAGACTATGGTCTTTTTCCCTTGAAGATTTTGGTCTATCGATAGCTTCCTAATCTAGAACATCCACTGGCTGCCTGTTTTTTGTTTGGTTTTTTTTTTGGCTCTGATTTATTATGTAGTGGGGACCACACCTTTACAGCAATTCTCAGGGTTCAGAACCCACTTGTGACTGTGGCGGCATCTAGAATTAGGGGTGGTGAGGAGAAGTGCAACACTACCTACCTATAAAAACTGCTTTCCTCCTAGACAAGTCAGCTCTCCAATATCCCCTCCTCACATACACACACATTGGAGGCAGCGGGCTGCTATAAGCCCCACCTCACTGAAATGAGCTGGAAAGCAGCCACCTGTTTTCTACTGGGCGAGAGGTGATTGATATGCAAGAGTGTACCAAGCCTTGGTGCGCTCAGCCATCCAGGACAAATAGGAAGGGAACTGTGAACAGACGTGGTGCTGCTCCTGAGGTTTCCTGAGTAATTCTGGAAGATCAGGCCCAAGTCCCATGACATACAATGGCCTCTGAGAGTCTATTTTAAAACCCTGACAACTTCCAAAGATAGCAAAGCTGGAAAAATAAAAAGAATGCTTTTTCCCTTTTATGGGAGATGCCTCAATCTCCCTCACTACCACTCTGAGCTCCTGCATCTCTGGAAGAAAGACATCTAGCTAAAAACTGGGTGGAGGAGAGGTGTTCCCTAGGCCATGTGGTCACTGTCCCCCTCTGTACATACAACTTGTTGAGCTCCTTTCTCCAACCTCTACCACTCCAATTATCGGCTTATTCGTGCCTTCTGCCCTAAAAGCCTTGACCTACATATAATGTAACGTTATGCACTGGTTTAACATTTCTTTTCTCCTACCTCTAATTCCTCCCAGAGGCTGGAGCCACGTCTATGTGACCTGTGAGCCACCTGTTTTGAGGCATGAAAACACCACGAGGAGGAGGGCTACTTCCTGCCTGGTTTAATTATAAATCACACCTACTTTGGAGAAGTGCGATAAGGATGAAGGAAGCTCATAGCGACGGATGTTCAATTTCATAGGGTGTTGGATCTAGGACAAAATTTGAAGTGTCTATTCCAGGGATCTTTAACCTTTTTTGTATCATGGACCCCGTAGGCAATTTGGTGAAGCTGATGGGCCCCTTCTAAGAATTATGTTTGCTGCTAAATTTCAGGGAGAGGTTACTGAAAATAAAATTGCATTTTTTTTTTCCCACTCAAATTCACAGATCTCTTGAAATTCACTCATGAACCATGGGTCCCAGATTAAGAAGCGCTGATATAGTTCAACCATTTCATTTCACCAAAAAAAAAAAAGTACAGAGCGATGAAGGAACTTATTCAGTGTCACACAGGTGATCAGGAAGAGCTGGCTTTCTAAGCCCAAATCCAGTGCTTTTTTCACTTTTTCCACTATAGTGTCTCTGTATTTTCAAGTAAGACAGCTCTTGACAGGAACCAGCAGAAATGGAGAAACAAAAACACTTCGCAAACATGTCAAATCTTGACACTACATAGAAGAAAAACCTGAATACCTTGTATAGAATTTTAGAATTGCTAAACCTGAGTCCTGGATATTTCTATTAGTGAGCATTATCGAATCATCGAGTCTAAATCTAGGCCATCCAAACTGAGATCTTCCCATAGTCCACAGAGTCACACATTCATGGAATAAGGGCACTGGTGATGGTTTTGAACATGCACACCACAAAACTCTAACTAATTACATAAAAATCATGTATTAAGCAAACACTGTGTGCTACGCTCTAGGGATACAAACAGAAATAAACAAGACAGCCTGCCCTCAAGGAAAATACATTCTAAGGTAGGAAGACAACACATACAGAGGAGTGGTAGTCAAGATAGAGTGTCAATTGATAATATCTTGATTTGATTTTAATTTTCAAAGTAAAATAAGGTGAAAGCTCACCAATCAGGGTCACAGGTGGGAGAAGAAGAAGGAAAAGGAGGAAGAGGAGGTGTTGCAGTATAGGCAGCTAGGGGGCACAGTGAAGAGAGTGTTGGTCTTCCAATTAGGGAGACCTAAGTTCAAATCCTGCCTCAGACACTTATTAAATGTGTGATCGTAGGCAGGTCACCTAAAATTTCATTCTCAGTTTCCTCACTTATAAAAATGGGGATAACATTACAATCTATCTCATGTAGTTGGTTTTGGCAAAGCTCAACTGAGATAATATCTTTGTAAATCTTACAGGACTATTACCATGATAAGCTATGACAGAGATTTCTGGAAGTGGTAGGGTAAGCTTAGGACCAGATGAAGTGAGAGCTGACCAAACAGAATCTGGGGTCTGATGATTTCTGGATGAGGAAGAGGACTCAGTGTGTGCAGCATGGACCAGAGATGTCTAGAAAGTGGTTAAGACCAAGATGGCGACACTTCATTCGATCTGAAGCACAGGGCCTGGCACTTGTAGGTACTTAATGAACATTTACTGACTGACTGAAGAGAACACCTGAGTTTCCCAGTAATACGCTGCTATGATTACACTAAATTTAATTTTCCCCTAAACTCACCCTCCCTCCCAATTTGCCTATTTCCACCAAAGGCACCTCCAAATCAGAATTGCCCAAGCTTGCCAAGTGGGCATCATCTCTGAGTTCCTTTCTCATTCCATATACCCAATCAGGTATTAAGCACTGTGACTGCGACGCCCTGCCACCTCTTGGAGACGCTGCTCCCTTCTCTCCTCTGACACTGCCCCCACTCTGGGGTAGGCCTCCATCATCTTATGCCTACACTACTGTGACAGTTTGCTGTCCTAAGTCTCTCCCCACTCAGCTAAGTCCCCCCTAATCAGTGAACTTCAGCAGTTCCTTATTACTTCTAAGATCAAATACAAAATTCTGTTTAGTTTTTACAATCTTTCATAATCTGGCCCCCTCCCATATTTCCAGTCTTCTTATGCCTTGCCCTCCCATCTCCCCATTCTCTGCAGTCTGGTACACTGACTTCCTGGCTGATCCCACCCCCGATTCTGGGCATTCCGACGACATGTTAACACTCTCCTTCCTCACATCCAACATCTAGCTTCCCAGGCTTCCATCAGATCCCACCCAACCTTTCTAGTCCTCCTTCATCTTGGAGCCTTCTCTCTGAGACAACCCCAATTGTTTGCACACAGGTGTTCGTGTGCTGTCTGCCCTTTTGGTCTGTGAGAGACCGAGGCTGTTTTCACCTTTCCTTGTATCTCTATCCTTCTGCACAGTCCCTGGTGAACTGAAGATATTTATTAAATGCTATCTGACGGACCGAGCCGGTGAGGCATCCTTGGATTCTTCCTTCTCACCCCTTTGGTTCACTACATCCAACCAAGCCCAGACAACACCATGCTGAAAGGCCCAAATGCCATCTTTTGTCATCCGCCCAGCCTCCTGTTCACTGCTTCCCCAGGTGGCTTATCTGTCCTTATTAGAAAGTACACTCCTCCAGGGCACGGCCTGTCTGGCCTTTGCATTTGTATCCCCAGCACTGGACACAGTCCTGGGCACACAGGGAGTGCTATTCATTCTCAAGTCAGGCCTTCTTCACCTTCTACCTGAAGGATTCCAACAGGTCTTCAATGGACTCCCAGCCTCTAGCCTCTTCCCCTCTAATCCATCTTCCACACAGCTTCCAAATGCACAGATTTAGCAAGGTCACTCACCTACTCAAGAAGCCTTGGTGACCTCAAGGACAAAGCACAGACTTCTGTTTTGTGTTTAAAACCCTTTATAATCTGGCTCCAGCCTCTCTTTCCCTATCACAAACTTGATTTTCCCACCATTCCTTGAAGGTAACATTCCAAATTCTGTCTCTACAACTTTGCCCAAGTTGTGTTGTGACTCATGTCTGGAGTGTTCTCCCTCTACATCTCCAATACCATCTTGCTTCAGGAAGCCTCTCCTGATTCCTTCCACCTAAAATAAACTCTTTTTCATGTATCCTGTATTTAGTTGTCTGTGAACATACTATTTCTCTCAGTAGAATGTAAGCTCCTTGAGACTAGGGAATGTCTTACCCCACTACACCCAGGCACAAAGCCTGACACCAGTAGGTACTTAATACATGCTTACTGGAAGGAAAGTGCTGCTACTTAAGTAAATAAATTCTTTTTGTCTGATTGCTACCTCAGGGAGTACCTGTGCAACTGAGCTCAGGGGACCCAAGCACTACTGAGATGAAACAGACTAAGCCCATCAAAGGATGAAAACAGAATAAGTGATGACGAGAGGCTGGGCTCTCCTAAAATAAAAAATCTCAGAGTCTCAAAGGATCTTAAAGGATTATCGGGAAACAGAAAAGGTTGTCAAAGAACAACTCAGAATCCAGAGAAAAAACGTTCCCTTTCTCCAGTACCCAGGGAAGGGTCATCTCCAGTCATCTTCACTGACTAAAGTTCGTCTGACAATGGCGGCCGTCCCTACTTGCCGAGACCTGCCACCTAGTGAAGGTAAAACGTAGCCCTTAGCAACAGCCTGGCTGGTCTTCGATGACAAGGCGAGCGTGGGATGCTACATAAGAACGAACATCTAAGAGGAAGAGACAGCAACTGTGTGGGACGGAAACACCTGGGTTTTTAAATCACAGGGAATATCCTGCCTTCTGATGTTTGTGGCTGAAAGAGGTTCCATTAATACTAAGACACATGACGATTCCTGCCATCACTTATTCACACACCACAAATCTATTCCCATGAGCAAGCTGGATTCTCTACAAGCAGGAGAGGAAAAGGCCAATTTTGGGGTCTGCACAAATTGTACTTAAAAATCTATACTTAGAATGATCTATCCTTATTTTCATGCTTTTAGAGCCACTGAAACAGCTTTATACATTAACACATACACAGATACACAAAGACACACACACAGACACACACATACGCATCCCAAAACAACCGGACTTTGGCTCTCCAATGAATGCACTTAGCCTTCTCTTCTTTAGAAATAATCAATCGATAAACATTTATTAAATGCCTAATAGGTATCAGGCACTGAGCTAAGTATAGGGGATACAACTGGAAAGAGACAGTCACTGCTTTCAAGGGGCATAAACATATGTAGACACACACATACGGAGACAGAGAGAGACACACAGAGATAGAGAGAGACAGAGAAAGATAGAGACAGACAGAGACACAGAGAAAACAGCCAGAGACAGACACAGAGAGACAGAGACAGACAGAGACACAGAAAGAGAGACAGACAGAGACAAAGACAGGGATAGAGAGTGCAAGAGAGAGAGCATATGAGAGACTGTGAGAGAATGCAAGAGTGAGTGAGAAGACAGAGAGAGAGAGAGAGAGAGAGAGAGAGAGAGCAAAAAAGCATAAGAGAGAGTGCTCTCTATACAGGATAAATAAGAAATAATTAACAGAGGGCAGACACTGGAATTAAGAGGGGTTGGGGAAGGCTTCCAGTAGAAGGTGGGATTTGAGTTGGGACTTAAAGGAAGCCAGGGAGGGCAGCAGTCAGAGCAGAAGAGGGAGAGTGTTCCAGAGACTGGAGATAGTGAGAGAGAATGCCCAGGGCCAAGAGATGGAGGATGATCTTGTTTGTGAAACAGCCAGGAGGTCAGTGTCACTTAATGGAAAAGTACCTGGTTGTGGAGTAAGGTGTAAAACAATGGGAAAGGTAGGAGGAGGTGGGTTATGAAGGATTCTGAAAGTCAAACAGTACATTTTCTATTTGACCCTGGAGGTGACAAGGAGCCACTGGAGTTTACTGAGTAGGAGGGGAGTTAAAATGGTCAGACCTGCACTTTAGGAAAATCACTTTAGCGGCTGAATAAAGGAAGGACTGGAGTGGGGAGAGACTTGAGGCACGCAGACCCCCCCAGCAGCTATTGCACCAGTCTAGGTGTGAGGTGATGAGGGCTGGAACAGGAGTAGATAGTGTCAGAGAAGAGAAGGGGGCGTATTCAAGAGATGCTGAAGAGGGGAAATCAACAGGGCTCTGCAACAGCTTGGATATGACAGGTGGGGTTGCGTGTGAGAGATCATGAGGAGTCCAGGATGACCCCTAAGTTGAGCCTGGAGGACGTGGAGGATAGTGTTGCCTTCTATAGTAATATCAGTAAAGGTAGGAAGAGGGGGTTTGGAAGAAAAATAAGCTGCATTTTGGACATGTTCAGTTTAAGATGTCTACTGGACATTCAGTTGGAGATGTCTGAAAGGCAGCTAGATGTAAGACTGTAGGCTAGCAGAGGATTTATGGAGGAATATAGGATGGAATGAGATCACTTGAGCTGAGCAGAGGGGTTAGTCTTCCTCATGTGAAAGAGGGGTGACCTAAGGGATAGGAGATAAGAAGAGGAAGTTCACAGCCAATGGCCTCAATTCTTTCTGTAAAATATGAGGTAAGGTTCTCAGATGAGAGAGTAGGGGGAGGTCTAAGGAAGGATGAGAAGGTTTGGAAGATCCACTGTGGAGAGTGGGATAGAGAGTGGATAAGTGGGATTTGGTAGGATGGCCTAGCAGCAGTAAGGGCCCAGTTGAGGTTGTGACCTAAATCTGCAGTGGAACCAGCTGTGTAATTTTCTCCACCTTCATTCAGCATCATATGTGTACATGAGAAGGCAGTGGTTTGTGGGAATGATCCATGGTTTGGCTGGCTGTAGTCAGTGATGTGATAAGGAGGCTGGGGCTTCAAGAGAGGAAGACAGCATAGAATTAGATTGCTCACCCAGGAGCAAAGATGGAGAGAAGAGGAGAGGGTGACCAGTGTACAGGGGGATGGCCTGGGGAGAGAACTGTGGGGACAAGGGACTGCAGGTCGGTAGGGAGGTCAATGAGCAAGATCTGTGGTACTTGAAAACAGGAGCTATGCTCTTGCTCTTTAAGGCCTCAAACGGTGGGTCAATGATTTAGGGCAAGGCAGCGTCTATTCCACAAGTTGATATTATACATCAACGTTCATAATAATGATGAAGCCTCTTGTCCATTTCACGTGCCTGTTCTAAAAGCCGATGAGACGATATAAAGTTCTGGTTCTGAGAAGAGCAATCTTGCTATGACTAGGGACATACATCGTGTGCTGGGGGACGGTTGAGAGAAGCATGGAGGACAGCAGCTTCATATTTGGAAAACAGTCTCCCTAGGCTTTTCTCTTTCCCTTTTGTGTCTGCTAATGACAGGATCATCACACCTGATGCCTTAACCCAGAGCTACTGTTAAATTCAATTTGACAAAACTTTTATTAATCAGCTACTATATATAAGCCACAGCATCAGGTACCAGGGAGTCATAGATTACTGGAATCCAGAGCTTACAATCTAATGGCTTGGAAAGGGAGAGGAGGGCAAGACTACATGGACCAAAAATGGTCATGATAAAAGAGACTTTAATAGATGAAGATTTGCTGACGTAGGCAGACACAGATCGCAGGTATGGGGGATAATATGAGCGAAGCAGAAATGGAAAGGGGCAGGACTAGAATGTAGAATGGAGATTAAGTCTAGGAAGGTAAACTAGAGGCACATTCTCTAGGACCTGGAATGAAGGAGTCACTCAGTAGGCAATAAGAAGACAGTGAAGGCCCTTGAGGAGAGGAGGCACAAGAGCAGAGCAGGGTGTAGAAGGGCAATGTGAGAGGCAGGGTAGCAGTAAGCAGAGCTGGCGCCTGAACAGTGATTACAATGGAAGAGGAGGGTGTGACCAACAGACATCTATTCATTCATTCATTCAAGAGATATCATGGGGAAGAGAAAGTAAAACACGACCAACTACTGGAGGTCTTACTGTATCAATGGGCAAAGCGGTATTCAAAATTATGACTCAGAACCATGGCAGAAATAATCGAGGGCTCTCAGATTTTTAAGTACCTGAAAATTCTGGCACAAAGAACAATTTCTAAGAGACTGGAGATCAAGTTCAGACCCTGGACATGGGAACAGGACTTACAGATCTTCAGGATAAAGCCCTTGGGGAAAACGGAAAAACCAGCTGATCTGAAGCTACATGTAAAAGCCCTACGTCAGCACTGAAGTAACAGCAGAAGCCCTTGTAATTAGAATCCAATAAAGCCAAAGTGGTAAATAGCAGGGAGTCAAGGAATTACAGCAAGCAGATGAAGGGGCCTATTTACCTCTCTGCATGGAGTGTCAAATGCAGATTCAGGAGGTAACGTATTTCTCATGAAGTAGATTCTTCTGAATACAATATTCAAGTATTTAAAAGCAGACAGTCAATAGGCACATTGCCTTTCAAATCATGCACACTATCCATCATCCCCTAAGCTTTTATTCTTGAGGTTTTCTGTACAAAGTAAGCAGAATATGCATGTAAACCAAAGAGTGATCGACACACATGTGAAACATACACATGCAGATACACACACATTTATGTACACATACATGCAGACAAAAGAAGTGCTGGTCACATCTGTCTTTTCTCCCCATTTAGAGACACAACCCTCACCCCACATCATCACTACTATCCTCTTCAAAAATAATTGTGATAATGAGGATGGTGAGGGAGGAGACTCGTGTACAGAACAATAGCATGTTTCACATTTATAGGTACATCTTAAAGGTCACTATACTCCAGTGAGAGATGAAAGCTCAAAGGAGGTAGCGCAGAAAGAATCATATGGTACCTCATGAACCACAGGACCCAAGAGAAAGTGGAGCCTCTGACAAAGTTCTCCGAGATTGGACAAACTGCTGGCCCTGTGGCTACCGTCCAGATCTTTCGCTCCCCTCAGGAAGGTGTGAATCAAAGGTTCTCGGTACTTTGACACCATGTCCCCTGTTGGAGAAAGAGAAGAAATCCAAGCTTATTTTAAAAGACATTTTCAGCCTTTAAAAAAAGAAAATATTAGTGTTTCATGCTTTAGGAGGTTCTACCATTCAAGTTATTTTGTTATATTCTTATAACAATGAACAGATGAGGCCCCTGCCTGGGGAGTGATCCCCAAGGTCCTATCCTAAGTTTTTTTTCCTCTCTCCAACCTCTCCACCTTAGGGATCTCATCAGCCCCCGAGGACTAAACATCATCCAGGGATCTATATACTGAGCTCCAGACTCTCTCTTGACTTCCAGACCTAAATCAGTATCTGTTGGACATTTCAAACTGGATAGTCCATAGATGTCCCAAACTCAACATGTCTTTATCAAGACTTGTCATCTTTCCCCTCTACACCTACTTGTCTTCTAAGCTTTCCTAACAATAGCTAGCTAGTATTTATAGAGCACCCATTACATGCTAGGCGTTTTACAAATGTCATCTCATTTGGTCTCCACAACAGTCTTGGGAGGTAGGTGTTGTTAATACCCTCAATTTATACTGGAGGAAACTCAGGCAAACAGGTTAAGGGACTTGCCCAGGGTCACACAGCTAGTTAGCGTCTGGGGCCACACTTGAACTCAGGTCTTTCCAACTCTGGGCCCAGCACTCTCTCCACTATCTGTCTGTGTTCATCCTTCATTTTTGAAGAAGACCATTTCACTAGAGAAATGATGACATGACTTGCACTTGACTTTGTTTAGAGTGAGGGAGGGCTGTGGAAGGTCATCAGCTTCACTCTCCCCTCCTGAGCCATCTGGATCCAGTGACAAGATATTTATTCATCAGGATGACTAGAGAAGACCCAGGATGCAATGACCTTGACCTATTTTGGTACTCACTTAGAGTAGGTAATGCCCATTCAGTGAACAGGCCTCTTTAAGAAGTAATCAGGGAATGGCCCCTGCAATGAGCGAAAGAAAAAAAACGTATACCAAGCTGGGAGCAACATTCTGAAGCCAGGAGGGTCCTGAAAAGAGACATTAAGTGGAGTTTGGGCAGAGACCTATTGTTGTGCGAGAAAGAGGGGGCGGGGGTAGAGAGAGAGGGAGTGAGGGAGGAAGGGAGGGAGGGAGAGAGAGAGAGGGAGGGAGGGAAGGAGGGAAGGAGGGAAGGAGAATCTGGCCCATAAACTGGGTGTCCTCCTCTGGCCATCCAAATTTACCTTCCTTTGGAAAGGAGAAGGAAGGGAGGCAGCTTGGTCATTGTCAAAGAAGACCATGACATCAGAGAAATAATGAAATAAGAAATATTAGGTGGAATCTGATTACTCAACAAACTGTCTACAGAAAGCTACAGTTTAAGAGAAGAATCTTTCAAAGTTAATTTTTGGTTTATCTGTCTCCTAGACATGACTATGAAGAACTGATTTTCCAAAAGAGTAAAAGAAAATAAAATATACGAATGAATTTTAAAAGTATTTATTAAAAGTGGTTGCTTCAGGCTAAGTACTGTGCTCAGCATTGGTGATACAAAAAGAATAAGTAAAACAGAACCTGTTCTCAAGAAGCTCACCCTCTAATTGGAGAAGAAAATATAGGGGCGGTGGAGCAGAAAGACTCACCTATGCTAGCTCGGAACCTACAGCCCATGGATTTCCTCTAAAAAGAACTCCCAATAAATTCTGGAACAGTGGAAGCCGCGCAGCAACACAGTGAAGGAGATTTCCATTCCAGAGAGCCCTGAAAAACCGACCCCAAAGGTCCATCACGCACAAGACGGGAGCAGAGCCCTCCCCTGCCCCGGCAGTGCGGCACCCAGAGGAGCAAGCAGATCCGAGTAGGCTTCAGGGACGGAATCTCCAGCAGCCGAGAGGGTCCCTCCACCCACAGACGCACAGGTCAGTGAGAGAGACGGGCTAAGAGGGGAGCAGGGTGTCTCCAGGACTCAGGCCCCCTCAGGAGGCAGCTGCAGAGGCAGTGGTGGCCAGAGGCTCCTGAAACAGGCAGGAACTCAGCAGCAGCTCATTACAAAAGGTCTCTGCATAAACCCCCTGAGGGAACTGAGCCTGGGAGGTGGCCCTGTCCCCACCTGAGAACCTCATTAAATCTTACCCTGAATAGCAGCCAGGCCTGCCGCCAAAAGCCCTGAGGCTGGGGAGCAGAATTTGAATCTCAGACCCTAAGCACTAGCTGGGCAGACCTAGGCTGAGGGTGGAGAGGAATCTCAGAAGTCAAGTAACTGGCTGGGAAAATGTCCAGGAAAGGGAAAAAAAACTAAGACCATAGAAGGTTATTTTCTTGAACAAATGATTCCAAGCTTCCTCTCTGACGAGGAAGAACAATACTTACCATCAGGTAAAGACATAGGAGTCAAGGCCTCTGTATCCCAAACATCTGAAATAGATATCCAATGGGCTCAGGCCATGGAGGAGCTCAAAA
>CM053769.1:127361798-127385943 GCA_028658325.1 Potorous gilbertii
ACACAAGTAAAAAAAAAAAAAAAGAAAATATATAAGAAGAAAGTTCACCTACAAGATGGAAGGAATACCCAGGGGTCCTTAGATTATGTCAGCAGGTCTGATGGCATTACTAAGAGTAACTTAATACTGTAGCTTAATTTTGACTAGTAAAACTAACATTTTCTTGCCACTAAAAAGAAAGCAGAATTAAATTTTACCCAGTTAGTTTCCTAATGAAATATGAACATGATAAGAGAAAATAAAACATTTTTGGGTCCTAAAAAATAAAAAGGGATAACAGTTTGATAAATATTTGGGTTTAGTATAGTATTTCATGCTAAAATTTGGGCAAAAGCAACAAACTTTTGTTTCAATGTGCGAATATGTTGTCTAACTGGACAAATTTTACTATTACTTTTCTATAATTGTAAAGCTCAAAAATACATATTAAAACAATTTAAAACAAACTTCTGCCAATAATATGACAAAATACACAATTTTCTTCTTTATAAAAAAATAAAGAATATCACTGTATTCCTCATGGTTCAAAGGTACAATGTTTAACTTCATATAACAAGTCAAATAATCTTTAATATCTGCATTCAAAAATCGTATTCCTAGTGGTCAAAAGTATTTCTCCCCAAATATATTTTATCACTTTCCTCCTAATATTCAAATTCTTGGGCTTGGTTGCTGGCTATAAATAGAACATTTACTAATGTATTCAAAATGTGTCTTAAAAACATACAAAAAACTTTCAACCACTTATGATAATAAGGTTTTTTAAAGTGACTGGATTTCAATGAGTCAAAAGATTATCTACCTGCATATTCACAGAACCACTCTAAGCATTTCTTACTTGAAAATGTTTCTTCCTCAGTTTTTATTCTATTGAACATATTGAATCATATGTTCTATATATGCTATCATGTCTACTTTTGCCAGCTTGGTCTGTCAAAGGCACCACAACTCTTTCATTCTCCTGGGTTTCTAATCTCGGAGCAACCCTAATTCCTCACCTCCCATTTCCAATTAGTTGTTAAATCTTGTCCCTAACATTCATCCCCTTTTCTCTCCTCACACATACACCCTTTATTTCAGACATTCATCAACTCTCATCTACACTATGACAAGGGCCTCCTAACTGGCCCCCTCCACTCCTATTTGCCCAGAGCTACAAAAGACAATTTCCTTAAGTACATATCTGGTCACATCATTCCGCTATTCAATAAACTCCAGTGACTCCCTATTCCTTGTAGGATCAAATGTAAATGGCTATGTTTGGCTTTCAGAGTCCTTCACACCGAGCCCCAAATTAACTTTCTAGCCTCATCATATCTTACTCTCCCATTGGTACTGGACCATTCAACCCAACTGCTTTCTTCTCTCTCTCACACACACACACACACACACGTGCACACACACACACATGTTCTTTCTCTCTTTCCACCTCCTCTCTTTAGATCTTTGCTCTGTCTACCCTTTCGTGCCTGGAATGTGCTAACCCTTCATCTTCACTGTAGATTTCTCTTCTCTCTTCCTTCAAGCTGTGCCTCTAGTGCCACCTTTGACAAAAAGACTTCCTTGAATCTCCCCATCTGCTAGTGCCCTCTCTCTACCTACTTTGCATACCATATGCATATGGATGGATATGTGTATATATGTATGTGTACATACATATGTGTGTATACAAGATATGGAAATAGTATCTACAAATCTACATTTCGCAGAATGTAAGCTCCATGGCAGTAGGCGTTAAATGACTTGTATCAGGGCAGATAGATGGCTCAGTGGATAGAGTGCTAGGCCTGGAGTCAGGAGGTTGTTCAGTTGTTTTTCGGTCTAACTCTTCATGATCTCATTTGGGGTTTTCTTGGTAAAGATACTGGAGTGGTTTACTATTTCCTTCTTCAGCTCATTTGACAGATGAGGAAACAGAGGCCAACAGAGTTCAACGACTTGCCCGAGGTCACATAGCTAGTAACTGTATGAGGGTGAATTTGAACTCGGGAAGATGAGGCTTTCTAACTGCAAGCCTAGTGTTCTATTCACTGTGTGTGTGCATGTACACATGTATACAAATACATATATAATCATACTGAAAAAACTATGAAATAAATATGAAATAGTTTAGTGAGGGCGAACATTAGCAGAAAGATTTCACATCTTTCTGAAGGCAGTGCTCAAGCTGAGTCTCAAAAGCAGGAAGGGTTTCTGAGGCAGAGGTGAAGTGGTAAAGCATTCCAGGCATGGGGGGATGGCCAGTGTTAAGGTATGGAGAGGTAGTCCAATCTGATCAGCCTGCAGAGCCCTGCCCTCATCCCAGGAGATTTCTCAAGCACTAACTCTTTAGTTCCTCAGTCTAGACAGTTCCCATGAACTTGGCTACACTATTGGGCAGTCTCATCCTTGATGTCATCACCGCCCAACTGTCACATTCACATGCCCGAGAACTCCAGACTCCTTCTATCACGTCATACAACATTTTCATAAACCTCTCCCTGCACACCTCACCATCCTTAACTCTATCCTCCATACTCTCTGAGTCCACCCATCCTCCTCTTCTTGGACTGCTGCCCCTACTCGGGCACACTCTCCACCATTCCCATTCCCAATCCCATGCCCTAGGTGAACTGGTATGACTCCACAGTTCTCTACTCTGGAACTCTTGTTCTCTTGTCCAATTGCCGATTGAATCGACTATCCATCTTCTTCATTCTTACTCCTATGTTGCTGAACAGAGTTGGAGGAATTTATGCAACCATTGAGACTAAATCCCCTACCAATTTATATTATCTAACCTCAGATAGATCCTCACTGTAGCAGGTTCTATTCAATTCTCTGTCCTACTCAGTATAGGAGCTGTTCCAAACCTTTTATTTCAACTTTCTTATTTGAACTCCTGCCTCCACTTTCTCAATGAGAAATCTTGCTTTATATTTAAGGCAAAAAACAGTGTGTTCACCAAAAGTGCCCTCTTTTTTCCTCTTCTTCATCTTGTGTCCTCTGACATCATCTCCTGCTATGTATCTTCCTTCCCCTCTGTGTCACATGAAGAGGTGACCCTTCTCCTGGTTAAGGCCAGCTTCTCCATGTGAACATTGATTCCATTCCCTCCCAGCTCCCCTGGCAGATTATCCTATTACCCCCCCACCCCCATCTTCAATCTTTGTGTCTAATGGTTCTTACCCTGCGGCCTACATGCATCTCCCACCCTTAAAGAATCTTCCCTAGATTCTACACTTCTCGATTGTTCTTATCCTGTAGGTTTCCCTGACTTTCTCAGTGAAACTGAAAATGTGGTCATACTTAGTGTCTCCACTTCTTTTCTCCCTGTCTTCTAACCCTCCTGAAGTCTGACTTCCAACCTCACCCTACGAGTGAAGCTGCCCTCTCTTGGTTCTCCTCCTTCCACTCTCACAGCTCCTCAACACCTTTCAGTGGATCTACATCCATGTGAGTTTTCCCCAAGCCTCTGCTCTGGGCTCTCTTCTCTTCCCTCTAGACACTCTCATCAGTTCCTATGAGGTTCAATGATCTTTAAGCTGATGATTCCCAAATCTATCTATTCAGCCCTAGAGTCACTTTTGAATGCCAGTACTGCATTACCAAGTTCTGAACTTCTCCTGTACTGTCAAGGCCACCACCACCCTTATCAGTTACCCAGGTATGAAATTTTTTTTAAATTTTATTTTATTTTCAAGTCCACATTTTCTCCCTTCAGCCCTCTGAAAGCAAGAAAAACAAAACTTGCAACAAACACATATGGTCAAGCAAAACAAATTTCTATTCTATGTCCAAAAAAAAATCTCAGTCTACAATCTAAGTCTATCACCTCTCTATCTGGAATGGGATAGCATGCTTCATCATGAATTCATTGGAACTGTACTTGTGTTGACCACAGTCCCTGAATCTTTTAAAGCTTTTTGTCTTTATAATGCTTTTATTGTATAAGCTGTCTACTGGTTCTTCTTACTGCACTTTGCATCAATTCATGTAAGTCTTCCCAGGTTTCTCTGAAACCATCCCCTTCAACATTTCTTACAGCTCAACAGTATTTCATCACATTCACATCCCATAACTTGTTCAGCCATTTCCCAAAAGATGGGCATCCCCTCAGTTTTCAATTCTTTGCCACCACAAAGAACTATAAGAAATATTTTAGTATATAAGGGTCCTTTTCCCCTTCCTTTGATCTCTTTTGGGGCAGAGCCCTGGTAACAGTATTACTGAGTCATAGAGTACAGGCAGTTTCATAACTTTTGTGGCATAGTTCCAAAATGCTTTCCAGAATGGCTGGCCAGATTTAAAATCTTGATGGCTTCCTTGACTCTTTAATCCCAATCATCCCATTTATCTAATCAGTTATCAACTCTTGTCACTTCTTTCTCCAAAAAAAGGAGCTGCATATAATTCCTTCTCTTTACTTACACTGTTACCACCCTAGGTCCTATGTTTTGTCCTGCCTGGATGACGGCAAGTACCTTCTAATTGGGATCCCTGCTTCATGTCTTTCCCTACTCCAATCTATCATTCACATACACACCAGATTCTTCTTAAGCAGATATCCAACACTGTCACTCAATAAACTTCCATGATTCACTGTTGCCAGAAAATGTAGTATGAAATGTTGAGGAGGCAGGTTCTATTACCCTCCCAAACCAAATATAAACTCCTCTGTTGATCATTTAAAACTTTTTATAACCTGGTCCATTTCTGTATTTTCAGGATTCCCACATATAATTTCCCTCCACAAACTCACACACAGAGTCATACTGGCCGACTTGCTGTTGATGCCCTATCTTAGGCCCTAAGCGGCACAGTGAATACAATGCTGGATTTGGGAACAAAAAGTTCAATTCCTGCTCCAGACACCTATTAGTGGTATAGTCCTGGACAAGTCATTAGCCTCAGTGAGCCTCAGTTTCCACATCTATAAAATGTGGATACTAACAACAATTAATTCCAAAGCTTCTTATAACGATCAAATACGATAACATCTGTAACGCTTTAGCTATATCATGCTATTTATTATCTCCTGTCTCTTCTGCCTTTGCGCTGGTGGTCCCCCATTCTTCCGCACTCAGTCTGAGCCCTCCAAGATGCTAACCAGCACAATATCTTCCCTCTCCTCTATAGGCATCTTCAATAGAACAACTTTTTTACCCATCATCTTCCCAGTCAGAATGTCAGTTACTTGTTACTGCTGTTGTTCGGCCTTCATTCTTTTTTTGTTGTTGTTTTTTTTATTTATTAATTTATTTTTAGTTTTTAAAATTCACTTCCGTAAGTTTTAAATTTTCTCCCCAAGATGACCTGCAATCTGCTATGGGCTCTGTACATGCATTCCTATTAAACCAATTTTCACGTTAGTCATGTTGCACAGAAGAATTATAATGACTGGGAGAGACTGTAAGAAAGGAAAAAACAAAACAAAAAGAAAACGGTCTGCTTCTCTCTGAATTTTGACTCCATAGTTCTCTCTCTGGATGTGGACGGCATTTACCGCCATGAGCCCTTTGGAATTGTTTTAGGTCCTTGCATTGCTGCAAAGGGTTAAGTCTCACAAAATCAGTGTGGCTGTTTCTGTGAACAAGGTTCTCCTGGCTCTGCTCACTTCATATAAGTCTCTCCAGATTTTTCTGAAGTCTGCCTGTTCATTATTTCTTATAGCACAGTAATATTCCATTATATTCACACATCAC
Organism: Potorous gilbertii; assembly: GCA_028658325.1. Lineage (NCBI taxonomy): Eukaryota > Metazoa > Chordata > Mammalia > Diprotodontia > Potoroidae > Potorous > Potorous gilbertii. Next base: position 127,367,483 of record CM053769.1, read on the forward strand.
AACTTGTTCAGTCATTCCCCAATTGATGGGTTTCCCTTCAATTTTTTATTCTTGTCAGACTTCATTCTTGAAAAGGACCGGTGACATCACAAGGTGATGTCTGGACTCCTGCATGAATTTGATTTAAGTAATGCAGGGCTGCACAAAGTCTTCAGCCTCACTCTCTCCCCCAGAGTCACTGAAATCCAGTGGTAAGACTTAAGAGCAGGGAAGACTTTTGCCCTTCTTGAATCTCCTGAACTTTGTATATATTAAGCACTTAATAAAATAAATAATAAACCTGATTGTATAATGTGGTGGAAAAAGTAGGTTGGAGCCAAGCTATCAGACTTTGCTAACTAGGAGTTCTTATTTTAGCTTATCGGTTGTCCTCAGGAAGTTCTAAATGAATGCTTTCTCCTTGCTAAAATCTTCCTCAAAGTTTGGTCTTGCTGAATTATTTTGCTCTGATTTTTCACACCATCTTCGCTTTCTTTCCATATCTGTCATCTATGCATTTCTCTGTTGGGGGAGGCATGTAGATAGAGAGCTGGCTCTGAAGCCAGGAAGGAAGCCTCGTCTTCAAATTCTGCCTGTATCAACCTGGATGAATCACCTAAATGGTCTAGGAAACTAAGACTGTGGTTATAGAAAAGGTTCTGACCCACACTGAGAAAGGGAGCTTCCCCATTAGTTCCAGGGAAGACTTATATGAAAAATGATGTAAAGTGAAGTGAGAAGAACCAGAGACAACTTATACAATAAGAACACTGTAAAGACAAAAAGCTTTAAAAGACTCAGGGGCAGTGATCAGCACAATCACTCACCACAGTTCCAGAGGATTCATGATGAAACATGCTATCCCACTCCAGACAGACTCAGATTATAGACTGAGATATTTTGGGGGGGGATATAGCCAATGTGGGAATTTGTTTTGCTCTCCTTAAGAGGGATTATTTCTGATTCTTCCTCATCTCATCTATCCCACTGATCTACCTTCCTATTTTTTAACCAGTACCAAATGGTTTTATAGACTTTCTACTTTTCATATGTGACCCCAGATCCACACCTGGAAGGGGTATCATTTATTCTCCTTCGTGCATTCCGTTTCTGGACTACAGACCTCCCGTTTCTCCAGTGGTATTCTGGATCGCATCTTGCTCTGTCCTACAGGACACCTCTGGTTGACGCAGCACTGAATATCCCTCCAATTATTCACATTTTCTCAATTTCTTTTAAGGAGTGTTGTCTAATTCTACCTGGAGCTATTGACTGTGTTTGGGTAGGTTCATTCTCAAATATTTCATGTGTTCTGCAGCTCTTTGGAATGGAACCTCGTTTTCTATTACTGCCCTCTGAGTTCTGTTATTGCTACAAAGACACACTGCTGATCCCTGCAGGCTTCGTTTGCAGCCTGTAACTTAACTGAAACTTCTATTTATCTCAATGAATTTCTTTGATTATTCCTCAGAGTTTTAGACCATCGGATCACTGGCAAACAGGGGTAGCTTTACATTGTCTTTTATGCCTTTATTTCTTTTGTCTTACTGATAAGATCTTAAGGACTGGAGTTCTTCATGTCCATCGATGTTTTTAGTAGTTCTAAAATTATAACAAATAACAGTAGGGAAAAGGAGCATTCTTGCTTTATGCCTATATTTAATGGCAAAGCTTTCAGTGTTTCCTCATTGACAAAAATTCTACTTTTGATTTATGACACTTTTTATGAGATAAAAAATATCCTATATTAAAAATATGCCTATATTTTGTAGGTTTTTTTTTTAAAGAATATGTCAGTATTGTATTTGGTCAAAGGCTGATTCTACATATGTGGATATAATATGTGGTTTCGGACGTTTTTGCTTTTAATGACTAATTATCATATTGTTTTCCTAACACTGAGTCCTCTACATTTCTGGTCTAATAGTTTGATCACAGTGATTTATTTTTTTGGATAAATTTCTTTAATTTTTTGGCAAGGAATTTATTTAGCATTTTTGAATTAATATTCATTAAGGATATGGGTCTATAATTCTCTCTTCTTTCTTTTTAGATATTAGGCTTAGATATTAGAACTACATTTGTATCAAAAAATAAATTCAGGAGAATGCCTTCTTTCTCAATTTTTGAGAATAATTTATGTTGTATTAATTGTCTCTTAAAATTTTAATAGAATTTAGGGCAGCTAGGTGGTGTAGTGAATTGAACACCAGGCCTGGAGTCAGGAGGATCTGAGTTCAAATGTGACCTCAGACACTTGATACTTACTACCTGAGTGACCTTGGGCAAGTCACCTAAGCCCAACTGCCTTGCCTTCCCCCTTCCAAAAAATTTTTTTAAAATAGAATTCTCCATATCGCCACAGACAGAAATCCATCTGAACCAGGTTGCTGGGTCCTCTTCCCTGCCCAGAGCAGTTACTTTACAGAAGCTCAGTTTCTTTTTTTGAGATTGGATTATTTAAGATCTCTACTTAGTGTTCATCATATTATATATTTCTGGTTAATCTACTTTAGAATTCTCAATTTTGTTGATATTTTATCCATAATTCCTAACTACTATAACTATGTATAGTAGGTTCTGATAATTCTTTTATTTCTTCTCTGTTGTGATTTCCTCTTTTTATTTTGTTAATTTGACTTTCTTTGCTCTTGTCATCCAGTTGACTAATTTTGTTAGTCTTTTAAAAGAACCAGCTTTTAGTTTTGTTTTATTCATTCTGTTTGAGTCCCAATTCATTTATTTTTCTAACATTTTTAAGACCTCTCAATAAACTTGAAAACATAAATTTATGAAGAAAAGACTATTTGACAGTAATTACTGGGAAAACTGAAAATCAGAAATTAGCTATAGACCGACATCTTGTACCATATACAAGAAAAAATTCAAATTAGATATGACATGAATGTTAAAGATCAAACCATAAAAAAATTAAATTTTTATTTTTAATCATATATTTTTAGTAGTTGTAAATCATGGATTTGTAACCAAAAAAAAGGGATAGAGGCAGTTAGAAAAGATAAGATGGTTTTGATTATGTGAAATAGAAAAGATTTCACATGAACAAAATTAATTCAACCAGGGTAAGAATGAAAATGATTTATTGAGGAAAACATCTTGTATTGAACATTTCTGATAAGAGTCTGATATTCAAGCTATGTAGACAAATAACAGAAATATACAATACCAAAAGCCATTCCTCAGAAGACAGCTGTTCAAAGGATATGAACAATTCTCAAAAAAGAAACAGAAATGATCAGAAACCAAATGAAAGTGCCCCAAATCAAAACAAGAGAAAACAGAAACCAAATAACCCTGAGGTTTTACCTCATCCTCAGCAAATCAACAATGACAACAAAAGATGATAATATTCCATGCTGGAGGGGCAGATGAAAGATACATTAATGAATTGCTGGGGGAGCAGTGAATTGATCATTTAGAAAGCAACTTGGAATTAGGTGAAGACAGTGACTAAAATATCCTCTGACCCAGAGATTCCACTACTTGGACATACACTAAGAAAGTCAAAGAAAGAAAGGCCTCAATCATATAAACACACTATTTATAGCAGCACTTTCTGTACTATCAAAATACTAGAAACAAAGTGGATGTCTATCAATTGTGGTATATGGACATAATAAAACATTATAGTACTATAATATGCAAATAATACACATGGATATAATGGAACATTACAGTACTGTAAGAAATGATGAATTCTGACTCTTTGTGACCTATTTGGGCAAAGATAAAGGGTAGTTTGCCATTTTCCTCTCCAGCTCATTTTACAGATGAGGAAATTAAGGCAAACTGGGTTGAGTGACTGAGAGTCAGTAAATGTCTGAGGCCAGATACGAACTTGGGTCTTCCTGACTCGAGGTCTAGTGTTTTATCCACTGTGCTACCTACCTGCTTTATTCTACTGATCTACCTGCCTTCTCAAGAAGGGAGGGAGAGAATTTGGAACTCAAAATTTTAAAAAATGAATGCTAAAAATTGTTTTTATATGTAATTGGAAAAAAATAAAAAAAATTTATTAAAGAAATAACAAATACAGAGAAAGATGGAAAGTTTTTATGAACTGATGAAAAAACCCAGAATCAGCAAAACAACACAAATCACAATAATTAAAACTGAATGCTATAAAATGGTCATGACCAAGCTTGACCCTAAAAAAGAGATATGAGAAGCCATTTCTCCCTACTTTGCAAACAGGGGAGCATTTAAGATTGAAATTTTTTAATATGCTAGTTTTGTTCAACTTTATTTTCCTCTGTTTTTCTTTTCTTCTTTATCATAGAAGATAGCTCTCTGGAAGGGCATGGGGAAGAGATACTGTGGGAAATATAAAAACAAAAGCTATCAATAGCATCTATTTTAAAAGACAAAAGCTAATAAAGAGCCAAAGAAATTTACTGAGTAGAGGAGTTGCACCTGATCAGATTGGTGTTTAAGGAAAGTCACTTGGGTAGCTAAATGCAAGACAGAAGCAAGGGGAGAGGCTTGAAGCACAGACCAATTAGGAGAAGGGATGAGGATATGAAACAAGGTGGTGACTTTGTGAGCACTAAGAAAGGTACCTAACATGAGAGATGGTGTGGAGACAGAAGTGACAAGATTTGGCAAATGACTGGAAATGGGTGGAGAATGAAGAGTCAAGGATAACTCTAGGGTCACAAATCCAGAAGACTGGAAAGTCTGCCTCTCCCAACTGAACAGGGAGGGGAAGTCTGGTAGATGGGTGCATTTGTGGCGGGGGGAAGACAGTAAATTGTTTTGGACATGAGTTTGCCATGTCTCCAGGTCATCCAGTCTGAAATGCCCAATGGGTAGTTAACGATACTTTAAGACCAGTGGTCAGGAGAGAGTTTGGGGCAGGACAGAGATATGTGGGGGGTCACTGGCACAGACAGATAATCAAACGCATGGAAGTTAATCTTAAAGAGTAGGGGGAGGGGCTTTTGTCTGAGCGTTTTACATCTGAAGGTCAGCCACAACCCCAGGAGCCCCCAGACATTTCCCAAGAAACTGAGTCACAGACACTGTTGAGTTCAGAAGCCTTGTGGACAGTTGATTGTCCATAGTCCTCTTCCCACAAATGAGACGGATGGATGAGAGGCACTTAAAAGAGTGCTGTCATTTACTGCATGAATATATAAATGCACATTCAGGGCCTCTAAATTCCCGGCACATTGGAGACTTTTCTCTGTTTCTTTGAGGTGCTACTGCAGGGCTCAATGAGCCCTCTGAGAAGCTTCGATGGCTTTGACTGACGAGTCCACACTCATGGAAGTCAGATCAGGGGAGCAGCTCTCCAGGCTTTGCCCCAGGTGCCAAGTGGAAAGCTGAGGTTTCTTTGCATGCCTGGGTGTGGGAACAGTTGAACTAAAGCCAAGAGAAGAGCTGAGCCCTGGGAAATATTTGTAATGAAAGGGAAGGTCTCCAAAGAGAAGAGTCATGCTTTGGAAGATGTATCTAGGCTGCCTCATGTTGCTGCAGGTCTGGCCCACAGTCCGACTGTGCTGTCCTGTTAATGACACCTACAGTACTCAACTATTGCTGACGCAGGCATGCAAATATAGAGCCTGTGGCTGTCCATATCCAGGGAGCTGGGAGTGGCAGAGGAGTCAGACTCATAAGCAGGATGGGGGGAAGGGGATTTGTAGGCCATCTCCTACAATCCCCTCACTTTACAGATGGGAAAACTGAGGCCCACAGAGAAATGCGTCCAGGTCTTCTAACTCCAAAGCCAGTGCTCCTTCCACTGCACTACACAAAGAGCCCTCTGACTTTCCAAAATAAAATATGTTGTTTTATGTTAGCAAATATGTTACAGATACCTAAAACTAAGTAGTTCATAAATGGGAAACTTTAAAAAATTTCAGTGAACTAAGACATGTGACAAGCCACTGGACTTCAAAGTCCCCTAAGCTGTAAAAGTAGGGCCCAGTTCAGACAATCTTCAGGTGCCTCTAAAGGATATCTGCTAAAAATATCTAGCTTATTGGTAAATACTATATTTAATTTGAAACCTCATATATACATTAAGCTTTTTCTAATTTTGGGAGAAATATACTTATTCCCATTTAGGTGTATGTACCTTACTTATTCTAGTTATGTTATGGCAGATGACTAGTGGGAACAGTGGATAGAGCACTAGGCCTGGAATTGCGAAGACCTGAGTTCAAATCTAGCCTCAGACAGTAGACATGTGGCCTTAGGCAAGTCATGTCACTGCTCTCTGCCTCAGTTTCCTCAACTGTAAAATAGGTATAATAACAGCATTTACCCACAAATGAGAAAATCCTTCTAAAGTGTTCGGTGCAGTGGCTGGCACAGAGTAGGCGTCCTATCAGTGCTTATTCCCTTTCTTCCCCTTTCCCCTTATGGGGAAGTGACTTAATAATTCTAGAAGTAAGATGCTTATCTTATATTCAATTAGTCATCAAAGGGAAGTGAGAATGATGAGTAGGATACTCATCAGTCATAGAGTGGGAGGCTGTTTTCAAAGGAAAAAGACTCTCACTATTAAAGGAAAGGAAGAAATAGAAAAAAAAAAGAGAGGTTGGGAAAATCCTAACATAGGGCAAGGGTGTTTGAGTAAGCAAGCCAAACACATAAAAATTTTTCCATTGGTGGTACCATCATTTTCTCCTTTACCCAGGCTCAGAAACTTGGAATCATCTTTGACTACTTACTGTCCCTCCCTCCCACAACCTCCCAATAATTTTCAAGTTCTTTCAGTTCTTACTTTGAACAATTTCTCATCAATGTCTTTCCTAACATCCCACAGGTGGGCTCCAGCACCAAACTCTTTCAATTCATCCTTTACAATGTCACTAGATGAATCTCACAGCACCATTTTCATCATCATTTTCTTGGTCAAAATGTTTCAATGATTCCACATGATCTACCAAATAAGATGCAAACTCTAGCCTGGAATTCAAAGCCCTCTAAAATGTGGTCCCAACCTACTCCTCCAGTTTGAATTTCCTACCCCAAACTCTATGTTTCGGCAATAACCCAGATCTAATTCTTCCACCTTTGTTCCTACCACTTCTTCTGCCTGGAAGACCTGACCTTTCTACCAAGGACCAGACCAAATGCCTCCCCCTCCACGAAGCTCTCTCTGCTAGCCTCCTCCTCTAAATTCCTAGTGCTCTTGAGACTATGCTCTGGATCCATTTTCTTCATGCATCCTCTCTTCTATGAGGAGTAAGTGCTTTGTAGGAAACAAACGTGTTACCTTTATAATCTCCATTCCACTTATCACACAGTAAGGATAGGGATGAGTTTGGAACTCCAGGATAAGAAGATTCCTTCTACTGATTCAGGCTTGAAACAACTGAGAGATCAGGTGACTTGACCAGAGTCTGCACATCAGATGAAGGACCTCAACCCATGTCCTCTCCATCCAATGTACACAGAGATATTCAAGAAATATTTGCTGAATTGAATTAGACTGAAAAGAGAATCAGGAGGCAGGTAAGAAGTAATAAAGCTAATGCAGTCTGCTTGGGCATATTCCTTCTCCCTCCCTGCTCTTGGGAGTAAGAGGAGCAGCTTGAGAGAGCCAGAATCATCAAAGAGTTCATTCTGTGCAGCCTCTAACATCAAAGAGCTCATGACTGGAGTGTTCAAAGGTTCCTGGGTCTGTCTGCTGACTCTAGCCTAGTGTATTTATAATGGATTCCAACTCCCTTTGTCTAGGTGAGTTCACTAATCACACAGATGCTCCCAATCTGGGGCACTCAGAAGCAGCCTGCTGAGTTGCCTGGGCCTATTTTCTTTGCTGATTCATCTCTCAGAACCAGAACCAAAATCAGCATCTGGATACACTCATGCATCCTGCACGTCCTTGGTCCACAAGGTCAGTTTTATCCCTCAACCCTGTTATTGTTCAGTTGTTTCAGTTGTGTCTGACTCTTTGTGACCCCATTTGGAGTTTTGGTTTTTTTTGGTAAAATTAATAGAGAGGTTTGCCATTTCCTTCCCTAGCTCATTTTACAGATGAGGAAACTGAGACAAACAGGGTTAAGTGACTTGCCCAGGCAAGTCACACAGCTAGCAAGTATCTGAAACTGGATTTGAACTCATGAAGATGAGTATTCCTCACTTCAGGCCTGGTGCTCTATCTACTATGCAGCCCAATCCTGTACTTGGATCAGTTAAGTTTGAGGCTGTCTCTGTATCTTGAAATCTCAGATGGCATCAGGGGAACAGAAAGGAATTGAGAATTCAGCTCTGTCTTCTGAATGGACTTCCTCACCCAGCACTCTCTGTAGGGGACCTGACCTATAAGAGGCACTCTACCAAAGGCAACTAGCATCTAGGTGCAGAGGAAGGAAGGAGGGCTGTAAACGTATCAAGCCTGAGCCGCTACTCGGTAGATGTGTACCCTGCGGTAGGTCTTAGTTTACCCTCAACTTCCTTGTACATAAAAGGATGATGACAATACTTAAACTGCCTACTTTAGACCTATGGTGGAGATCAAAACAGGTAACAGATGTAAGTGTTTTGTGATGATAAAGTGCAATTATAAATTTAAGTTACTATTAATAATAACCTAAACTATAAATTGATATTACTTATACATCTGTCCCTTGTTGAATCCAATTATTATGAACTGTTTTCTCAGGGCCTTGTCATCTCTGCTATTTAATACCTCAAGCAAGATACTTTACCTCTGTATGCCTCAGTTTCCTCATCTGAAAAACAGGAGAACTGGACAAAATGATCTGTAAGATTTGTTCTGCAATGAAATTCTATGATTCCATAATTTCTATGAGATAAAAATTCCGAGCAGCCAAAGCAGAGGATTAGACTCGGACCCCAGGCGATCCCAGCAAGGCAGTCGACCATGAAGCCTTTCCTGGATCCAACCTGCTGGTGCATCACCTTTAAAGATCAGGACCTGAACTTACAACAAATAAACGAAAACAACCTGTTCTCCTCTTCCAAATAAAGACTACCCTGAGGAGCATGCCTGGTCTAAAGCACATTATTCCCACGGTGCCCTCTCCCCCACTCCCTCCCCGTATCCTACTTTGGGACTTCTCTGGACCACCCAGTCTGGTCTTCCTTCCCCAGGAGACATATTATCAGGAAATGTCAATATCCTCAGATACGGACTCTGCCTGGTTGTCATACTTCATCTGTCCCCTCTGCCCTGCTGATTGGACCTTATGACTGGAGAGCAGGGCCATGAGCTTCTGGGCCTCTATTTCAACAGGGGGCTTAGCAGTCTTCTCCCCATTTCCCACCAGTTTTTGGACTTCTCTGGATCCCCCCAGCACGCCCCAGGAGGGTAGGTACCTTTCTCCTCCCAACGCTTTTCAGTGTGCTTCTGTGTGTTGTGCAATCTAAGCGGGGGACCACTGGATTGTAAGCTCCTTGAGTGCAGGGACTGTCGGTTTTTATTTCTCTTTGTATGCCCAGCATTCAGTGCAGCACCTGGCACAGAGTAGGCCCTTAAAAAGTGCTTACTGACCTACTGATAACTTCCCCCAAAAGGGCTGAATCACCTTTCAGGTCAAATTAAAAGCTGAGCAAACTAGCTAAGCTTACGTCAGTGTATGATGCAACTATTGGCAAACTCTGGGCTATTTTAAAAATTTGAATTGAACTATGGAAAGAAGCCTACTGAGATAGGAGAGTTTCTAACTGAGAAGAAAACCACATTATTCATTTGCCTTGGCCTTCCCTGCACTCCTGACCCACCATCCAAACGACAGGTTTTAGATGTTCTTGGCAAGGCCTATGAAAACACAAAACTTTACCTCTGTCTAAAAGTCTTGGCCCATGTTTTGTCAAATATTCATTATCATCCTATTAGATTATTTCCTCATATTATTTGGCTTTACTAGAAACAAAGATGAATGGTTGTTTTGGGTTTTCCCCCATTTCTAGAGAGATATGATCTAGCTTTCATCATATCCTGGAAGAATCAAATTAGGGAACTCTTCTTCAGGCTTGAATTAGAAGATCCTGGATAAAGGGAAGCACTCTTCTATAAACGTCCTTGTCTGATGCAGCATTGTAGTAGGAAGGTGACCCAGGGTTCTTGAACCGCATGCTAGGAATGCAGGCTTTGGTTGGTCTTGTCTGGAGCATAGTCTCTGTGACAGAGGGTGGTAGGGGCCATCCACTAGGTCAAACATGAGATAATGAATTTTTAGCCAATAACCCATGAAACAGATAAAAATTCACAGCAGTCCAATGTCTTTGGTGTCTTTCCACTGTGATGGTGGCAAAGCAGAGTAAAAGAAGATGCTGAAGAAGTGCTAAGGATGAGATAAGAGAGGGTACTGAGAATGGGAATTCTTACTGTGCAACCTTTACCCAGCCACTAATGAATTGATAAGCTACTGGAGGAAGTGAACCATGTGAATATTGGCTTTCTTGCTATAGAAGAGTGAAGGAGAACAGATGCACTTATTATACTGGCATTGATGAATTCTTTAAGAATTTTATGAATTTTTTTTTAAAAAAGAAATTTAAGTCTTCTAAGACTTAGAATCAGAACAAGGTCTGCAGCGCAAGGAATCTGGGGAGGACTTTGAGAAAGATACAGACAAGAACTTCATGGGAAGACATGGGTTTTAATCTGAACTGGAGGAGGAAGTGGCCACAGGAATGAGATCAGAGATCCTTAAGTAAAAGGAAGTTGTGCTTCAAAAGTGTAAGGCCTGGAAATGTTCATTCATTCATTCAACAAAGACATAATAGGAACACCTATTATGTACAAGTCAACACACATTAATTAAGTACCTGCTAGGTGCTGAAGATCAAAGATAATGAAGAACCCCTGCCCTTGAGGACCTGACATTCTTCTAGGCTTCCTGGGGGAGTCAGAGATTGGAGACGAGTTCAGATCTTTTCTGCTCAAGGACTGAAGATCTCCAGTGGGTCACACTAAGGGAAAGGAAGGATTCCTAATGATGGAGGCTGACAGCCCTGCATGAGTCCTTGATGTCATCCCTCTTAACTTCTCTAGCACATTGTAGCCTCAATTCTCTCTCTCAGTCCCTTGGAGGCAGCTGGTGGCACAGCAGATAGAAAGTCTTAAGCTAGGATGACCTGAGTTTAAATCCAGCCTCTGACACTAATAGCTATGTGACCTCGGGCAAGTCACTTGACCTGTCTGCCTCAGTTTCCTCAACTATAAAATGAGGATCCCAACAGGACCTCATTTGGTTGTGAGGATCAAGTGAGGTAATATTTGTAAAGAGCTCAGCACACAGTAGGTGCTTTATAAATGCTTATTTCCTTCCTCTCCCTCTCCTGAACTGTCAACCTTATACTGGTTCCTTCCTTACTAACTTCAAAATACTCAAATCTCCCTATCCTTAAAAAACCTTCACTAGAGCATAGACCGACATTTCATACTGATAAGGTCAAAATGAGTACATGACTTAGACATAAAGGGTGATGTAAGCAAATTAGGGGAGAATGGAAAATTTTACCTGTCAGATCCACGGATAAGGAGAGAGTTTATGACCAAACAACAGAAAGGATTACAGGAAGTATAATGGATAATTTTGCTGCCAATGCTACCAAAAGTAAAGTGGGAAATGGAAAAAAAAATTATAGCACATTGCTCTGATAAAGGCTCTTCATTTCTCAAATATATAGGGAGAAGAGCCAAATTTATAAAAACAAGAGTCATTATCTAATTGATCAAAGAATACAAACAGGTAGTTTTTAGAAGAAATCAAAGCTATCTAGAGTCATACGAAAAAATGCTCTAAATTATTACTGATTAGTGACATGCAAATTAAAACAACTGAGGCAGCACCTCAGAACTTTATGCGTAGAGTAAAAGGGTCACATAATAGAGATGTTTGCAGAGGCAGACACAGCAGGATTCTGAAACTGCCTGGAAATGTGGAGTGAGCGACAGTAAGGAGAGAAAGAGAATGCAGTGTTTATGAACTTCACATACTAGAAGAATGGATCTGCCTTCAACAGAAAAAGAAAAATTTGGAAGAGGAAGTGGGTTTGGGGGAAGAGATAAGAACATGTCAAGCCTAAGGTGTCTCTGATAGTTTGAAATATCAAATTGGCAATTAGAGATGGCTGACACTTAGGGGAGAGACTGGGGTTGGACATTAATATGGGAATTGTTAGCTTAGAAATGACAATTAAATTCCTGGTTGCTGAAAAAGCCACCAAGGGAGTGAGTGTAGAGGGATAAGAACACGAAACTTAGGGAAAACCTTGGGGAACACCCACAGTTAGAGAGTGTGAGCTGGATATTGTTCCAGCAAAGGGTCTAAGAAGGAGTGGTCAGATAAGAGGAGAACCAGAAATATAGTGTCACAAAAGCTATTCGGTCAGGCTCTCACTCCCTCTCACCGCCATTACTGGAACTTCTGGTTTACTTCTAAATTGGTCTCCTTGCCTCTCTTCAGCCTGTCCTCTACAGAGCTGCCAAAGTGATTTTCCTTGGTGCAGATCTGGCCAGGTCATTCTTCCTACACAACAAAATCCAGGAGTTTCCTATTACTTTTAGAGTAAAAATAAACTGCTTTGTTTAGTGTTCAAGTACACTGCAACCTACCTTTCTAGACTTACTGGACATTATTCTCCCTGCTCCTTAAACTCTAGAATATGACCACCCTATGCCCATGTCGACCCTGGACATCTCCCATGCTGGGAAGCACTTCCTCCTTACTTCTCTGCCTCACCAAGGGCACACCCCAGCTTAGGCCTAGAAAGGGGAGCCATGACACCTCCATTTTCTGAAGCAGTTCTAGACCCCACCATGCCAACCAAAAATTTAGCAGAACAAATCTCAGTCTGATTTTCAGACACACTCAAGGACGGTGGCTCTGACTTATCTTCACAACTGAGCTCTAAATGGCTCTGATTTGTACCAAGATAATGGTTAACACCTGGATGTCTGAATCTTTGAATTCCTCTCAGGGACCCAGAAATCATCAGTTTTATTGAGAAGCAAGCATCTGTGTGTTCAGCAAACAGGAGGATTCAGATTTATTTACATGAGCTTTAAAAGGACGGCAAAGACTTTAAAGGTGAGAAGCACAGAAATGAATAGTGAAAAGATTTGTAGAATTTTTAGTCTGTCATTGGACTGATCCTAAAATACTGAGGATAGCACCAAGAAAAGGATCTTTTAACAAGTGTGAATTTGAAGGATTTACTGATGTCTCATCAAGCTTTTCCTTCCATGCCATTCATATGATTGATGCCTCAACTAACAGTATAAGCCCCTAGTTCCTCTGATAATAGGGGCCCAATACTTCTGAAAAACTTGGTAGCTGTCCCCACCAAAGTAAGCCAACTGAGAGAGGGAGACTGAGAACATAGGGAGTACTGCACATTCTACTTTTACCGTCACAGCCACCCAAATGTCATTTATTTCTGGGTCCTCTTTCCTAGGCCAGAAGAAGGTGAGGTTTGGAGAGAAAACCATTCCCCTTCCCCCAAGTCATCCTCTCCCTTCCCCAGCAACCAAAAGCAGGTGGTAGTAAAGGGAATGTCTTATATATTAAGGAACGGCTGGCAGTCTTATACACAGTGTAAGTGAGTAACAATGATTTTTTGGAATGAAGGGCAAAATAATGAAGTCTATTTTGGACAAGGTGACTTTCAAGTGCCTACAGGACATCTAGTTGAATATTCAAAAGGAAGATGATGATACATGAGTGGAGTTTAGGATAAAGACTAAGGCTGGACAGATTTGGGAGCCATGTGCATCAAAATGATCACAGAACCCATGGAAGTTGATGAGGTCACCAAGATAGAACAAAGATTAAAAAAAGGGCCTAGGGTAGAGTCTACAGCTAAACCCACAGTTAAGAGTATGGCATATAGAATATAATACAGGAAAGGAGACTGAGATGAAGCCATTAGGCAAGATTTGAATCTGCAGAGAGCACTGTCACCAAAACCCAAACAGGAGAGAGTATCCAGGAATAGAGGATGTCAAGAGATCAAATATTCCAGCGAGGTCAAGAAGGCTGACTGACAAAAGACTGTCAGATTGACCAATAGAGATGAATGGAAATTGTCTTCCATGGGATTCTTTCATTAGAGACAAAGGACTCACTGGCCTTCCTTTGGGAGGTAAATGGATTGGATAACAAATCATTTCCTTGCAGGAGATTACATAAATTTGATGAATGGAATAATGTTCCCTTCATCTAGTGGAAGAGGAAGAACACTGGCTTTGGAATCAGTTCTGAGTTCAAATAATGGTATTAACACTTGATAGCTGCACGGCTTTAACCACGTCACTTTCCTCATCTTCTCCTCAGTAAAATGAGGGTCTTCTAAAAGTCATTCTGGTGTTGGAGATTTTCCGGAAGACTTAGGAATAGGAAGAGCAAGGGAGGAATCAGGCCATTGATAACCTAGCTCATGAGAAGGTATGGTTTTGAAAGTTCAAAAGTTCTGATAATCACCCACCTCTACCACATCCCACACACAAAAGCACTCCACTTGGTAACGATTTAAAGCAACCAACATATCCCAACTTGCCTTGAAGTCCCACAGCCAGCCAGGTGTCAAATGGCTGGTTGGTGGGTGGAGAGGGATGGGGGAGAAAGGGTGGAAAAGCCATTTTATAATGAAACTGTCAAAATTCCCATTTACTGGGAAGAACTTCCCTTGTTAGAAGATGAGGTGGGTGGGGTGGGGTGAGGGTGCAGAGCTCTGTCATCCCCATCCCTGCTGCACATAACCATGACTTCAGGGCTGGTCTCATGTACAGTCACCTATGTGCTACATCTTTTGTAAAAGAACCAGCAAGTCACTTGATTTATTGGAGGCTGCAGGGTTTTTGGAGATCTGAGGCTAGCCTTCTACAGTCACTGTGGAAGAGCCTGCGGGGCTCCTTCTGGTGGATGGTCACATTTCTGCTAGTATCTTATTTTCTAGCCGGTATCTTAGTTTTCACCACCTCAAAGCTCTGTGAGTGACTGAAAAAGTCCTTCCAGATTGAGAGTTCAGTTTCTAATGCAGTCACTATTCAAAAACTTCTTATCACATGAACAGGTCTGCCAGCCGGGTGGCACAGGACCTGGAGTCAGGAAGACTCATCTTCCTGAGTTCAAATCTGGCCTCTGACACTTCCTGGCTATGTGACCCTGGACAAGTCACAGAACACTGGTAGCTTCAGTTTCCTCATCAGTAAAATGAGCTGGAGAAGGAAATAGCAAACGGCTCGTGAGGTCAAGAAGAGTCAGACAGGACTGAAGCAACTGAACAAAGATATAGGAATAGAAGACTTATTGTTAAAAGTGACCTTCACAAAGTCATCTGATTCACCCTTTACCTGCAGGTAGGACTGTCCTTTTACCTCAGAAGATGATAGCCTAATGTTGATTTACTCTTGTAATCTGGATTTTCCTTTTTTATATATAATCTAAATCTCTTCCACAGAAGATTGCTGGATTTGGAGTCAGGAAGACTAGAGTTCAAATTCTGCCTCAGATGATAACTTTTTGTATCACTCTAGTAAGTCACTTAGCCTCTCTGACCCTCATTTTCCTCATCTGTAAAATAGGGATAAAAATAGTGCCCACTTGTTAGGGTTGATGAGACAGAACTCTTCACAGGAAACCTCAAATCACCACACCAATGCTTGATGTTGATGTTTCCTATTGCAGCTGCATTTCTTTTTGATTAGGCTTCCGTGAGACTGGAGAACAGCTGGCTATCTCCTCTCATATCCCTGAAACCTGTAACACCTGGAGGCTAAATGATCTCAATTACGGCACTTCAATCTCAAAGTGTCTATGTTCCAGCCCTTTAGGTGTTTCATCAGACCTGGATCCAGAGCCGCTACAAGTTCAGGCACTCCTTTCTTCCCTCTCCTGTCTGGCACCTTTAGGTCTGGTAGGAGAAAAGTCAGGGAGTAGAGCTGTCAAAAGTTGTATTTCACCCCCCACAGCAATGAGGTAGGATTTCTCTTTACCAAATAAGATGATGCTGGCAGTCACTATTCTTCCTTTTTGAGAACATGACATATTTCTCTGTTGACATGTTTGACAAATGTCCCTCAACTTTTTTTTTTTAACATTATTACTTAAAGTTTTGAGTTCCAAATTCTTTTCTCTTCCATCTCTCTCCTCCCCCATTCCCGAGACGGTAAGCAATCAAATATAGGTTATACATGTGCAATTATGTGTAACATTTCCATATTAGTCATTTTGTACAAGAACACTAGGAAAAAAGAAAAAAATTAAAGAAAGAAAGTGGAAAATAGCATGCTCCAGTTCTTTCCCTGGAGGTGGATAGGATGCTTTATCATTAGTCCTTTGGGATTGTCTTGGACCTTTGTACTGCTGAGAATGGCTAAGTCATTCCTAGTTCTTCATTGTACAATATTGCTGTTACTGTGTACAACGTTCTCCTGGTTCTGCTCACTTCATTGTTCATCAGTTTATGTAAGTCTTTCCAGGTTTTTCTGAAATCACCTTGCTTGTCATTTCTTATAGCACAATCATATTCCATCATAATCCTATGCCACAACTTTTTTAGCCATTCCCCAATACATGAGTATACTTTCAATTTTGAATTCTTAGCCACCACAAAAGATAGGTCCTTTTCTCTTTTTTTGGATATTTTTGGAATATAGACCTAGCAGTGGTATTGCTCAATCAAAGGGTATACACAATTTATTGCTCCTTGGGCATAGTTCCAACCATTCTCCAGAATGGTTGGGTCAGTTCACAACTCCACCAACAATGCATTAATGTCCCAGTTTTCTCATATTCCTACCAATATCCAATATTTTCCCCTTTTGTCATATTAGCCAATCTGATAGGCATGAGGTGGTATCTCAGAGTTGTTTTAATCTGCATTTCTCTAATGAATAGTGACTTAGAACATTTTTTATATAAGTATAAATAGCTTTGATTTCTTTGAAAACTGACTGTTCAAATCTTTTGACCATTTAACAATTGGGGAATGAATTGTATTTTTATAACTTTGATTCAGTTCTCCATATATTTGAGAAATGAGGGCTTCATCAGAGACAACTGTTTCAAAATTCCCCAATCTCCTTCCCCTAGTTTGCTACTTTTCTTTGATTTTGGCTGCACTGGTTTTTGTTCATGCAAAAACTTTTTAATTTTACATAATCAAGATTATCTATTTTACATTTTGTAATGCTCTCACTCTCTTCTTTGGTCCTAAATTCTTTCCTTATCCATAAAATCTAACATAAACTGTTCCATGTGCTCTTAATTTGTTCATGGTATCACCCTTTATGTGTTAATCATGTACCCATTTTGACCTTATCTTGGCATACAATGTGAGATGTTAGTCTACTGCTAGTTTTTGCCATATTGTTTTCCAGTTTTCCCAACAGTTTTTGTCAATAATGAGGTTTTTTCCCAAAAACTTGGATCTTTGGATTTTTCATATACTAGATTACTATGGTCGTTTACTACAGTGCAATTGTACCTAATCCATTCCACTAATCCACTACTCCATTTCTTAGCCAGCACCAGATTATTTTGATAATTACTGCTTTATAATGCAGTTTGAATTCTGGTGTGGCTCGATCACCTTCTTTTTCATTTTTTTTAATTGATTCCTTGACATCCTTGAGCTTTTGTTCTTCCAGATTAGTTCTGTTACTTTTTTTGTTTGCTATTTTTTCTAGCTCTATAAAATACTTTTTGATAGTTTGATTGGTATGATACTGAATAAACAGATTAATTTAGATAGAACTGTCATTTTTATTATATTGGCTCAGTCTACCCATGAACAATTAATATTTTTGCAATTGTTCAGATCTGCCTTTATTTGTGTGAAAAGTGTTTTATAGTTGTGTTCATATAGTTCCTGGGTTTGTCTTGGCAGGTAGACCCCCAAATAGTTTATGTTGTCTATTGTTATTTTAAATAGTATTGATCTTTCTGTCTCTTGCTGCTGGACTTTGTTGGTAATATAGAAATGCGGATGTTTGATGTGGGTTTATTTTATCTGCTAAAGTCGTTAATAATTTAAAGTAGTTTTTTTAGTCGATTCTCTATGATTTTCTAAGCATGACAACATATCATCTGCAAAGAGAGATCGTTTTATTTCCTCACTGCCTATGTTGAAGGCAACATCATGGACTACCACTGTATCCTCTCAAAACACCCCTGGACTCAGGGGAAGTCACAGTCATACCTAGAATCCACGTCACAGACAAAATCCTGGGCTATTCTGTTCAATGTACTCTTTGGGATTCAAAGATCTATGCCAATGTCAGAGACTCTCCCTCCAAGTGATTATGGCTGGATGACTACCCTGTAACTTCATGATGTCATATTCCATTAAACTTTTTATTGTGAGGGCTTCCTGCCACATCTAGAACGAGATCTTATTTCACTGGACCTGGTGTAGCAGCTGCCAAGGTCAAAAGAGAAAATGATACTAGACAGACAGAATTTCCTTTTGTAGTTATTGAGATCAATAATTTATAGTTAAAAACACACAGATGAAATTCATAGTTTCTGAAA
>CM053769.1:127386043-127426070 GCA_028658325.1 Potorous gilbertii
AGGCTGTACATCACACTTAGGATTTTAAGTCTTTTTGCACTTTTCAAAGTGCTTTTCCATCCATTATCTTGATTCTTTTAAGAAGGCAGGTATTATCGCCCACTTAACAGAAATGGAAACTGAGACAGAGATTGGTTACATTACTTATTCAAAGTCACAAATTAATGACAGAACAAGGACTAGAAAACAGATCACCTGTCTGCCACTCTGTTTCTCTTTACCTTGTACCATGAAATCTATTTATTCTAAGTTCTGCAAAGACAATTCTAAAATAAAGATCACAACATCCATCCACTATTCAAACAAGGAAATCGGAGTCCTTGAAATTCTATATTCAACCCCATAAGATACATGATAGAAGAGATATTAAAGATTCATCTATATTATTCATCATCTGGGCAACTAAGACACTATGGGAAGACATATGTAAGTACATGTACATGTATATGTACTGAATGGTGGGAAGAAAGAGAGCTTGCCAGTGGGAATCTTGTCCTTCCAGCATGGCCATTGCTTTGCCCACTATATTTCCCCATGTGAGATAAGCCTGCTTCTGAGTATGCAGAATGGAGGCCCTGCTCTCTATTCCAGAGCACACACAACTATGCTAGGACAGTTTTCCATGTGCCTGCTACATGGTAAAGAAGGGCCTTTTAACTGACTTTGAAACTGAAACTTCATATACATACAAAATGTACCAACCAGCCAAATCAATTTCTCTCTTCCTGACTGCATTCCAGTGAGCAGGATGAAACATTGGAAACTTTCAGGCCTTTTTCCCCCCATCTGAGCCATGGCCCATGATATGGTGCTATTGTTGCCTCTGTTTCTATTGTGTCTTAAGGCAAAGAAGTATTAGAGATGACTGTGACCTTGTGCATGAGCAACAAAAGGTCTGAAGAGTGAGTGGTTAGAGGTCCAGGATCTGGTCTGTGTACTAGAGTTGTCCAGGAGCCAATACCAGTGGGTTACCAGGGTACCTTTGAGGAGTGACCTGCCTGACCCAGGAGAGTGATGGATAGACTGGAAGCTGAGCTGCCATATAACTAGTCTAGTTGCTCCGCCATACTTGGAAGTGAATATGGCAGGATGAGTCTCAGAGGCAAAATTTAAGTTTGAACCCAATCTCGCCAGGATCTGAGGTGGTATAGGGAGAACATTATTCCCCAGTTTAGGGATAAAACTCTGTACTTTGAGTTTTGCTATATCTTTCCATTAAATATTCCTTTGTAAAAACTAATCGATAATAATTAGTTAAATGATATTGGGTTCAAATCATAGGGCTAATCAAAGATATAGTGGAAATATTAATTGTAACTGGTGATAGACATTATAGAAAAGATATTGGAATGAGAAGTTGAACAAGTGCCATTAGAACAACATCCCCAATTCCTGAGACATATCTTTGGGACTCTGAGGAGCAGATGTAGCCTATTGCCCTCCAAGGACCCAACTTGCAAGTGCAAATGAGAACTGGGATAAGGATCCCTAGAATCTATGATGGGCCAGGTGTATGTATATGTATGTTAGTGAATGTGGAAGAATGGTTATTATTTCTTCTGTGAATTGTGTTCAGAAACCAGGATTGTCATTTGCTTAAGAATATGAATGGGATTAATTCTTGTTTGAAACCCCTTTCCCTTCCCAGTCTTCTTCTCCACTCTTATAAGGAACAGAGAAGGATGGCATGCTTTCTATTTCCTGATGGGAGGATGATAACTGACAAATGACCTTGTTAAAAGCATTAGTACCCAGAATTTAGTGTACATATTAGGGCATTACAAAGCTTTCCAACTAATGCCAGCCTTTGATCTTGATGGGGCTTGTCCGTGGAGCAGGTGGAACAGTCACTGGGCAGGAATGCTGGGGTAGTACCTGGACAGATTCCCCCTGCTGGTCCCCACATGCCAAAGCTCATTTTCTCTATAAGCCAACTGACTTTTGCTTTCAGAGTTCCGTTCATGCTGCTATCCCTTTGAGGTATCGTTCTTTAAACCACGGCCCCTCAACCCCTAGTAATCCAGCAGATGTTAACAAGTCACTTCTTCCCTTTCCCAAGGAGGTTTCCACAGCTCCTTCATTCCTGATATACACTTCTAGTGGAAGATAATTTGATAATTTTATTATGTATAATTTTATTTTATAATTTTAACATTATCATAGATCATACAGGAAATCATTCAGATGCCAAGTATATGCAGATATACTTAAGATAATCTTATCCACAAATCTGTGCATTATAAATAAATTATAAGTAAAACATTTTAGACTTTCAAGGGATCTCAGAGATTTTCTGGTTCAATTCCCTTATTTCACAGATAATTAAAGTGAAAGTTGACATTTATGTACACCTTTTCTGTTTACAAAGTGCTTTAAATACTATTTCATCCAACCCTCACAACAGCCCCATGAGTCTGTATAGGAAAATTATTATAATCCCAACTTTACAAATGAGGGCACTAAGGCTCAAAAAGATATATAACTTACCCAAAGTCACCTAATGATTTAGAAGCAAAGATGGGACTAAAAAACAGGTCTCCTGGTTCCCAGGTCTGGGGTTCTTCCCATTATATCACAAAACTTGTCCATTTAAAATGTGGGAATTAGTTTTTTAATGTGAGTCAATATGTTAACTAAAATTTCCCACTGCTGTTCTTTCTATAAGAGAAGGTGATCTATGGAGCACAGGAAATTCCTTCCTCCTTGATCCAAGAGTATTTCCTAGTAGGGTCTACTGTCTCAACTTCCTACCATTAGAGATTTATTCCTTTAATGAACAAAAGCCATTAAAAAAAATGCAAATATCCTTTCTCATCATTTCCTACATAAAGCTGTAAAGTAAGTACCTCCACAAAGAGTCCAGAAAGGCCAAAAAACATCTTCATCCAGAAATCACTTGATTTCCTTCTCAGATTTTGATAAAAACACAGCACTCAAGAGCAACACTGTTTTGCAACATAAACTCATTTGTAAACCATGACGAAACAGGATGGTGGAAGAACACAAGTATATTGATTTAAAAAACATCAACTAGTACTAAAGAGGAAAACGAATTTGCAAAAATAGTCATGAGACCCAACTAGAGCAGATTACCCTAAAACCACTTACTGATCCAACTGGAAGGGGCATGACGAACAGAAAAAAACCATAACAGATCTGCTTATGGCTCTAGAGTGGTTTTTGTTTTTTGGGACACTGAAATGACCACATTTTCCATAATAAATCTAAATGGCATTTAAAAAGAGGAAGATAGGAAGACCAGCTGAACCAGCCCAAGTATACACAAGGAAAACTTGTGCTGGAGGCAACACAACTTAGAAAGAAAAGAAGAATCAATTTTTAAGATATCTAAGAGTGAGAGGATGATACCAAATAAATAGAAAAAAAATCTCAGATCCAAAAAGAGAAAACTAGACAGAATGATGTAAGTGGAACCAAAAGAACAATATACATAATGGCTACAGTGTAAATGAAAAAAAAAATCATTGAAAGGAAGTTAAATTCTAGGCAATGGGGAAAAAATGGTGAAGGTCAAGGAGAAGAGATAATGAATTATACCTTCTCCCAATGAAGATAGAATACTACTAGGAAAGACTTTTATACACTGACAAATACAGTTCAACATCTCATGTTTTTGCTTAATTGTTTTTCTTTGCCACAAAAGAGGGTTTAATCTGGGAGGTGGAGGTAATAAAAAATTATGATGTAAAATGATTAAAAGGCATTAGTAACTACTGACTGATAGGCCTACTTTCTTTTCATTTTCAAGTTTTACTGAGGCCTTTTGTTTTTACCTCAGTAGGCCTTTCCTATTATATCACCCCATCCTTCCTCCCCATGAACTGTCTTTTGTAACATAGTTTCTTTTTTATTTCCCCCCCACTTACAGTATTTTATTTATCCAATTACATATAAAGATAAGTTTTCAACATTCACTTTTATAAGTGTAACATAGCTTCTTAAAAAAAAAGGTAGAATTAAACCAACCAACACAGCTACCATATTTGATAGCATATACAATATTACATATCAGAGATGCAACTGGTCATTCTAATTAATGAGCTGGCTTTTCATTAACATTTTATGTAGTCCTATATATTATTATTCTGGTTCTACCAACTTCACTTTGCATCAGTTCATAATATGAACTTTCAAAGCTTCTCTAAATCTTTCATATTTGTCATTTTTTACAGCATAATGGTATCATAATTGTCTTTATCCTTTATTGAAGGGTGGCTCTCAGTCTTATATATGTCACTTGTGTATACATCTTGGATATCAGGCTTTTATCAGAGATGTTTGATGTAGTTTTTCCTTATTCTGGTTGCATCGATTTTGTATGTTTTATCTACTTTCTCATCTCTAAAAAAATCTTTGTTAGAAGATTCAATATATACATGTTGAAGATGTCCATGAAAATATCAGATGGAAACTGGCAGACTCTTATAAGTTATTTTCTACAGCTGGGCAGCAAAACTGACCAAAAGATAAGGTGAATATAAGATTCTGTACTATCGATTGCCTGCTGTTTATAAAAAGCAAGATAGTACGGTATAACACAGAAATGTTAAACTCGGGACTCCCAGACCTCAAAATCAAGTGTGCTCCATATTAAAATGGAATAGGAAAATGCTCAACAAAATAAATAAAAATACAGTATGAGACAGATACGGTGAATCTGTGGTTTTCTACATCAATAAGAGGACTCTGATTCCTTTCTATTTGAGTTTCGTGCCTCAGAGTTAGTCTGATTCCTGCTGAGGTGACCCAGTGAACCTTCCCGTGCCCCAGACAACTTCAAATGACGAGAAGTTACAGAAAAGGTGCTGAGATGTTCTGATAGAGGAAATGTCCTCTTTTAAGAGTTCGCTATACCAACAATATGATAGATTCCTCTTCATATATATATATATATATATATATATATATATATATATATATATATATATATATATATATAAAAAGCATTTGATTCTGAAAATCAAAATGCAAAATCAGAAGCTTTACTCCACTATGTGATCTCTAATGTATCTCTGAAGACCTGACAGAGGAGAGAGGACTAATAATTGAAGGAAACAAGGAAAGATTTAATGCAGAGGTGGTACCTGAGCAGACCTTAGAAAGGTAAGGATTCTGAAAAAGAGAAATGAAGAAGGAGTCCAGGGTTAAAAAGCTCTGCTGAAATAGGGAGGTCTGAAAGGCAGGTCTGGTGGAGAATACAGTGATGCAGTGGATAGAGTGCCAGGTCTAGAGTCAGGAAAATCTGAGTTCAAATCAAGTCTCAGATACTTACTAATAGTGTGACCCTGGGCAAGTCATTTAGCTCTGTTTGCTTCATCTGTCAAATGAGCTGGAGAAGGAAATGTCAAACCACTCTAGTATCTTTGCCAAGAAAACCCTAAAAAGGAGTCACAAAGAGGACAATGACCTAATTATTGACATATGTTGAGTTTGAAAAGTTGAATTAAGTAGTAGCAATTTAGAATGTCTTCTGCACTGAGATTACTAAACCAAACCAAGGGAGTAAATGAGATCATTAAGAGTATAAAATGGAAAGAGATGCCAGGACTGAATGTTGAGGGGACACAGACACTCAGGTAGAAGATGGATAATGATACAGGAAGAGTGTGTTTGTCTCTTGTTGCCGAAGAAGACCACGTCATCAGAGAAATGATGACATGACTTGCACTTGACTTTGTTCTGAGTGAGGGAGGGCTGTGCAGGTCACCAGGCTCACTTCTCCTCCAGAGCCATCTGAATCCAGCAACCAGATATTCCTCAGGATGACTGGAGATGACCCAGGATGAGGCAATTGGGGTTAAGTGACTTGCCCAAGGTCACACAGCTAGTGAGTGTCAAGTGTCTGAGGTGAGATTTGCACTCAGGTCTGCCTGCCTCCTGCACTGATGCTCTATCCACTGCACCACCTAGCTGCCCAATGATATGGGACTGAAGGTTGACAAAGGAAGATCAGACAAGGACAATAAGAATGGGGGGAGTGCTTCAGAGAGGTCAAGGAAGAGGAAGACTGAAAAGGGCCATCAGAATGAATGGCCACGGGATCACTGATAAATTCTGAAAATTGTTTTCAGTTGAGTGATGGGAGTCAGAAGCCAGACTACAGACAGCTGAGCCAGGAGTGGACAGTGGGGCAGTAGAGGCAGTCAGAGAGGTGTTTCTTATCAAAGTTTGACAGTGAAGTAGAGACAAGTTAAAGGACAAAGGTTTGAGGAAGAAAGCAGGGCCAACTGAAGGGTGTTCTCCCTCTCCATTTAATAGTATTTTATTTTTCCCAATTACATGTAAACATAATTTTCAACATTCACTTTTATAAGATTTTGAATTCCAAGTTTTTTTCTCTCTCCTTTCCTCCTCCCCAAGACAGCATGTAATCTGATATAGGCTGTAAACGTACAATCATATTAAATGTACTTCCACATTAGTCATGTTGTGAAAGGAGAGTCTGAACAAAAGGGAAAAACCAAAGAGAGAGAGAAAATAGTCTGCCTGGATCTGCATCCAGACTCCATAGGTCTTTTCTCTGGATATGGATAACACTTTCCATCATGAGTCTTTGGAGTTGTCTTAGGTCGATGTATTGCTGAGAAGAGTGAAATCTGTCATCAAACAGTGTTACTGTTACTGTTTACAATGCTTTCCCGATTCTGCTGCGTAGAAACTCATTTCTGGTGTTACTGATCTTTTTTTTTTTTCAGTAAAATGTAAAGCAAGGTCAAATACTGAGACAAAGACTGGGAGTGAAAATGTGATTCTGGGAACAGAAGAGATGAAGCAGGGAGGATGACAGAAAATTAATCAGGGAAGAATAAAAGAACTCCTTTGCAAGAGTGAGAGCTCTGGGGTGTGGAGTCAAGATGGCAGAGTAGAAGGACAGACCTGCTCTAGGTCTCCCCCCATAACCCATAAAATATGTGTAAAAAATGACTCTAGACAAATTCTAGAGCAGCAGAAGCCATAAATTGACAGTGAAACAGATTTCCAGCCCAACACAGCCTGGAAGACTGACAGAAAAGGTCTATCCCTTAGAGTGGAGTGCAGCCCAGCCTGGGTCACACACAGGTGCAGGATTCAGGGCACAGAATCACAGGTAGCTGCTGCAGTTCCCAGATTTCTCAATTCACAAATACCAAAAACAGCTTCAAAGGTCAGTAAGAAAGCTCTTTCACCTGGGTGAGAGGGGAGCATGGTGAGGCTCCAGGCAGCAGCAGTGTCCACTTTTGGAGCCCTCTGCCTAAAGATCCTGGGGGAATTGAGTGGTTGATCTGCATCTCAGCCCTGAGTGGTGGTCCTGTGGTGAGGAGGACTGTTGGTTGGTGTGGTGGAGCTGGTGGTGGCTGTGCAGAGGGATTCCTATTCTCAGTTCCAGGGTAGAAAAGATTGCCTGTGGTTGCTCACAGACGAGAGAGCAGGTCATGAGAGGAGCAAACTCCTCTCCCTTGATTGTGACATGTTGGAGGAACTGAGAACTTACAGGTCCTGAGAGTATACCCTCCACTTGACAAGGACTCAAAAGTCAAGTAACTGGTTGGGAAAATGCCCCAAAAGGGGAAAAACATAAGACTATAGAAGGTTACTTTCTTGGTGAAAAGATATTTTCTTTCATCCTTTCAGATGAGGAAGAACAAAGCATACCATCAGAGGAAGACATAAAAGTCAAGGCTTCCACATCCAAAACCTCCAAAAAAAAAAAATATGCAACGATCTCAGGCTATGGAAGAGCTCAAAAAGGATTTTGAAAAACAAAGAAGAAAGGTGGAGGATAAACTGGGAAGAGAAATGAAAGTAATGCAAGAAAATCATGAAAAGCAAGTCAATAGCTTACTAAAGGAGACCCAAAAAAATGCTGAAGAAAATAACACCTTTAAAAATAGAATAACCCAAATGGCAAAAGAAGTCTAAAAAGCCAATGAAGAGAAGAATGCTTTTAAGAAGCAGAATGGGCCAATGGAAAAAGAGGTTCAGGCCCACTTAAGAAAAGTTCTTTAAAAATTAGAATGGAGCAGATGAAAGCCAATGAGTTTATGAGAAACCATGAAATTATAAAACAAAACCCAAGAATGAAAAAATAGAAGACAATGTGAAATATCTCACTGGAAAAACAACTGACTTGGAAAATAGATCCAGAAGAGATAATTGAAAAATTACTGGTCTACCTGAAAACCATGATCAAAAAAAGAACCTAGACATCATCTTCCAAGAAATTATCAAGGAAAACTGCCCTGATATTCTAGACCCAGAGGGTAAAAAAGAAATGGAAAGAATTCACCAATCACCTCCTGAAAGAGATCCCAAAAGGAAAACTCCTAGGAATACTGTAGCCAAATTCCAGAGTTCCCAGGTGAAGGAGAAAATATTACAAGCATCCAGAAAGAAACAATTCAAGCATTGTGGAAATACAATCAGGATAACACAGGACTTAGCAGCTTCTACACTAAGGAACTGAAGGGCCGGTAATATGTATTCCAGAGGTCAAAGGAGATAGGATTAAAACCAAGAATCACCTATCCAGCAAAGCTGAGTACAATACTTCAAAGGAAAAAATGGAATTTCAATGAAATAAAAGCCTTCCAAGCATTGCTTGTTGAAAAGACCAGAGCTGAATAGAAATCTGACTTTCAAATACAAGAATCAAGAGAAGTATGAAAAGGTAAACAGGAAAGAGAAGCCTTAAGGAACTCATTAAAGCTGAACTGTTTACATTCCTACATGGAAAGATGTTATTTGTAACTCATGAGATCTTTTTCAGTATTAGGGTAGTTAGAAGGAATATATGTAGGTGTGTATGGGTATGTATGTATGTATATATTATATATGTGTAGGTATGTATATGTACATGGGTGTATGTGTGTGTATGTATATGTGTGTGTGTATATACACATACATAAACAGGGTGAGCTAAATATGAAGGGAGAACACCTAAAAAAATAGAATTTACTGCTGAATGGAATGTAGGTATGTATATGTACATGGGTGTATGTGTGCATGTATATATGTACATATATACATATATGTATATATGTGTATGTATATATAAACATATATGTGTACACACACACACACATAGACAGAGGGCCCAAGGTGAGCTGAATTTGAAAGAAGAATACCTAAAAAAAATAAAATTTACTGTTGAATGGAATGTACG
This sequence comes from Potorous gilbertii, assembly GCA_028658325.1. NCBI lineage: Eukaryota > Metazoa > Chordata > Mammalia > Diprotodontia > Potoroidae > Potorous > Potorous gilbertii. Next base: position 127,395,207 of record CM053769.1, read on the forward strand.
AGGAGTAAGAGAAAGGGTGAAGTAGGATGTAGCAAATCATTTGACATAAAAGAGGGAAGAAAGAGCTTTTACAATGGAGGGGAAGAGGGGGGAAGATGAAAAGAAATAATTGAGCCTTACTCTCATGAGATTTGGTTTAAGGAGGGAATAACACACACTCAATTGGATACAGAAATCTATTTTACCCTGCAGGAAGGCAAGAGGGAAAGGAATAGGAGAGGGAAGATAATAAAGGCATAGCAAATTGGGGAAAGGGATAGTAAGAAGCAAACACTGTTATGGGAGGACAGGTCAAGGGAGAGAATGGAATAAATGAAGGGCAGGATAGGACAGAGGGAAACGTGGATAGTCTTTTACAACGTAAGTATTATGGAAGTGCTTTTTATTGTTATACATGTATGACCTATATTGAATTGCTTGTTTTCTCAATGAGGGTAAGTGGGGAGGAAGGGAGAGAATATGGAACTCAAAACTTTAAGAATGAATGTTAAAAACTGTTTTAGCATGTAACTGGAAATTAAGCTACATAGACAGTGGAGTATAGAAATCGATTTTGCCCTACAGGAAAATAGAGGGGAAGGAGGATGGAAAAAGGGTGAGAAGGGAGGACATACTGAGGAAGTGTTGGATGGGATGCATGCTGGAGGTTTTCAGGAAGGAGTGTGGAGTAGAAAGAGATGGGGAGAAAATTTTGAATTCAAATTCTTGTGGAAGAGAATGTTGAGAACTGAAAAATAAATAAATTATACATTAAAAAAGAAAAGAGTGAGGGCTCTGTTGACATTCTCTATGGGGATTATAGAGGACTGTGTTACTACCTTCAGGGGTATATTAGCCGTAGGGAAGGAGTAACTCAGGGCAAAGGGCTGTCATGCACCAACAAAAGAGTAAAGGATTCTAGAGTGGAGTATGTGCATAATGGAACTACTTATCCATGATGTTAAACCCAACAAGGGAAGTAACTGATGAAAGTGAGAAAGCAGGGAGGGGCAGAAGGACCTTAAGCTACCTTACAGAATGGAACTACTTATCCATGATGTTAAACCCAACAAGGGAAGTAACTGATGAAAGTGAGAAAGCAGGGAGGGGCAGAAGGACCTTAAGCTACCTTTCAGAAGAGTTAATCAGAAGCAGAAATCAGTGTGCAGTATGATCAAACTGGGTAATTCTGAAGCTCCACATCACAGAGATGGCCTGGTTTAGAGTGGCAGTGACGCTGAAGGTGTTATCACTTCCGTGGGTGACTAAACTGGCTGGAAGTCATAAGACTGGAGGTTTATGAACTGGAAGGGAAGGGTATTGAAGAAGTCGTCAATGTGAATATTCACATTCCTGTGGATAAGAAGAGACAGACTAGAGATGAATACTGTAAGACCAGTCCTGAATTCAGTGAGAAAGGAAGGAGAGTGACCTAGGACAAGAAAATGGGTGAGAAGATACAGATGGATGCAGGGGCTCTCGAAACCAAAGAAGCTGAGGAGTCAGGGCAACAATCAAAGAGTCTGGAAGTGGCAGTTGGGAGCAAGGAGTAAGCAGACACCCCCTGGCTTGGGCAGAGGTCTGAGAGAAGGCATAATCCACCCTGGATAGGGTGGCCAAGATGAGGTTTTCTAGTTGCTTCTGTTTGCAGATGACACTGTACTGACTACATCAGTTTCCAGAAAGAGAACCAGGACCAATCAAAAGATATTTTTAAGAATCCATAGGGAGAAAGAATGTCTACTGTTCAACTTATGAACTGCAGTTGGCTGGGGATCCCATACCGTGGACCAGTACTGAATATAGACAATGAACTGGTCCAAAAGTGAACAGGGAAAAAAAGACTATACTGGATTATACTTGGAAAACTGAGTAGTGCCTTCAATGATCCCAAGCAAACTGAGACAAACCTCCTCTTTTTGTTTGGCTATAAATCATGGAACACAACAAGAACTCAAGAAGAAGTGAAATTATAAGTGATCCAAAGGGCAATGAAGAGATGACTGGTGGGTAAGATGAGGCATGTTTTTAATAATGATATGCATGTAAGAAGTGGTATAAAATATGTTATCAGGGAAATTTATGATGGAAAAGTCATATTAATAAATGTGATAGCCCTAATGTGGCACTGGAACTCAGAGAATCTTTTTTTAAAAGTCGTGAAGGAAAAGGAAGGTTGGGGGAAGTTATTTCACATAATTAGGGTGCCCAAGTAGATATTGACACAAACATAAAGTAGTTAGTCTATTCATCTAAGTTGGTCAAGAAATGGAAGAATACACAGTTGGGAACAGAAATATATTTTACTCATCAATGAAAGAGGAAAGGGGAGAAGGGGAATTAAAAGGGAGAGTAGAGTAAGAGAATGATTAGTTCTAAGTAAAACAAATTCTAAGGATATATAAAAATATTTATAGTTCTGTTGGAGGTAGCAAAGGATGTAATTCTGAGGGGGTACCCATAAATTGGGGAACCAGATAAATAATTTGTGGTAGATAAATATGATGGAGTACTATTGTGCTGAACTCTTATCAGCATATTGACCAGCCACAGTTCCAAAGGATTAATGATGAAACATTATGCCCATCTCCCAAGAAAAAGGTCAAGGACTCAGAATGCAGAATGAGCACCCTCATTTTCTAGGACATGGCTAATATGGAAATTTGTTTTGACCACACGTTTGTAGCGAGTTCTGTTTTTCTTGTTTTCTTTTCTGTGTTGAAGGAATTGAGGGGATTGGACAGAAGGTGGTTAATTGTAAGAACTGAGTGAACCCACTGACTCCATCTTGTGCCTCAATTCTGGAGCTACCTCAGTTCTCTTTCTATCCAATTATGGTTCAGGTCCAAATGGGGTCCTATGAGAAAACTTTATTCAATTGTATGCTGACTATGCTGACTCAGTCATATCCAAGAACTGATAGCAAGGAGTTTTCTCACAACTGTACATCTCAAGTAACCCATATATCTTATTTAAAAGGCTTGTCTTATCAGCCTTTTAATGATCAATCAGCTATTGTTTTCAGGTTCCTTTGATTGTTTACAGACACTTATTCAGAATGGGACACCTCTTTTGTCTGAGGGAATTGAACCTGCTCATTCTCCCCCTCCCAACTTGGGAAGTCCCTAATCTTTCATCCAATTAGAAATCAGATTACCTAATGTTGTATTGTTCCCTCCTAATTAGCTGGACTTATTTGGTTAATTGTTTTTAGTGTATGTTTTTAATCTGTGTCCCCCTGTATTCGGTGTCCAGGTCTAAGTTTAGGAGGTCTGTTGGGCAACTGGCTCACAATGTTTAATAAATCCATATGCTCAGAAGAGCAAACCTTTGTTTCCTGAGTCATTTCATTTTTCACCTGTCAGTGTGTATGTAAATGCAAAGAAAACCTGAGAACTCTAATCAACACAAAGACCATAACTTCTGAGGATTCATGATCAAATACACTGTCTACCTCCTGAGAGAAAGATGGATTCGGCGTACAGACTGTTTAGACATGGCCAATGAGAAATGATATTTTGCTTGACTATACACCTTTGTAACAGGAGTTTTGTTTTTCTTGCTTTCTCAAGGTGCATGTATTTGTGTATGAGAAGCAGGAGGAAGGAAAGGCTGATCTTTCTTTGAAAAATAAAATAAAATTTAATTTAAAAAAAAAAGGCCTGGAGGAAATCCTTTACTATACAGGACCTCATCACCACTCTCTGCCACTGATTAGGTGGAACCATAAACTCCAAAGCCTCCATTTACAGAGACAACTCAGTTCACCATTTTGGGACTTCTCTGACAAACTTCACTATAATGCCTGCCTCATGGGGGTGACTTCCCTAGTATGCAGTGCCCCCTCCCCTTCTATTCAACCTCTTTTTGTGGTTTTGTTTTCTCTCATTTGAATGTGTGGACTGGTTTTCATTTTTTGTATTCCCGGTGCTTAGCACATAGCTTAATAAATGTCTATTGACTATTACTGACTGACAGATCCTCTCTAAAAGACTGAAGAGAAAGAATGAATGAACAAGAATCCCACTGGATGAGTAAGTATGGACTGTGTGGGACAGAGTACCTCGGAATAAGTTCCCATCTATAAGATCTCAATCTGCTAAATGCTGAAGCTTCCTGAAAGGTAGATTTTAAAATAGTAGGCTATTGATCATTCACATTTTGATATAAATGATTTCATTAATAGATAAAGCACATATAAATTCAGGGACAGCTGGGTGGTGCAGCAGATAGAGCATGAGGCCTGGAGTCAGGAAGACCTGATTTAAAATTGAACCTCAGACACTTACTGTGTAACCCTGGGTATGTCTTGTAATCCTGCTTGCCTCAGTTTCCTCATCTGTAAAATGGGCTGGACAAGGAAATGGCAAACCACTCCAGTATCAGTCAGACATGACTGAACTAATTTATATATTTTATGAGATAATTTTCTTTTCAAAACTAGCTACAAGCAAGGCACTAAGAGAACAGAAATTTTGAGAGAGCAGAAAGAAGTAGAGGACCTGTGATGAATGGATTCACATCTGTCAGAATTCCTGAGCAGATCCAAAAGAGAATCTAAACCTATGAATGAAACAGTTACTAGAGCGGGGTTCTTCATCTTCTGTGTGACATGGATCCCTCCGGCAGGCTGGTGAAACCTAAGGAGCCTAGTGAGAGGTGGCTCTGACCAACTGGCTCTTCCTTCATCCTATAACAGGAAAATTGATTAGCTGTGTGTAAGTCAGTGTCTCTGGATCTCAGTTTACTTATCTATGGATGGAATGACCTCTAATGACTCCCAACTCTAAATCTCTGATCCTATTAAAGTCCTTTCTGAGACTCTGCATCATCTCCTTGCCCTATGATAGCCCACACCATTTCTTATTTTTATCCATCTAAGCTCTATTCGTCTCCACAGTTCATATCCTCCTATTTCATTGTCCCCTTTGGAGCTCCTGCCTCCAGCTATGAGGTGCTATCAAACTCCCCTTCGTCCCAGATATCTTTATCTTATTGTCTTCCATCTTCTGTCACAAAAACATGACTTCCATGGCTACAACAAAGATGACTACCAAGTTTACATATCCAGCCCTTATCTTTTTCCTGCACAGTCAGTTGCCCGTTGGATAGCTCCACTTAAATGTCTAACTAGCCTCTCAACTCAATACATCAAAGACTAATTTCACGAATATCTTCCCATCCCACAAATGCCCCTTCTCTACACTTCCCTATACACTTCCCTTGAGAGTAGCACCGTCCTTCCATTCCCACAGGTTTGTAATCTTGGAGTCATCCATGACTCTAATTCATCCCTTCCTATATCCAATTACTTGCCAAGGTGGTGGATTCTTCCCTCAACAATCTCTCTTATATCCATCCTTTATCTCTACTCATGTGGCCTTCATTCCTTCTTACCTCCATTAACATAAGAACCTCTTAACCTCTTAGTCTCACTGCTTCCGTCTCTCCCATTTTCAATCCAACCTTCCCACAAATGCCAAAATGACATTCCTTTAAAGAACTCTTCGTTCATGTTTGGCGATTCACTGAGGAATGTCTCTTCTTATATATTTGTATTAGTTATCAGACATTTATCAGAGATATTTGATGTAGACTTTTCCTCAACCAATCGCTTCCCTTTTTATCCTGGTCAGATTGAATTTGGTAGAACAAAGACTTTAATTTTGTGGAACCAAATTTATCTAACAAACTGACATTCCTAAACCTCTGCTAATGAAGCTTCAGGGACACAACAATGTAAACAGAATGAAAAAAAAACCCAAACAGAATGCTATGTAATTATAATAATCAAGCCTAGTCCCTAGAGAAGGACTGATCTTTTACTGAAGAGGCAAGGGAGTACAGGACATTGCAAATACTAGCTGATCAAATCAAATGTAACTGATGTGTTGCTGAACTGCACTTTTTCTCCTCACTAACTTCTATTTCCTCAAATTTCCTTATATTCTCCTTATGATGGATTCACCCCAAGAATACCACTAATAAGGTGTCAGATTTAGCCAGAAAAGAGGTAAGATTTTCAAGGATGCTGGAGCTAACAGTATGGGGCCTAGAAACAATGATCACAAGGATGGAGATGTTCCAGGTTTATAGCAAAGTTATTTAAAAAGATTAAAGAAAAAAAGATAATTTAAATGAGAGCTATTCTTTTCAATTTTATAATGATTAAAGTGTTAAAGCCATTCCACTCATTTAATTAATTTAATTTGCTACCTAAATGTTCCAACTAGTTAAAACAGGTCCTAGAGTTTAGCAGACAAAGAAATATAGCCTTAAAATTGACAAACACAAGTCATTAAGTCCATGACTTGAGAATAAACTTCAAATTTAAATATCAGAAGAATTCCAAGCATTAAGAACTCCTGTTTTATTCCTATTGAGGAAGTGTAAGTCACATAGTCTTCTAAAATATATAATGTATTTTGATTATAATTATATAGCCACATAGTACAGAAGACCACTTGAAAACTTGCAAAAAAAGAAGAGAAATCCCATGATTCCCCCAACTTGCTTCCGAATGCTTTAATTTACCTCTGAACTGAAGGGGAGTGGAGTAGGGGGAGCAGAGGCACTAAGGCTGGGGATGAAGGAGCTGCTTAAAAGAAGACAACAGAATAAAAAACGTTGACACATTAAAGTGTAATTATGTTATTATCTTTAAAGAAAGGGCCCTCTGCCAGTTCCATCTTGCATCCAAGAGCCAATGATTTCTGCAGCTGGTGATTGCTGAAAAAGAGCTAGACTATCTTAGATCTATTTAAGGGGATCCAATTATAAAAGGTAAGATTTCTGCCTTTAAAAGGAAAAAAAAAAGGCTTCAGCTTAAAAAAAAAATCAACACATGGATGGTTATGAAACAGGAGAAAGTAATTTCTAAAGTGCCTTCATTGAGAAGCCAGCAGTGAATGCTTACGTAATAGTTACTCTTCAATACTGGTGGTGTCTTTTTAGTATTAAAAAATAGGTTTAAAAAAAAGAGACAATTTCCCCATGCAAAAGTCTAATGACATTCTTGCCGTAACCTCTGCTTGCTCCAGTCAACCTCCTTTAGGAAAGCTGACGAACATTCCGTCTTTTAATGGCCTGGTTTTAATCAAAATAGAAAGAGGCAGAATGGAGTACTAGATCACAAACCAGTCTCAACTGGCTAAGACCTGGATTCAAATCTTGCCTGAGACAGGCTCAGGTTGTAGGACCCTCCCTATCCCCACCCCACCCCTTTCCCCTAAGAGTCCCAGGTTAATACCCTAAGGCTATTCTTTGTTTATATACAGTAGATAAAAGGAGTTTCCATATTTGAAATTAAAGTTACAGGTTTGGATCAAAAAATAAACAAATTAATTGTTTTTTCTTAAAATGGGCTGAAGTTGGAGGGAAAAAGAATGAAATGGATTTGGGGGAGGGGTGGGTCAAGGATAATACCAAGATTTCCAATAGCAGTGAATGGTAGAATGGTAGCATCATAAAAAATAATCTTTATCACACCTGATATTTAAATAGTATTTTCTGGTCACGGAGGTGGGGGGAGGGAAGGGAGGAGAAGGGGAAATATGCATTTATATAGCACCTATTATGTGCTAGGCACATGCTTTAGACATTTCAGCTCATCTGAGCCTCACAAACCAGGGAGGATGGTGCTCTTATTATCCTCTTTTTACAGTTGAAGAAACTGAGGCAGACAGGTAAGTGACTTATCCAGTGTCATAAAACTCGTACATGTCTCAGCCAGCTTGGAATTCAGATCTTCCTGACTCCAGGCCCACCACCCAGCTGCCTCACAAAGTACCTCACAAAGCACTTCACATATATTATCTCAACCTCATTTAATCACTGCCACATCCACAGAAGGTGGGCAGACAATATATTAATCCCATTCTATAGATGAAGGAAGTGAAGTTGATGGAAGTTAAATTCCTCTTCTCCTCCCCAGCCCACAAATACAAGGACTTTTAGGACCTCTGTTACTCCTTTGCCACACACCTTCTCCATGCTTAAGCTCACTTTCCCCCAGCCTCTCCATGCACTAGTGGGAAAGGTCACAGACTTCTGAGGGGATATTTTGCACCAACTGCTCTCTATACATCCTTAATAAATATCCCTTTTTAAAAGTCACACTAACTCATTGATATAAAAGATACCAGTGTGGGCTTATGAACTATAGCACTAGAAATGACAACCATCCTTCAGGGTTAACTCCAAGACCCAAGGGGATGGAGTAGCTGAGCTATGGAGACTAGACCTGGACCTTAGCATGATGGTTTGGCAGAGCAGGTAGGGCAGGTTAAATCCTACCTATCACCTGCTTTTGACCATGATCTAAGAATGGTCTTCACATTTTTAAAATACATACAATAAAATAAATATTTAAAAATGTAAAAAACATTCTTAGCTGCCATCCTCAGGCCATAACTTGCTGACTATCTGCTCCAGAAACTGTGCTACACAGAAAAGTCAGAAAAAAAGAAGGGGCTGTGGTAGAACATTAGCAGTTCCATTTTGGACCCAGATGTTGAGTGTGAGGTGACTGATACACAGCCTCCTAAAGTTTAGAAGAGTGGTTTTAGCTAGAAATAAGCAGAATAAATCCAATGCCCCAACCAAAGAAGAAGTTAGTTCTAGGCTATTTTTCTGTCCCATCAAAGCTACAATATCACAGTATCTTCTAATGAGTTTCCTACTTAAATATAATGCAGAAGTCGGATAACTTGACAACTGCATTGTTAATAGATCTTTTCCAAGTGTGCAAAAGGTTCTGAGGGGCCTGATGAACTTTTCCCATTGGCCTGGGCCAATGGTAGCTTTGGCTGCACTGACAAACAAAGGCCAAACCCGGAGTGCTAATGTAGAAGATACCAAGTGGGCACAGTTAGAACAGATTAAGCCTTAATAAATATAATGAAAATTTAAAATTTTCCCATTAATAAATTACTATGCCTACTTCTCCAAAGACCCACAAACACTGAGTTTTATGATTTCTACTTATGTTTATCATTTTATGAGTATGAGGCAATATCTCAGTTGTCTGACCTGCATCTTTTTTGTAAAGAAGTTGACCACTGATTCAAGGGATTTTAAAAAACAATACATATCTTCTGTAGCACTAACCCTGCCTAGGAGTGTTTGGGTGCTCCCTTGCAGGGCAGCTTTGTGACACTGTATGTGGACAGAAACACACACATCCTCACTATAAATGAAGAGATCAAGTTAATAGTTAACTTGTCAGACTAGTGTAGGGTCTCTTTCCACCCACCAGAACCAGGGGGAAAAGTCTGATAAAGAACACATGGATATAATTATAGCTCAGTACTCTTCTTGAAGATAAAACAGCTAAGTGATTTAGCTGATTCCCAACGTGGAAACAGGAGTGTGCGTTGGAGTGAGTGGGGCACTACAGATGCATCTGTAAATCCAGGCCAAAGGCATCCAAGTCTATGTGGCCCAGTTCAATCTGCTCCTCTTTTCCCGACTATTTTCAATACATATTTTTTTATTTCACTCCTTTGGACTAGAGGTTACTTTGGGAATTTTTAATGGCTAATGAGTTATATTTAAGATATTTATTCTTCTACCTGGAACATCTGATGTCAATGTTTTTCCCAATCTGATTCTTTTTTTTAAATTTTTGGTGTCACACAGGAATTTTTTGTTTTTAAGCAGTCAGGCACATCTAGATTGTTCCCCAGTAATTCTATTTGTTGAATAATAAAGAAAAATCAGTTCCCCTCTACAATGAGATAATTCTATTATACCCTCTTACCCCATCACTCTTAAAATTAGGTAATACCAGCTTCAACAGCTTTTCCCCCAGAAACTAGACAGCAACAATAGAAAGTGTAATACTTTGAGCAGTCTATGAAGAGGAGACAGAGTTGAAATGTCATCCTGGAGATAGTTAATTGTGACAGCTGAAGAGAAGACAGAGAAAAGGACTATAGGAATTTACTAAGAGAATGGAATGCAATTCTTATGTCTTGAGGACATAATTGAGGATAATTCTTAAGAGATTTTGAGTAATATCCTCAGAGATTTAAATGATGGGACTGGGCTTCTAGAAAGGAGAAATCACGTAGTGATGGTTAAAGATGATCTTTTTTACAGCTGATACACTGTAAAGAATTATTTCTGTCTGCTAGTCAACAACAATTAAGCACTTATTATGAGCCAGGCACTGGGGGTTCAAGTAAGGCAAAAACACACTTTAACCTCAAGGAACTGACGTGGCACCTAGACTTAGCCCACACCTCCGCTTTCTCCTGCTGCTAGCCTGGCCTCTGCCCCTGATGGATCAGTTTCTGCCTGATTTTTCCAGGGCTCCCCAACACTTCCCAGACCATTGAACACCATGCTGCCAGATGTGTGCACCCCACCCACCCCATTCCCACTTTCCATGTTTCTCTTCATGCATTCTCTTCCCCCTTTGGGAAGGAGTTCCTTGAGACAAGGAATTGTATTTGTATCCTAAGTGCTTCATGTATGCTCTGTCCACCTTTCTATCTACCTGTCTACCCAACACAAGGTGGGGATCTAACAGGTAGCTAGGCATATACAAAAGCTATACTAAGTAGACAGAAGGCAATGTGAGAAGGGAAGGCATGAGCAGCGCTACTAGGAGAATTGAGAGGAGTGAGGCTTCCTAGAGAAGATGGGATTTGAGCTGACTCATGAAGGAAGTCAGAGAAACTGAGAGATCGAAGGAAGGGAAACCAGCATTCCACTGTCAGGGACAACTGATGCAAACCCACAGAGATGGACACTGCAAACAGGCCAGCACTGCTGAAACACAGTGGACACCAGGCCAGGCTCTAAAGGGCTAGAAATGCCAGAGGAATCTCTATTGCTTACTGGAAGTTTTGAGGAAGCATTGGAGCTCACTGAGCAGAAAAGAATGGTGAGGCCAGAGTGTGCTGGCGAAGGACAGAGGGGAGCAGGGACACAATCTGGTTAGGGGGATCTGGGAGAAGCTATGGCAATAATCTAGGTGAGGACTCTGCAGGAGATGAGGAGGACATCGCCTAGGCCAATGGAAAAAAAAAAGGGACAATACAAGAGATACTCTGAAAGGAGATGTGACAAGATTTGGCAACAGATTGGATATTTTATGTTTGATATTCAATTAATTAGTAGTATAGCCAATGGGATAGCTAGATGATTGAGTGGATAGAACACCGGTCCTGGAGTTAAGAGGACCTGAGTTCAAATTCGGTCTCAGACAATTACTAGCTAAGTGACCCTGGACAAGCCACTTAACCCCTACTGCCTCCAAAAAAAACATTATAGCCAGTAATGTTTATGTTTATGTAAGCCCAGGAGAAGTAGGGAGTTTGAGACACAGACATGAGTAAGTGCTCATTACCCCAATTTTACAAATAAATAGTATTTTCCCATGGAGAAGGAACTGCCTGATCCATTGTTAGCCTCTGCAGCTTCCCACTCTGATCCCCTTGCTGTGCCTGCTGAAGTGCCTCAGTGAGCAGCTGGAGAGTCACCTTGGCACGAACACTGTGGGACTCAGGTTGTGGGTGGGCACAGCAGGGAAGGAAGGTGGGCCAGCTGGTTCCAGGGGAGGCACTCTGCAGGGGGGAAGCTCTACATCTCCCCCCAACCTCCACTGAGTGCTGACTAGGACATATCCTGGTTCCCCTGAGCTAAGTGTGACCCCGTCCCTGGAAGAAATGGTCTGCCACCCTGTCATTTGTACATTAGTTATTTCTTGGTCACTGTTCTTAACAGCCCTGGTGGCATACCCCACAAGAAGAATATCAGGTCCCCTTCCTTCTGTATTTAAAACACTCATTTTCAATTCCACAAACATCTATTACATGCTTACTAAGTACACAACACTGTGTTTTATATTTTTCCTCCTTTAGAAGGACAGAGCCATGAACAGGACTTACCTCTCCTGCTTACAAATCTCTGCTCTAAAATAACCTAGAGCTTGTCTGAGCTTGTTTCAAATGAAGTTTAATCTATGACTCTAAAAGTAATAAAAATATTCCATTCTTTATATATCAAGATGCTGCTGCTGGACTATTTTTTAAAATTTTATTTTCAGTTTTAAATTTACTTCCTCTTCCTTTCCCTCCCCCATGCATCGAAAGGGCAAGAAAACCAAAACAGCACACATATGTGGGGTTGCTAGGTGGCTTGGTGCTCCAGGCCCGGAGACAAGAAGACCCAAATTCAAATGTGACCACAGATACTTTAGTAGTAGAGTTACAGTTGTTAAGAATTCCTGAGAAGGTTGGCCAGAGTTCTAAGTACAACATCCTTAGCCATTTAATCAATCTTTCTCTGTGAAACACACCTAGCCTGGTGATTAAACTCCAGCCAGGGCTTCATTAGCACTAACCAATTAAATTACTGAACCTAGAAGAAAATGAAGCTTATAGATGAGGCCTGGCTGGAAGCACTTGATTCAAACAAGAATTTCTTACTTTGCAGGCTCCTAACCCACAGAGAAAAAACCAAATGAGGGTCATACACAAACAAAGGTTATTTTAGTTATCATGTTCTTTTTCTGTAGAGCAAGAAATAAAACACTAAATTCATATGAGAGAGAGAGAAAATGGAAGAAGGGAGAAGAAAATGGAAGAGAGGAAAAGAGAGGGAGTGTGTGAGAGAGGAGTGGGGAGAAGGGAGAGGGACAGAGGGAGAGATGGGGCAGGAGTGGGCAGAACACCTGAACCCTGACTCTGTACTTTCTGTTAGATTTAAAGCTCACACTCGAGATCTGCCACTTGCTACCTCTGGGACCGTGGGTAAATGGCTGTAAAATGACGCAATTAGAATAGAGGATCCCTAAGGTCCTTTCCATTTTGAAATCTATGTTCCTATAATCTTCATTCAATTAGCAAGTCAAGTCACAAAGCAGGTATTAATCATCTACTCTGTACCAGGCACTGTGCAAGTATCTGGAAATACAACTAAAATGCACAATCCTTATTTGCAAAAAGCTTTTATCTTCTAATGGAGGAGCCAATAAGGACATCTATACATATATAAAATACATACAAAGTAACTAAATTCAAGGTATTTGGAGAGGGAAGGCACTAGCTAGAAGTGCTTGAGATTCATTTTGAAAGAAGAAAGTAATTTTATGAGAGAGAGGTGCCCCAGGTGTGGGGCACATCGCAGACAAAGGCCTAGAGATGGGAACTGAGAGCTGAATGTGAGACCCGAGAGAAGCCAGTTTTGCTGGATCATATAGAACAGGAGTCATGGCCAAAAAGGCTGGAAAGACAAGTTAGGACAAGGGATATGAAGGGCTTTAAAAGCTAAACAGTCAGGTTTATGGTTGATTTTAGAGGCAGTTGGAAGCTGGTGGAATTTATGTCAGAGGTAGCATGCTACACCCACCGTGAACCTTCTCAGTGCCTACTGGGTCATCTGCAATTTGGATTCTTCTGAAGCCATGGTATTGCACGACTCAAAAGCATTTTGGGATGAATAATTAGGCTTTTTTACAGTTTCCCAAGTGTGATCTGGCCTTTCCCTGCTAGGATCAAATAGAACTTTCTCTGGCATTTAAAGCTCTTTTTACAAGCTGACTCCAATCTACCCTGCTAGACTTATTACATGTTATTCCTTCCATTCCGTCTAAGGTACAGCCAGCAGCAGGCCTTTTGTGGTCCCTTCAGGCTCTAGGGCCTTTGACCCCAAGGGTACTTGGTATGTGTTCTGTAATTACCTATACTTATGAAGTTGCCTCTCCTTATTAAAGAGTAAGCTCCTTGAGGGCAAGTCCTGGTTTGCCTCTGACACCGCCTAACAGAGTCTAACTGTGGCACAGCACCCCTAATAAATATTTGTTGGCTGAATTTAGGAACTATCCTCATATAGTACATCAGTGTTAATAGCATAGATGTGCTAAAGGAAATAGACCCCATTAGAAACGATGGGAGACATTCAGTGTCACTTTTAGATACCAATCTCCTACTTTCACCTACAAAGTGGGGATCTTGTCCAAATGTCTTCAGTCTGATTTTCCTGACTTGCTTCTCCCTGTACCATGAGCTGTGCTCCTTACCAAGTTTTCTTTAGCCCCTCTTTTGGCCTTTTCAAATGAGCTTATTAACTGTCTTGTCCTTGGCTGTCATGTCTCTCTGCTTTGTCAAGAGACCCAACGTTTGCTGGTTGATGTGGTTGTTAGACTGTTGTTCTTGTGGTGACTGTTCCTTAAGAAATTGTATCTGGGATTATGTTTTTATTTTTGTCGATCTGGCTCAGACTGAGTATTTCTTTCAGTCTTGTCCAACTCTTTGTGACCCCATTTAGGGTTTTCTTGTCAAAGACACTGGAGTGGTTTGCCAATTCCTTCTTCAGCTCCTTTTATAGATGAAGAAACTGAGGCAAACAGAGTTAAGTGACTGGCCCAGGGTCATACAGGTAGTGTCTAAGGCCAGATTCAAACTCAGGAAGATGGATCTTTCTGACTCTAGGAGTGGCGCTCTAGGAACAATGGTACTAACCAGCTGCATTTTCCAGTATAACCCTTTACTCAGTGAAGCTTAGCTGGAGTTACTTAATCATCACACGCAGGGTCTTCTCCCAAAGAAGCCAACAAGCTGGCACATTCCTGGAACAATGGAAACTCATGGATACTAACACATCATCAATAGGATTGGAACAAGGGGGGAACCTGAGGCCTTGAGGTCACGTGGTCTTCTAGATCCTTGGTATTGCTTTTGGACTGATTCCAAGTTTTACAGAACAAATCCTTTTATTAAGGGAATTTGTTCTGTGAAGTCTGGATTCAGTCAAAGGGCCACACCTGAGGACCCAGAGGGTTCCCTATAGGTTTCCTGCCCCTGAACTGGAAGATATAAAGACAATGTAGCTCCTAAGTCAACTAATATCGATTCCTGGTAGCTTCAATGAGAAAATAAGAGAGGCCAATGAAAACTCATTTGGAAAATATGGTTCCGGATCAAGGTGTTAGACGCCAAAGGCTCTAGAAGTAGACTACTCAGAAGCCTCATCCCTATACACAATTAATATTTTCTTTAAAAAAAAAAGTCAAAGTATATAATGATTCTTAAATTCTCTTTCCTTGACTTGTTTTCTAGGTCAGTTGTTTTTGATATCAGATAGATATTTTAGACTTTCTCCCATTTTCCAAACTTTTCATTTTCCAATTATATTTTTTGCTGCTTCATGGAGTCACTGATTTCTGTTTTATTTACCTGAATTTTCAGAATTCTATTATGTAGGTAAGAGCAAAAAGAAGAAAAAAAAGACCTAGAATCTAAGAGAATGTCTATCCTTTGGGGAATGGCTGAATAAACTGCGGCACAAGAATGTAATGGAATATTATTGTTTTTTAAGAATGACAAAAGACACGACTACAGAAAGTCTTGGGTAGCGTGAACTAATGCAGAGCAAAATGAGCAGAACCACAAGAACAAGAAGAATAAAACCAACTTTCAAAGACTCAAGAATCTGACCCATGAAATGACCAATGACTGTCTCCAGGCGACCCAGAATTCAACATTTTACTCACTTGAAAGACAGGAGATGAGTTCATTTTGGGATATGGGGACTATATGGACCTGTTTGCTAGAATTCAGACCTATGGGAACTTCCCAGTGAGGAAAATTCAACTACTTGTAGACATTGGCCACAATTCTGAAACTTACAGTTCTAGAGAGTCATCTAGTGTGCTAAAAAGTTAAATAACTTACCCAGGGTCACACAATCAATGGAACCAAACAAGACTTTAACTTTCCTATTATGTGCAAGCCATTGGAATACAAAGACAAAACAAAACTATGCATTTCAGAGGTGACTCAGATCTGATAGGAATAAATGATTGAATTTATTAAGTGTTTCTTAAGTGCTTGCTATATGTCAGGCTGAGGATAAAATCAAATGTAACAGTCCCTTCCCTGAAGTAAGAAGTAGAAAACTACTGGAGGGAGAGGAATGGCGGTGGGGAGGAAGTAGGGGAGAGAGGTGTAGAGAGTGGAGAAGACAACTGGTACTAATGGTTGGATGGGATATGAACTATGGTCTGGTGGAGGGACAGCCAGGTATATTTTTGACTTATTCATTTACCCATCAGGACAGCTCAGGGATATGAAAGATGATTTGTTAATAATAAACATGGTTTCAGAGAGGAATACCAGAAAGAGGGACTAAAAGAAATGGGTATCAGATAGAAGGGATACATCATACAGCCAATGTGTGCCACAGGCAGACTTGTTCCTAGGTCTGCCTGATTCTGGGTGGGGTTCTCTGTGTACTACTATTGACCTTACCTAATATATTTGACCTGCGAGGTATACAGTTTCCTGTTTGTTATTGGGTCAGTATAGAACAGTACACAACATAAAGGCTACATGTTCCAAGAGATGGACACTGCAGAGAACCTAAGTTAAGGTTAAAAAAAGCCCTTCCACATAAAATAAAATAATTAAAACAGCATTTTAAACTAAATTAAACAAAGAAGTGATAACAAAGTAAAGGCTAATCATGCTGCATGAATGTAATGAAATATTATTGTGTTGTAAAAAATTATGAATATGATGAATACAGAGAAGGTGGAAATACTTACATAAACTGATGGAAGGTGAAGTGAGAACAAGGAAAACAACTGTAAATGAAAAGAGCAACAATACCAAACTAAAAACTGGTAAAACTTGTAAGAACTAACGTGCAATAAAGCAAGCAGAAGGAGCGTTCGTGATAGCAGCGCTGCCACGTGAACATCTCTGAACAAAATGACCAACCATGATCCAGGGGGTGTGATGAGAGACGAGGTGATGGGCTAAACATACACAAGCAGAAACACATTTCTAGACATAATCAATGAGGGAATTTGCTCTGCTTGACTATGCATATTTGTTAGGAAGGTTGGCTTTTTCTTTCTTTCTTTTTTTCCCTCCCAGTCAGAAGAGGAGATGGGAAGGAGAAGAATAACTGCTTGTCAATTTAAAGCATTTTAAATAAAAAACAACAACATCCTAACTAGTGTGAAATTATAACCAAGTTTGGCCCCAAAGAAGAGATAGAAGAGGGCATCTTCTCTCTTCTTTGTAAAGGACTACAGACGTGGTATATTACATATAACACCTGATTTTGTTGATGTGTTGATCAGTTTTTCTAAACTGTTTCTTTTCCCTTTTAAAAATTCTTTATATGAGATGATTTTCTGGAAGGGAGAAGAGGGTGTGATTTTCCGTAATATGTAGATGACAAAAAAAACAAAAGATATCAATAAGCATTTTAAAAGAAAGTAAGTTTTTACAAAACTTCCATTTTGGAAATTGGGGCTTAGTGGTAGGATTTAATTTTCTTTTCTTAGGAAAAAAACAAAAACCCAAACCATGAGGCCTCATAACAGCTGTTGCTGGTCAACATCTGCCTCAGACTACATAAGGGGAACAGACAGAGGAAGATTTAGAGTAATTGATAATTCAATATTACACTGGGATTGATTTTTAGCTAAACATGTCCTTAGCCAAGAATAAACCATATACACATCATAATAATTTATCTCAAAAAATCACTGATGAATTAATTTGAAGCATAAATATACTGTAATTGGACTATAAAACAGCTTCTTATTACAATAGTAAATTTAGTTCAAATTCTCTCTCTGGAAATCTTACTACATACAGTAAAATCCTAACGAAACAAGGTTAGTCTACAGAGGGTTACAACTAATACCTGTCAACAGTATTATAACAGTACTTTAAATGAGTTCCACTGTTTCAGAGAGGGGCCGAAGAATTGCTGACTTGCTAGTTTGTCTAGTGATAGTAACCTCGGTGTTAGGAGATGGACAGTAGTATACTGTCACTGACTCCCTACCAGATGTTCAGCATCCCCTCTTTACTTGGTGGGAAGAAAGAGTAATTCAGGGTTCAAGGCAAGGCTGGGGCATACAGGTAAGGATGAATACTGAAAAACCACACTGAAGGATTACAGGGATTTCCCCTGCACCACTGAGCTGGGAATATGCTCTAAGACTGGTTATCACTGCAGAAAAAGGCTTTAATTTCACTTAAGGGATTTAAACAAGTCACCTCATCCATGCACCTGGAGTTGGCAATATGAATTAGAAACCTTGGCATAAGCCAAGCTGTGTTTATAGTGTGATATTTGGAAGAATGATCCCAGAAAGATTAATACTTTGAGAATTGGTGGCATTTGCTTTGAAATGCCAGAAGACTATTTTGGAAATGTTGCTAATTACAGTATCTGTTTTAAAGGCCTCCCTTAGAACCACCTCAACAACCTAATGGAAGTAAGCTGGCATGCATCTTCTAAACTGGTTAGTCATGAACCATCCCAGCAGCAGAAGGCTAATTAAGGGCACAGGAGAAATGGAGATTTTTCACCTGGCTCAGCTGGGACAGTGCTGATGATACATTCAAGCCAAAGACAGACCTTACAATCCAACGTGTCATATTCGGAGCCCAAGATTCACACTTACTAAAGAACAAACCCCAACATTCGGCACTTTGTGACTACCAAGCAGTGTCTAAGACCCAAGTGGTGTGTCTAAGACCCAAGTGGTGTGTCTAAGACCCAAATTTAGTAATAAGGAAAACAAAGCTCTTTATTTATTTAGCTCTTTCCTCAAAAAGTGGCAGGTTTACTTTTCACTTCCTTCACAGATTCCCTTCAGGCTATTTCTGGGCCTGGGAGGCATGGAGCCCAGAAATCCATCTTTTCTCTTCCCCTTGGCCTGAGAGCTCTGCACCTAAGAGTAAGTACTTAAATGCTCCCAGAATTGAAATGTCTTGTTATATTGCCCTGTAAGTCCCAGAATGGTGGTCTTCAGTCAGAGGGGTCAACTGGAAACACAGGGACCTTTAAACTTGAAGGAAGAGATGGTGGAAGTGGAGAAGGAAGAGGCACAGTGAAGCAGAGAGATGGGTGTGTGGGTATTTAACAGATGCTTTCTGAAGGACAGGATTAATGACTGCAACGTGGTCAACCAGGGCAAAATGTTGAGAGGAGGATTTGTGAGTTTCCCAAGTTTTCTCCTGGGCAAGAGGTAAAATTCACAAGTTTTAATAGAGCTCACAGGTCAATTACTAAAATTGGTGTTGAGATCATTGCTTCTCATTTAGTCTCCAGTATTATGCGAGTGGATACATGATGAAACTACAGTAAAGGGCAGAACCACACCTAACAAGGAAACGCCAAGTCTGCTGGCTCAGGCAGAACCGAAAGGCCGACAGCCGCACTTGGAAGAGAAGGACCGGTCGATATTTCAGCCAAAACGTTTGCTGCTGAAGGACATGCCTCACTTGATCTAATACAAGAGAAGTACAGTTGGCATGCAGTCCCAGAACATGACAAAATACTCAACACCTCACCCAGCAGGTGGCTGGATGAATACAGAAGAATATTTCCCAGGGTCATCCCTCAATGGCTGGGGGCGTGACAGCAAGCTTTACTTTGTGGCTGTGCATAATGTGGCAACTTTAAGGGTGCCTGGGTTGATAACAACTCATAATAATGCACCGGTTTAATGACATTAGGCAGCCTGCCTCTATATAGCCTTCTTCCAATGTTGTGATGGTGACTAGGTTCTTGAAGTTTATGTCAATTCAAGGTAAGTCAGCAGGCCAACAAGCACTGATCAAACACACACCATGTGCTAGGCACCCTATTCAGTCCTAAAAGGCTTAAAAACAGGTCCTTGTTCTCTAAAAGCCCACAGCATAATGGGGAGGATACGTCAAGAAAACCACTGCATACAAACAAGACATATAAAGGATAAATTGGAGATCATCAATAGAAGGAGGGCCTTAGCACTAAGAGGGACTGGAAAAGGCTTCTTGTAGAGGGTTGGATTGTAGTTGGAACTTGACAGAAACCAGGAAAGTTAGAAGGCAGAGATAAGGAGAGAGAGGATTCCAGAGAAGGGAAACAGCCAGAGAAAATGCCCAGAGTCTGGAGACAGAAGAACTGTAAGGAGACCTGAGTCCAGGATTACTGAGCATGTTGGGAGGGAAAAAGTGCAAGAAAACTAGAAAGGTAGGATGGAGTCAGGTTATGAAGGGCTTTGAGTTTAAAAAGGATTTCACATTTGTTCCTGGAGGTGACAGGGAGCTCCTGGACCTTAATAAGTAAGGCAGTAATGCAGTCAGACGTATGCTTTAGAAAAATCATTTTGGTGGCTGAATGGAGGATGACTTGGAGCGGGAAGAGACTTGAGGCTGGCAGACCCCCACCCAATTGGCTATTGCAATAGTTCAGGGATGAGGTTATGAGGCCTGGACTGGGGGTGGCAGTGTCAGAGGAGAGAAAGGGATGTATTTGAAAGATTTTGTGAAGGTAAAATTGATAGGACCTGGCACTAGATGGGATAGGGAAGGTAAGAGACAGTGAAGAGTTGGAGATGACACCTTGGTTATGAACCTGAGGGACTGAGAGGGACTGCCCTTGATGGCCATAGGAATTCAGGAAGCAGGGAGGGCACAGACCTAACAGGAGAAAGCCTCTGAGTATGGGACAATTCAATGATCCGCCTCCCTAGGTCAGAAGTGGCTCATCACTAGACTTGTTAAAGTGTTAGCAATGTTTTGGCCATGGCAACTCCTGAAGACTATCTCCTAAGCTGCTGAAGGACTGAAATGTATGTTGGCAAGGAGCGCCCAACATCCACCAATAAGATCCCAGTCCTGTGAATGATTAAAGAAGGGGTGGGGAACCTGTGGCCTCTAGCCCCTGCTCACTACACTATACTGCCATCACAACCACTAGATACTTGTAGAAGACCTCTCCCTTCCAGCAGGGCTGAAGGATCTTGCCTTGATGTAAGGGAGAGGTGAGTAGCTGGGGTTACCCAGCACAGGCCCACTCTGTTGCTCTCTTGTGAGCCCTCTACAAATGCCACAGTGACTGCTAGGTTACAATGTCCCCTTTGAGTCTCACAAAGCATTTTCAAGGTATTCCAAAGTTCAGATGGGACTGTAAGTTCAACACAAAAGTCCATTCAATGTGCCCAGGGCCTTTCTCAATTTCACTTAACATTAAGAGGACAACAGTGGAGAAGGTAGGCTGTCCATTGGTAATCCCTCTTAACATCTATTACATCACCAAGCATATAACTCATCTCCTCTTTAGCTAACACTTTTTTTGGTTGGTATCTTGTACTCCACCAAAAGAAAATGGCAGTCTGTTTTCAAGGTACCAGAATCGGTACAGAGTGCTTTACAGTGTATAAGTTAGAGACTGGATCTATGATTTCAGTGGTATATGGAACTCCCACATAAGAAACTCCCTTCACCAACATAGGTCAATACCTTTGCTGTAACTTACCATTTAAGAGAGTTGCCTAGGGCACTGACAGGTTAAGTGGTTTGGGTCCTCCAGCCAGTGAGTTTCAGAAGTGGAACTTAACTCAGCTGACTTCTGGTCATCTCTTCTATCCCATGCTGCCTCTTCCTATGGTCTACAGAGCCCATGTATGCACTAGCTCATCTGATTCTTGCAGTCACCCCAGACTAGTAGCATGGCCTCATTTTATTTTATTTTTTTAAAATTAATTTTATTTATTTTCAGTGTTCTACAATCACTACCATATAACTTAGATTTTTTCCCCTCTTTTCCCCCTACCTCCCCCCTCCCTCACCAAGACAGCATACAATTTTATATAGCTTCTACAGACACATTCCTATTAAATGTATTTTCACTATAGTCATGCTGTGTAGAAGAATTAAAATGAATGGGAGAAATCATATGACAAACCAAGACGTAATACACACCCAAAAAATGATATTGCTACATTCTGCGATTGAATTCTA
Source organism: Potorous gilbertii (assembly GCA_028658325.1). Classification (NCBI taxonomy): domain Eukaryota; kingdom Metazoa; phylum Chordata; class Mammalia; order Diprotodontia; family Potoroidae; genus Potorous; species Potorous gilbertii. Next base: position 127,416,953 of record CM053769.1, read on the forward strand.
TAGTTCTTTCTCTGGATGTGGAAGGCATTTTGCCTTAAAAGATAATTGGGTATATTTTTAAATCCTTGCATTGCAATAAATTTCCAAGTCTATCAGAAAACACTCTTGCACACTGTGGTCGTTGCTGCGTACAAAGTTCTTCTGGTTCTGCTTTCTATCTCTGCTTTAGTCAAAAATTCTTCCCTTCTTCATAAATCTGATAAATACACTATTCCTTGCTCCACTAATTTGTTTATAGTATCAATCTTCATACCTGGATCATGAACCCATTTGGACTTCATTCTTGTGTATGGTGTCCAGCATTGGTCTATGCCTAGTTTCTGCCACACTGCACATAGTTCCATTTTATACAGAAAAATTAAAATTCAAAATGGGTAAATGATCTGCAAAAGGCCACATGCCTAGCAAGTGACAAACCCAGGACCTGAGCTCTTGCCAATTAACTCCAAACCAAGTGGCTGATTTTCAAGGTCTCCAAACATATTGTTACAGCTTCAAAAAAGCAGTACTCTCCTAGTCTACCTCTGTTATGGGAGCTCTGATGACTCTGGAATCTGTCAGAGGGGCTGTAGTTAAACCTGAGTCAGTGAGGGACTGTCCACACACCACTAGCTGGCAAGATCCCCCTTTGTCAAACTGAAAAATCCACAACACTCACCTAATGCTCGGACGATCCTCATCAATGCTTCTCCAACTTTCATTCTGGTCTCTGGTGGATGCTTTCCGGGGCTACTCCCATACTGTGCCAGCAGGGATGGAAGAATTTCCTCAGGATAGATATCTGCCAGCAGGGCAACACCTGGGATGGCAAACAAGAGTGTTTCATTTCTGTGACTGAGAAATCATGAAAATGGAGGTTTTAGCACAAAGTTAGGATGATGAGGACCGAGAGAAATGTAGTCTATGTTAGTAGCCCTCATTCTTTTCAAATATGGGGCTCCATAAAAAAGATACCATGGATGCCAACACAATGGTGGCTGAATTCTAAGTGACCAGTGAAGGAGAAAATACATGACCAGATGACAGTATCTGGTGGTTCCGTGGATCTACAGACCCCTTACAACACTCTACAGCCCCCAGGTGCATCCCCCAAAAATGGAGATATAACCCCTCCTTCCCAAACTCCTTGGATAGTGCTACCTCTCTTCTTTCCCCACTTTTGTCCTTCTGCCCTCGAGGGCAAAAGAGCCCACACAAGACAAGAAGTCAGGCCACGGTCACTTCTATGGCTCATTTACAACTAGACCAAAGCAAGTCAAACATTTGCTGACTGAGGCAGACTGAAGGCTGGGCTGATTTCATCATTATCATAAATTATTCATATCGGTTAAAAATCAGTGCTCTTATCCTTTATGCCTTCCATATTCTATTTTTTTCCTCACTAGTTTTTTAAAAGGTTGAGCTGACATTTTTTAGTTACATGTTTTTTCTTCTTTTCATTTTAATCATTTTAGCCATTTTTTAACCTTGATCTTGCTCTGATAAGTTGGTCATCTGACTATCTAGATGGCTGATTCAGGAATGACTACTGTATCTATAGCAAGGTAATTTCCTGCCTGCTAAACTGTAATAATCTCTTTCATTTCTGTGGTGTTACTAAGAGTCTGTCACCTTCAGAATTTCTGTTCCTTCTGTGAGAGGGTCAGGATTGGGGAAAAAGTGAAGAGGCCTTGAGTCTGTCACCCCTGAGCTAAACATTAAGTGAGCTGCCACTTGGTCAATAGGAGAGTACCAATAGCTGAATTCATGTTCTGAGTCTGAAAACAATGTAGCTTGCAAGTCCCTCTTCCACCTTCACTGCAGAAGTGGGCCAGACTAAACTAAAGGCTATGTAGTAAGTTTCATTGTCGAACAGCCAGCAAACTGGTGATGAGTATCCTTATGCACAAGAGGCTGGTCTTCATAAAACAGACACAATCTGTTGCCAGGGTCATATTGAAAACCTTTCTAGGATGTCAGCATCTTCCAGACCTCTCAGTCACTGGCACAGCCTTCAAGAATCCAGTGTCCCCTCCCTGCCACAGTTAGGGAACAAGGAAAACTTTTTGGGAGAAATTTATTAAAGATTTTCAAAAGTCACTAGAAGAACATTTTTTAACACAAATCATATTTTGGCACTTACTTCCATTACAGTATAGCACACTCTCACCAAAAAAAACCAAACAACCCAAAATGGCCTCAAGGTGATGGTGTGGAATGGTTAAGGCTGATAGAGACAAGAATGTGTGTGTGTGTGTGTGTGTGTGTGTGTGTGTGTGTGTGTGTGTGTGTGCACGTGTAGAGAACCATAATGTTGACTGTTGACACAAGAGAAGAAGGAAAAAGAAAACACATAACAATTATTTAATCTCTGGAAGCAGTTACTAGTCTATTCCCATGGAGCAAGTTATGTTATAATTTACCTTGGGAGAGAAATAAAAAATGCTGACTTTGTTCATCTATTTCTAATATACCTACCGAAGCTGGTTCAAAATGTTCTTTAATTTATAAAATTCCTTGAAAAAATAAATAGGAAAAATTCCTTTTGGTTTCCCAAATCACAACAGGTACTTTTCCTTTGACCACTATACCCAAGTAATAAGAAATTCCTGCCTAGAAGGTCGCACTGACCTACAGAATCAGTTTTAAAAAAAAAAACTGAATTATTTTGTTTTCACTGTTTAACAATCACTTCCATATATCTTAGATTTTTTTCCCACTCCCTCCCCCTCATTCCTCCCTCCCTCCTTACTCCCTCCCTGAGATGGCATACAACCTTATATAGGCTCTACACATACATTCCTATTAAATGCATGCTGCATAGAAGAATTAAAATGAATGTGAGAAATCATAAAACAAAACAAAACATAATACAAAAGAAAGTGATCTGTTTCTATCTGCGATTCAATTCCATAGTTCTTTCTCTGGATATGGAACACATTTTGCCTCAAGAGTCCACTGGAAATTTTTTAAGTCTATGCATTTCAATGAAGTACTAAGTTTACCAGAAAAATTCCTTGCACACTGTAGTTGTTGCTGTTTACAAAGTTCTCCTGGTTCTGATCCTTTGACTCAACATCAGTTCATTTAAGTCCTTCTAGGCCTCTCTGAAGTCTTCCTTTTCATCATTTCTCATAGCACAATAGTATTCTATTACATTCATGTACCACAACTTGTTCAGTCATTCCCCAACTAATGGGCATCCCCTTGATTTCCAGTTTTTGGCCACCACAAAGAGAGCTGCTATAAATACTTTTGTATATGTGGGACCCTTTCCCATTTCTATGATTTCTTTGGGATAGAGTCCCTGAAGTGATATTGCTGGGTCAAAGGAAATGAACATTTTTGTAGCCCTTTGGGCATAATTCCAAATTGCTCTCCAGAATGGTTGGATGAGCTCACAGTTTCACCAAAAATGAATTAGTGTTGCAATTCTCTCACCTTTATCATCTTCCTGTTTTGTCATGTTAGCTAATCTGATAGATGTGAGGTGGTACCTCACATCTCTCTAATCAATAGGGATTTAGAGCACTTTTTTCATATGACTATAGACATCTTTAATTTCTTCCTCTGAAAATTCCCAGTTCATATTCTTTGACCATTTATCAATTTGACTTGTATTCTTGTACATTTGACTCAGTTCTCTATATATTTTAGAAATGAGGCCTTTATCACAGACCCTAGTTGCAAAAATTCTTTCCCAGTTTTCTGCTTCCCTCCTAATCTTAGTTGCATTGGGTTTGAGCAAAAACTTTTCAATTTAATGTAATCAAAATTATTCATTTTGTACTTCATAATGTTCTTTATCTCTTGTTGGGTCATAAATTTCTCCATTCTCCATAAATCTGACAAATATACTATTCCTTGCTCCCCTAATTTGTTTATAGTACCAATCTTTATACCTTGTTCATGTATCTATTTGGCTGTTATTCTTGCGTACAATGTCAGGCATTGATCTATGTCCAGTTTCTGTCACACTGTTATCCAGTTTTCCCAGCAATTTTTGTTGAACAGTGAATTCTTATCCCAGAAGCTGGGTTCCTTGTGTTTATGAAACAGCAGATTGCTATATTCATTAACTACTGTGTCTTGAGCACCTAACCAATTCCACTGGTCTATCCCTCTGTTTCTCAGTCAGTACCAAATGGTTTTGATGACTGCTGCTTTATAATACAATTTGAGACCTGGTAGGATCAGGCCACCTTCCCTAGCATTTCTTCTCATTAGTTCCCTTGATATTCTGGACCTTCTGTTCTTCCAGATGAATGTTGATATTATTTTTTCTAGCTCTAGAAAATAGTTATCTGGTAGTTTGATTGGTATGGCACTGAATAAGTAAATTAATTTAGGTAGAATTGTCATTTTTATTATATTAGCTCGGCCTACCCATGAGCAACTGATGTTTTTCCACTTACTTAGATCTGACTTTATTTGTGTGAAATGTGTTTCGTAATTGTGTTCATATAGTCCCCAGGTTTGTCTACCTGTCAAAATAAACCCAGAATCAGCTTCTTAAAGCTTGTACCCAACACCCTACCTCAGGCTACTTTCAGGCTCATCCAAAAAAAAGTGCAGGATCAGTGAAGTAGCTGAATATGTCAACTTCTCTCTGCCTTGGGGAATTAAAAACCCCAAACTGGGATTGGCTTTCTTGCTCTTTCACATCCTTTTGGAACTCTGGAGTGATGCTGGCATGGTTGGTATAAACTGGCCATTTCCCAATATTTTACATTCTTCTTTTAGTCTAGCGAGTGCCCTGATGATGTTATTATGCAAGGCTGTGACTTGAATCCTAGGCTGGAGATACCCAAGAATAAAGGATGACAGTGAAATCTAACACATAAAACAGGTCAAAGGACAGTAGCAGTCACTCATACAAACAGTGAAGCTACAGCTGCTCTCCAGATCTTGTCAATCAGTCAATAAACATTTAGTAAGCACCTCCTCGTATGCCAGGTACTATGCTAACCTTTGGGGATGCAAAAAGAGGCAAAACACAATCCTTGCCCTCAAGCTGCTCATGATCTAATGAGTGTGTTTAAACACACTATGTGCAGGAAATAATGAACAGAGTGGGCACTAGAATTAAGAGAGGCTAGGTAGGAAGGGTTTTCTATACAAGATGATATTCTAATTGGGACTTGAGGGAAGACAGCGAGTGAGTGACTGCCAAAGAAAATGCCCACCGCTGAGAGATGGAGCATTTTGTTCATGAAACAGCCAGGGGGCTGGTGTCACTGGATGGAAGCATTTGTGATGAATAAGGTATAAGCAGACTGATAAGGTGGGAGGGGGATAGGTTATGGAGAACTTTGAATGCCAAGCACAGGATTGTGTATTTGATCTTGGAGGCAATAGGGAATTTACTAAGTATGGGGATGATATGTTTGTTTGGACCTAAGTTTTAGAAAGATTCCTTTAGTGGCTGAAAGACTGAAGTGGGGAGAGAGACTTGGAGCAGGCAGACCCCACCACAGGCCATTATAATAGTCATACTGTAATTGTCCAGGAATGAGGTGATGAGGGTCTGTGTCAGGGTGAGGATAGTGTTAGAGGAGAGAATGGGGCACATTTGAGAGATTCTGCAAAAGTGAAATTAGAAAGTCTTGGCAACAGCTTGGATACAGGGTGAGGGGTGGTGAGAGACAGGGAGTCCAGGATGACTCCTAGGTTGTGAATCTGAGGGATGAGAGGATGGTGTTGCCCTCTAAAGGAAAAGGGAAAATGGTGGGGGGGAGGGCCAGGGAAGGTTTAGGGAAAGCTAATGAGTCCTATTTTGGACAGAATGCAATTGACATCTATTTGACATACAATTTGAAATCATGAAAAGATTCCCCAAAGCTGCAGAGTGCCAAATGACAAATGGCAATGGAGTTGAGTGGGTGGAAGTAAGATATGGCATCCCTACAGACACCCCATTGATTGTAGGATTCAGTTTTAAGTAATCTTTATGCAGAAAAAAATGGGAAAAACAAGAAGCAGAAAGGCAAAGTGGCAAATAATGTCAGATTGTACAAACTGCAATTACATCTGGGAACCAAATGGTAGTTTTCACAGTCACAGATATACCACAGGCAAAAAAATGTTCTGATCTTTTCAGCCAAATTCACCAAGGCTGACTAAGGGAGGCGATGGGGAGAAAATGGAATTCTTTGCTAAAGCAATCAAAAATAGAAACTTCTCAGCCACAGATGAGAGACTTGGGACCCTAATATGATGTAGCAGAAAAAAAGGCTATGGGCTATGTTGCACTCTGCAAGTTACTTCTAATTTCTCTCCTGTAAAATGGGATAATGATCCATTTCCAATCCACACTTGACAAGACTATTAAGAGAAAGCCCTTTGTACTATGCAAATATGAGTTATTAATGGCATTACCCTGGGATTTGAAAGTGCTACTGCAGTTATTAAGAGCAGTATATTAAATTTCTCATTTGAAAAACGCTCTGTTCAGGAGTACATGAATTCAAATCCAACCTCAAACACATACGAGCTGTGTGACCTTGCTAAGTCACTTATTTCTCTTTGCCTCAGTTTCCCCAGCTGTAAAATGGGGATAAGACTAGCACGCATACCTGACAAGGATCAAATGAGGTAAGAGTTGTAGAAAGTGCTCAGTGCAGTACCTGGAACAGAGCAGGCGTTATGTGAGTCTTTATGCCCTTCCTTACGCCCTTGGGCAAGTCACTGAATTGCTCTGGGACTAAGTTTCCTCTTCTGTAAAATGAAATGATTGGACCAATTGCTTCTAAGATCCTTACAAGGTCTAAGTGTTAAGACAGATACATTTTTTGTGCTAAATGGACATGTCATCCTTTGATTTCCTCCTTCTAAAATGTTAGCTTGGTTATCCTTAATTTTAAGCAAATCTAACATTGAACGAAAATTTTAACTTCTGTCAACCAAATAGTACCTACTGAAAATACCATTACTTCTAAAATAGAGCCAGAGTCAAGTTAGAGTGGACAGGTTTATAAGATTATCAGTGAACTCAGGGTGCACATGTGTTTCTTGTCAGAAATGCAATCTGGTCCCACGCTGTTAAAGACTGCAAATACTGTGAAAGCCCACAATGCTTAGGATTACCTACCAATTAGGAGCTCTAGGAAGAAGGGAAATAATGGATAGATTCTTTTCTAACTAAATGGGAATTTTTCCGCAATTAACAAGGCAACCATCACCTAAAGGCAGGAAAGCTGCCATCCTGACCTAGTTTCCAAGCAACCGTTCATTAATAAAAGCTGCACTCAGGTGCTGCAACTTGTCTATCAAACAGGGTGTGCACACATGCCAGCTTCTCAGCAGCAGAGTCACAGCGGTCACCCAAAGGTGACAATTCCTCATCATGACAGAGCCAGCTGGAGCACAGCAAACAGGATGATCAGCTGCTTCTCTCTGCACCCGTCACAGAGCCCTCATCATGCAATTGTTCCATTTCCCTATCAGTCTCTTTTGGAAAAGTAAGTCACATGGTATTTATAGATGGAAAAATACTGAAGAGATCACTGCATCCAGACTTCTCCTTTTATCAAGGGTGGTTAAAATACTTTCTCAAAGTCACACATGTAGAGCCATGATTTCAACTTAGAGCCTCTGGCTCTAAATCCCAGAGTACCATATTGTCACAGACCCACCCAGGCCAGTGGTTAGGAAAAGTTGTTCAGTGTTCTCTGCAGATTTACTTTTAGCAATTTTTAAAAAGTTCCCCCAAATTACACTTTCTCTTTATGTTTTGTTACCTAAGGTATTAGGGTTTCAATTATTTGTTGTGAAATGTTTCAAGTTGGAATGAATATTATACATTTAAAACACGTTTCAAATAACAGTCACGCACATGTATAATCCATATAAAATTGGTTGCCTTCTCAAGAAGGGGAGAAGGGAAGAAAGAGGATTTGGAACACAAAATTTTTTTTTAATTGAAAAGTGATTTATTTTTTAAATTTATTTTTAAATTATGACATTAATTTCCACAAAATTTTGAGTTCCAATTTTCTCCCCATCCCTCCCTTCCCACCACCCCATAATACCTTGCATTCTGATTACCCCTTCCCTCAATGCACTCTCCCTTCTATCACACCCCACTCTTCCCTTATCCCCATCTTCTCTCTTTTCTTGTAGGGCAAGATAGATTTTTATATCCTATTACCTGTATTTCTTATTTCCCAGTTACATGCAATAACAATTCTCAACATTTGTTTCTAACACTTCGAATTCCAACTTCTCTCCCTCCCTCCCACCCCACCCGTCCTCACTGAGGAGGCAAGCAATTCAATACATGCTATATATGTGTCATTTTGCAAAAGACTTCTATAACAGTCTTGTTGTGTAAGACTAACTATATTTCCCTCCATCCTCCCCTATCCACCCTTTATTCTATTCTCTCATTTGACCTTGTCTCTTCCCAAAAGTGTTTACTTCTAGTTATTCCCTTCTCCCATTTGCCCTCCCTTCTATCATCCCCCTCACCCTACTTCTCCCCTACTTTCCTGTAGTGTAAGATAGTTTTATGTCGAATTGAGTGAGCAGGTTATTCCCTTGTTAAGTCATATGTCAAGAGATTAAGCTTCACTTTTCCCCTCTCACCTCTGCCCTTTTCTCCTCCATTGAAAAAGATTTTTCCTAACTCTTTTATGAGTGATAATTTGCCCCATTCCATTTCTCCCTTTCTCCTCCCTACATATTCCTCTCTCACCCCTTATTTTTTTATAGATATTACCCCTTCTGATTCAACTCAACTTGTGCTCTCTATGTGTGTGTGTGTGTACGTGTGTGTGTATAATCCCTCTACCTACTCAAATACTGAAAAAAGTCTCAAGAGTTACAAATATTATCTTTCCATGTAGGAATGTAAATAGTTCAGCTTTAGAAAGTCCTTGATGATTTCTCTTTCCTGTCTACCTTTTCATGCTTCTCGATTCTTGTGTTTGAAAGTCGAATTTTCTCTTCAGTTCTGGTCTTTTCATCAAGAATGCTTGAAAGTCCTCTATTTCATTAAATGACCATTTTTTCCCCTGAAATATTATACTCAGTTTTGCTGGGTAGGTGATTCTTGGTTTTATTCCTAGTTCCTTTGACTTCTGGAATATCATATGCCAAGTCCTTCAATCCCTTAATGTAGAAGCTGCCAGATCCTGTG
>CM053769.1:127426170-127519068 GCA_028658325.1 Potorous gilbertii
TAGGAGTTTCTCTTTTTGGATCTCTTTCAGGAGGTGATCAGTAGATTCTTTCAATATTTATTTTGCCCTCTGGTTCTAGAATATCAGGGCAGTTTTCCTTGATAATTTCATGAAAGATAATATCTAGGCTCTTTTTCTGATTATGACTTTCAGGTAGTCCCATAATTTTTAAATTGTCTCTCCTGGATCTATTTTCCAGGTCAGTTGTTTTTCCAATGAGATATTTCATAATATCTTCTATTTTTTCATTCTTTTGGTTTTGCTTTATAATTTGTTTATCATAAAGTCATTAGTTTCCCTCAGCTCCACTCACATTTTTAAAGAACTATTTTCTTCAGTGAGCTTTTGAACCTCCTTTTCCATTTGGCTAATTCTGCTTTTTAAAGTTTTCTTCTTGTCTTGGCTTTTTGAACCTAATTCAGTTAACCTATTTTTAAAGGTGCTATTTTCTTCAGGAATTTTTGGGGTCTCTTTTAGCAAGCTGTTGACTCACTTTTCAAGCTCTTCCATGGCCTGAGTCCATTGCATATTTATTTTGGAGGTACTGGAGGCAGAAGCCTTGACTTCCTCTGACAGTATGCATTGTTCTTCATCTGAAAGGATGGAAGGAAATACCTGTTCACCAAGAAAGTAACCTTCTATGGTCTTATTTTTCCCCCTTTTTTGGGTGTTTTCCCAGCCAGTTACTTGACTTCTATATCCTTTGTCAAGAAGGGGAGGGTCCTGGTGCTCTCCTCACCCCAGGACTGTGCTCCTCGGGGCTGAGATTCATATCAGCTGCTTAGTTCCCCCAGGGGCTTTAAGCAGAATACTTCACAGATGGACACTGTTGCCACCTGGGGCCAGTGCTGGGGGGGACCCTGCTCCCCTCTCACCCAACTGGGAAAGCCCTCTCACTGACCTTTGAAGTTTTCTTTGGCACTTGTGGGTTGAGGGATCTGAGATCCTCCCTGCTGGGAATTCTGCCCTGGAGGCCTTTTCTGGTCCTGTTCCTTCTGGTGCCATGTGGCCTGGGGTGGGCTCCGCTCTGCTCAGCATCCAGTGGGATAGACCTTTCCTGTCAGCCTTCCAGGTTACCTTTGGCTGGAAGGCTCTTTCACTCTGTTGTTCTGTGGCTTCTACTGCTCTAGAATTTGTTCAGTCATTTTTTACAGGTATTTTATGGGCTGTGGGGGAAAAGTTAGAGTATGTGCATCTTTCTACTCCAACACCATGGCTCCACCCCCAGGAATGCGAAATTTTAAAAAGCAAATGTTAAAAATTGTTTTTGCATTTAATGGGAAATAAATATAATTTAAAAAAATTAATAACAGTCGGTCAATTTAGCACTTATTAAGCACCTACTGTGTGCCAGACCCTGTGTTAAGCACCAAGGATACAAAGAAAAGCAAAAGATAGTCCCTGCTCTCAAAAACCTTATGGTCCAATGCGGAGAGTCAACATACAAATAGCTATGTGCAAAAATGATACAGACAGGGCTGACATGGAGTAGTCTCACAGGGAAAGCATGAGCATTAAGGAGCAATAACTCAAGTTTTCCATTAGCAGTCCTTAGCAGTATCTTTGAAGATGTGTGTTTGCTTGATACTTAAGTTTGCTATTTTAAAAAAGGACATTAAATCTTTATTATTTCAATAATACTCCTGGTTTTGCAAACTTCATACACAACAGAGTAAACTCTAAAATTCTTGTACCTTTTGCTGCTTATCCATCAGACTTGGGACTATTTGACCCCCCCCCCCTTGCTTATTTGCCTTCTGCTCCCTCCAGTTAAGGCCCTCAGTCTCCACTTTATCACCCTGATTCCTATGCTTTTTTTCCTCTTTTTAAAAAATAACATTAAATTTATTCTTTTTTGCTTCTTCTCCCTTTACCCTTCGGCCCTGATTCAGAAGTCCTTCAGTAGTTACCCAACAAAATATAAATATGGTTTTTTGTTCCCCTATGGTGAATGAAATGAAATGGTTACTAGATAGATTGGGGAAATGGTGCTGTGAAGAAAGGGGCAGGAGAAGGGAATAAGCATTTACAGAGCACCTACTATGCCAAGCACTGTACCATTATTATCTCATTCAATCCTCATAACAGCCCTGGGAAGCAGCTGCTGATATTATCCCCATTTTACAGATGAGGAAACTGAGGCAAACAGTGACGTGTCCAGGGTCACATAGAGTAAGGGTCTAAAGCTGGCTTTGAACCCAGGCCTTCCCAGGTTTGGTGATCTTACTCACTGAGTCATCTGGCTGATCTGGCTGGCCCGTATAGCTCACCAAACTTCCCAGGGTGTCAGTTTCTTCTCCTATAAAATGGGTCAATCAGCTAAATGATTTCCAAGGCTCCTTCTAGCTCTAAATATGATAAACTATTAGAGGCAGAGAAGAACCAATTAAATTACAGCAGGATGGTGGTAGACCTTTTCTTCCCTAAAGGTAGAATTATCTGGAAGGTGTTTTTGCACATGTTCGACTTTTACTTCTTATTATTTGTGTCTTAAGTATTAGATATTAGCCACTCGGAGCTAAATGATTTGTGTCAGACTTAATTCCAAAAGGATGATGTCAGGGTTAACAGAAAATATAATTGGGTTATTCAGGTTGTGAACAGCTGAAAGAAACAGAACCATCCTTTCTAGTGAAGCTGAGAATTTTAATTTGCATTTCAGCTATCCCATAACGACCTATTTGTTTGTGCCTTAGTTTCTGATTAAGAGAGCAGAGCAAAGCAATTGCTATGGGGGTATTTCAGAGTAGATACCATGTAAGAGACTCAATCACATCTTTAAAAATTATTTTTTATTATGGGCTTAAAGATGGGCTGGCAAGGGACAGAGTAGTGGGCCTGGAGTAGGGAAGACCTGAGTTCAAATCGAACTTCAGACATTTGATAGCTGTGTGATGCTGAGTAAGTCACTGAATCTGTTTGCCTCAGTTTTCTTCTCCACAAAACGAGGGTGACAATAACAGTAGCAGCCTCACAGAGCTGTCATGAGGATCCAGTGAGATAATACACGTAGAATGCTTAACACGGTGCCTGGTACTCAGTAGGCGCTATATCAATGTCAGCAACTACTGCTACTACCACTACTACTACTACTCTGAGTATCACTCATACCACTGCCACCCCTAATACCACCCCTACTATTACAGACAGTTCTTGTTTTACATAAACGGACCAGTCCACAGACTCTACATAAAACAAGTTGTCTGTGGACATGGGGAAGGGTGGGAAAGAGAAAGAGGAAGAGGAAAGAGGTTTTTCTGTGGGGGGAGGGGAGGTGGCCACAGAAAGCACAGTACAGTAAAATTAACAGATTTTTTTTTTGGATGCAGATTTCTTTCAGAATTCTTTAGGTAAAGACAAATTTGCATAATGTGAATTTACTTAAAAGTGAGAACTATTTGTATAAACAGTAAACGACAGTTTACACTCACATAAAAAGTCCTGAAGGAGTCATGGAATTTCACTTACCATTTACTCACAAACAAACACTTTTTTCTCCTCTATAATGTGTTTCTTTTTAGAATTCAACAAACATATATATACATAGACATATACATATACACATATATACATATACATATACATATATAAATGTTGAGTCCCCCAAAGATCTATGCCTGCATGAGATCTTTCTTCCGGGTGCGAATGAATGAGGCAGGAGCAAAGATGGTATGCACTCTGTTTATTCTCAGCTAGCTCAGAGTATATATAGGCATTCTACTTCCATGTATGCAAGAAGCTCATGTACACTGTGTGCTGAGCTTATGTGCTTGGCTGTTGCTGCTCTTGCTCAACATAATTGCTGAAGGTCGGTTATTGCTTAAGGGTGGTCCATCACGTAAGGCATGCAAGACATGACATCCCAAGAGATTTCCCCCGAGGTCACCATGACCCTGATAACCCGAGAGTTCCAAATCCTTTACATATGAAGCATCAGACATGTGCTAAGCACTGGGGAGACAAAGAAAAGCAGAACACTTCCCTGCCCTCCAGGAGCTCCCACTCTGATGGGGCAGACAACATGCAGACATAACTACCAACAAGCCACAGAGCACACCTGGACACAATCAGGGGCAAGGCACTGTATGTGTTTAAATCTCCAAGGAAAAATCTGAAAAGCTATCTTGGGGATAAAGTATTTGAGTTCCCCCAAAAATATTTGCACCACAGAATAAGTCTACAGTCCTTGCATGCCCTCACTCTTCCCTTTTGTGGCTAAACTCCTTGAGAAGGGCCCCCCTTTCTCTCCTTTTTAACTCTGGACAGTCTGGCTTCTGACCTCACCATTAGATGGACCCTGCCTCCTCCAGTTACCAACCTATCAGCCCTTTCCAATCCTCATCCTCCAAGACCTCTCTGTGGCCTCTGACACCACTGACTTTCTCCTTTCTCTTCATTCCCTCTGCTCTCTAAGCTTCCATGGTTCTCCTGGTTCTCCTCTGGTCTCAGAAATGGCTCCATCATGGTTTCTTTTTCTGTGTATCTTCATCCGGCTCACCCCTGCCGGGTGCCCCCCGGGCTCCGTCCTGGGCCCTCTTCTCTTACCCCAATAGTGAAATTTCATCAGCTCCAGTTTACTGAATTATTATCTTTATGTTAGTGCCTCTCTCTGACCTTCCACCCTCACATCTCCAACTGCCTATTAGATATCTCAAAATTTTTATGTTTGTCCTTCATTTTTGAAGAGGACCATGACATCATAGAAATGATGACATGACTTGCACTTGACTTTGCATTTTCTCCTCCTGAGCCCTTTGGAGCCAGTGACCAGATATTCATCCGGATGACTGGAGATGGTCCAGGATGCAGTGGGAGACCTTGGTCTTTTTCGACTAAGGCTGAGGTGACACCTATTTGGTGAATAGGCCTCTTTAAAAGGTAGTCAGGGGGATGGCCCCTTTAATAGAAAAAAAATAATAAATAGGTAATTCACTCTAGAAGGGGCAGAAACCTCAGTTAACTTAACACATCCAAAACTCAACTCATTATCTTCCCCCAAGCCCCTCCCCTCTTCCAAACTTCCACGTTACCACAGAGGGCATCCTCATTTTTTACTCACCCGTGATGAAAGAGTCGAGTCAGCCAGGCTCAATGACACCCAGATGTCTCTGACTCATCACTCTCTCTCACCACCCATATCCAATCTGTTGCCAAGGCTTGTCAATTGTACCTTCATAACATCTCTTGTGTATACCCCTCTCCCCACTGACATTGCCTCCACCCCCACCCTAGTGCCTCACTCCTAAACTACAAGAGGCTGAATGGGGGTCTGCTGGACCCTCCAGTCCATCCTCCACTTAGCTGTCAAAGGGACTTTCCTAAATTGTTAAGTCTGATGACGTCCCTACTCCCATCTCCACATCACCTCCAGGACCAAGCACAAAACACTTCGTTTGGTGTTCAAAGCCTCTTCTAACCTGCCCCCCACCCTCCACTCCCCACCTCCATCCTTTCTAGTCCCTTATTCTTCCCACAAAACATCGCAATCCTGTGACCCTGTCCTCCTGGCTGCGCCTCAGCTGAGACAAGCCATTGCTGAACTCCGGACATATTCTTTGGCTGCCCCTGTGCCCAGAAGGCTCTTCCTCCTCATCACTACCTGCAGACATCCCTGGTCTTTTTCAAGTCCCTGCTAAAATCCTGCTTTCTACAGAAACCTGATTCCCAGGGCCTTCTTTATATGTAGCTCATTACCAGCTTATCTTATATGTCCTTTGTCGGCCCAGAACTGTTTTCACACTGCCTCTCCCATTAGACAGAGCTTCTTCAGGGCAGGGATTTACATTCTGCCTTCCTTCATATGCTCAGCACTTAGCACAGTGCCAGGCACATAGCACATGCTTAATAAACACTGACTTTATGATCTACAAACCACTTTATAGAAATTGTGTCAATTGATTCCCATAAAAGCCCCTGTGGAGGTAACAGGACAGGTTACATTTTTCTCCTAATAATAACGTATTATTATTCATTATTTTAAAGATGAACTGAGGTAGAAAATGACTTTTCCAAAACCATGTGCCTAGTAGGTGGCAGAGGCCCATCTTCTGATCCTAAGTCCATACACTTTCCATGACTCCAGAGGTGCATCTCTGAAATTCAGTTAAACTCACCAAACATTTAAGGGTTTATTATGCAGAAGAAACTCACTAATCACTGGGAGCACAAATATGAAGAAGAAAAAACCCAGTCTATCAGGAAGGATACAACCAACAGGTAGGATAGGGACAAAGAGGAGTAAATGTGAAGAAATCATAATTCAATTAAGGCAGCAAGTATTTAATGAGCATATACAATGTCAAAGGCACTGGAAACCAAGAGAGAGAAACCACCTGATCCTTTCCCTCTGAGGTGGTCAGTGGACATGTACAAAGATAAAAGAGTATGGTGTAGCAGACAGGAGAATGTGAGGAGAGCAAAGGGGGCTCCAAGAAAGGGGGATGGGTTGGAGGCAGAACTGGGGAGACTCTGGGCCTTTCCTATGTATGGGTCACTCCTATACCAAAGATGTGGTGGCTCACCTCCCAGGGGACCATTCTCCTCCTCCTCCTCCCAACAGCCACACCCAACACCAAGTCCTCCTCCCCTCACTCGCGTGATGCCCTCCTAAGACGGTGGGACTCAGACCTAGAAAGCCTGTTTTCTTCAACTATGGAATTCATCATTTTAGGTGCCACTTTCGTCGAGGGCAGCCACCCTCCTCTCAGAAATCACAGAATATTTGTTTTGTAACTCTCCAATGCACGTGCCATGTAATGCTGTACAGAAAAGTTATCTGTGGAGGTACCTCATCAGGCCGGAACGATGTATTCATTAGACTTTGTATGTAACTTCCCCCAGAGAGGCGGCTCAGTAGACAGAGTGCTGAACTTCAGAGTCAGGCACAGATGAGTTCAAATTCTGCCTAGGACACTTAACTAGATGTGTGACTACCTCTGACAGCCTGTTTCCTGATAATAACAGCATCTACTTCATGGAGTTGTGGTGAGACTCAAATGACGTAACACATGTAAAGTGCTTTGCAATCCTGAAGAATGCCACGAAGTACTTACAGTATTGTAGGGTTGTTAGTTCTCATGATTATTACAACGTAAACACAATAAGCATTTAGTGTTTTTTTTGCGCTGTACCTTCTTTGGGAGAGGATCAACAATTCTTGCTTCCTCTGGTTAATGAAAGGAAACGGTTGCTCAGATAATTTAGAAGCTCGAGTGATGTGTGACTCATGATTTGGGGCTCTGAAGGACACCATGTGGTTCTTAAAGGGGATTGAGATTTAGCTTTACACTTACTTCCCCATAAACTACCCTCCAGGTCCTCTGAGGTCATGGCCTCAGCACTTTCTGCATTTCCAGGGAAATGACTGCTCAAGTTACTTTACTAGATGGATAGAATTGGACAATGACATGAAGGTTTTAGGTCACAGAAGAGTTAAGATGTGCAAACTTGCTGTGTCTGAGACTGTTTGCTTTCCCCTCAGACCTAATTCCCTTGCAGTCCTTCTGCCGTGGATGGAAATACCCATGTAATCTGTTCAGGCACGTCTGTAGCTTGAAGTAGCTTCACATCACTGATACAAAGAGCACAAGGTGACTTGCCTGGCTCAGTCCCTGTCTTCTACTTTCAGAAAGCAACACTCAATCTTCATCTAAAGTTCCAAATGACACAGCTACAGGGATTTAAGAAAGTTGTCCTTCTCTAGAATGAAATTCAAGTTATGTTCCAAAACATGGAATAGTTCTAGCCAGGGCTATTAGGGCAGATCCTCAATATGACGTGTCCACTGACATTCTGGATACACCATTTGAAAAGTCACACCATGTTTGCCTTGCTCCTTTGCCATTAATGTTTCTAAATCCAGATCTGAAAAGCATTTCCTCCATATGTGTAGGACACACAAACAAGCAGTGTACCCACCCTAAGGCGATGACTACCTTTGGGACTATAGATCAGCACAGTTGGTCTGTCTGCCTAAGCTGCATTCAATGAAACCCAATACTTTTCATCACCATCTGTTTCGGTCATGTTCACTTTGTTAGAAGCTGAAACAAAGTATATCAACAATTTTTAAAAGTGCAAGTATTCGGAAAAGGCAGTCACCAGCACCTTGATTCCAGAGAGAAAACAAAGGATTATATTTCCCTTCTCAATACAGAGGTGGTGATCTGTGGCCACAGAATGTTATATTCACATCAGACAGTGAATGTTTTTGCTTAACTTTTCTTTGTCACAAGGGAGGGGAAATTATTAGGAAGCAAGAGAGATGGAAAAAGAAAAGACCACAATGAAGCATTTTTAGGTGATGGTCAGCTTCACCTAGAAGGGCTCTGTGAGTGCCCAAAGTAGTCAGAAAATTGTTTTGATAACCAATGGATACTCCCAATGATCTGACACCTGGAGGGACCCATAGGAGGGACTGGTCCAGATGAATAATGCTATAACAAAACTGGCCTAAATATGGAGGTCAATTATTCAATGCAATATGATGAAATTCTCCAAATCGAGTAACTTCTAAAGGAAGTACATACCTCCTCAGGGGATCCTTGAATATAATGTAACAGGAATTCCGTAGAATTGCTTAGTCAGCTTTGGAAGCAGGTAAAAGATGGCACCTTTTCTCTCTCTCTCTCTCTCTCGCACACACACACACACACGGAAAAAGGGGCATATTTGGAATGCTTAACCTACAAGTTTCAAAAGCACCATCTTTATGGTTTTGAGGCCAAATGTGTAGAATCCACAGAGACCCCTGGTAGAAGGGTGAGTTCCTTCCAACTTTTTATCAAAACATTCTGTAGAATTGGTTTTCCCACAAAATATCTAACAATGTTATGTGAAGGGGATGAAAGAGAAACATTGAATCTAAGGACAAACATTCAGCGAAGCATCACCCGTCTCTCATGAAGTAGGAGAAAACTGTTTCTGGAACACTGGTGTCAGCACACAGACTGTGTACAAGTTGGGTTAGCTCAGGTCTTCATGGGTCTGAGGAAGACAAGGAAGACCATTAATCAAAGAGTGGGGAGAGGGCATCAAGTTAAGGGCCCCTTGGATTCTCGAAGGCTTGCTTCTCTTTCATTCATTTTAGTCACAGTTCCTCTGGACTCCTTAATCTTTGCCATAATTTCTTTTTTTTTTTACTCCTCAATGAGGTATATTTTATCACCCAAGCAATCTTTGCATACTCCCAGTGCTTACTCTACCTCAGCAAACACTCTCAAAGACCCTGAGTCAGGGAGAGGAATACCAGAGCAACAAACACTCCATTCCTCTAGAGAAAAGTTCTTAGAATTTAGCAGGAAGGAGAACAAAGACAAGAGGAGAGATTAAGCATGTGAGTCAATATATAAACTAATGAACACAAAAGAGAGGAAAGGACTCATTTGAGAGTGATCATATCTAACGCAGTCATGCGAAGGGAATTCTTGCATAACTGTAACTTTAGACAAGTCACTTTTTCCTCTTTTGGTCTCCGTTTTCTCATCTATAAGGACAGCAGACTAAAAGATCTGCAAGAATTCTTCCAGTTCTAACTTTCTGTGATTCTGTGAATGGAAAACTACACTTATACAGGGACCAGTCCTCAGATAAGTTACAGATCAAATGCATTATTTACCGATTTATAATTTGTAGCTGGAAAGAAGTAAGTCAAAGCAAAAAAAAGAATTAGGGGGAAAAAACAAGTATAGAAACAAGGTCACACTCTAAAGGGGAAATTTCTGCTCAATTTTCTTGTCCATCTTCACCTCAATTTCTTCATTCACTGTAAACATTAAAGGGCTATATAAATGTGAGTTACTTTTAATCATAGCCGAAAGAAAATAAGCTATTCCTCAATCATCCCCAATAAAAGCAATTAGAACATGGAGAATGAAAAGTCACAGAAATTGTCTTTAAAACTTCATTTCTTCTATCTCTCTCTCTCTCTCACACAAACCACATATATTCTTATAAACCCACAAATATGTCTACATATATGTTCTATCACCAACAGGCTTCCCAAGTTCCAAGATGATGTAATACAGATGCAAAATATATACATTAATTCCACATACCCAATTATGACTGCGCTATCAATAAATAGAACAGCTCATTGATTCTTAGCAAGCTAGGTGGAGTAGAAGACCAGGAGTTAGTAAGGCCTGAGTTCAGATCCTGCCTTAGATCCTCCCTACCTGTGACCCTAGACAAGTTACTTAACCTTCTTCTAGTTCAGTTTCCTCTTCTGTAAAATAGAGATAACAATAGCCCCTACCTCCCAGGTCTATTTTGTGAATATCAAATCTTGAAGTACTATACAACACTAGTTATTGTCCCTAGGTCCAGTGAATTGAATTCAATAGCAAATTCATTTCAGCAAATACTAGTTTGGAATCTGTGTGCAGGACACTTAAGCCAGACTGCAACAGTCCTTGCTGTAAGGAGCTTACAATGGAGTGAGGAGGTGGTGAGTAGAACAGCACGGACATAAATAATGTGAGACACGGCAGAATGTGATATGGGGGAAGGAAATCCTGGCAAAGAGTTTTAGGAAGATTGGAGGAGGGAATGATTAATTTCATGGAATGAGTGCAGGCTTAATGGATGAAGTGACAAGTGAAGAGGCCTTGAAGGAAGAACAGGATTTCAGGAGGCAGAGATCAAGCAAAAGTGGGCCCCCAGCATGAGAGAAATGGAGGAGGGGGGAGCTGGGCTGCCATCTTGGTTTTCTCTTTTCCAAATGGTAACCAAGAAGAGTAAAACAGGTGAGTAGGGTTAGAGTGATGCTGCCTGTTCTCTTGCCATCTGTAGAAACTGTAACAAAAATTCAAAATATTAAATCAATTAAAAGAGAGATACAGTCTGTGTTTCACATAGAGTCACTTATTTAGGCTACTGTGAGAAGATAAATTAAAAATAAAACAAAAACCATTAAGTAAACTACCATTCCCAAAGGAAATGCTACATGAACTACAACATGGTAAACCCAGTTGTGTGGGATCATTTACAAGGAGCTGGTCTTGTCAGGTTGTGAGGCCAAATCATCAGATCTGCCTCGGCAGGTTTCAGTCATTTTTAGGTGGGTGGTAGAGATGGAAGAACTACCATTAACAGTACCAGGTAGGAAACTCCTGCTCTACCTTTTTTATTAGAAATTCACCCAAGGCATTAGTTCCTAAGTATATGTTACAAGTACCAAAAACACCAATTAGCTTCAAACTGTCCATCTTAGAGAGTGGAGAGCCAAAACTCCAGGTCCTCGATTAGCCAAATTAGCTAGTAAATGATTAGTACACTAATTAAAATGAATGAAAACAAACATAAAGGCAACAGACAAATGCTTTGTTACATCTCTAAACTACAATAACTTGGAGGCTCAAGCCATGGGTTAATCATTAAAGAAGCAGATGCTGATGGGTAACAAATATCACTTCCTGTGTGGCAATGTCACCTACCACCTACCACCTACAGTGGTGACCTCCCACCATGTCAGTAGCCTCTATCCTAGAAATCTCTAGCAAGCATCTCCTCAGAAAGAGAACAAAATGAGTTGTTTTCAAAGGTCATCGATTCTAGTCATGTCAGATTTTTATTCCACCTACAAGGTCAGCTTTCTTGCAATCAGGCCTCCCTGAGCACAGGACCTTTTCCTGGTCATCTCTGTACTACTGATCTCCTCCCTCGTTTTTGAAATATTCCCTTGGCTCTCTAGTCCTACATTATTTGTTACTTACAAGGAATATTCATCTTGCTAATTTTTCCTCCTTCTTCTGCCTATACCTAAATCATGGTAACTTCTTAATCCAGTCCTGCCTGTCTGTCCTTTCCCTTCTATATTCTGTCAGTTGCTCAACATTTCAGCTACCACCTCTACGGTACCTCAGATCACATCAAGACATCATTTCTCAAAGCATGAATTTGTGCTACGAGCACATTTTGCTAAGAACACAGGGAAGCAGAGGCCATTTACCCTCTCCTCCTTGATCCTTTCTTCTCTCTAGGTTTTCGGGACACTCTTGTCTCCTGGTTCTCCTCTGACGGAGCTGACCTCTTCTGTCTTCTTTTCTGGATCCTCCTCCAGATCACACCCTCTAACCGTAGGAGTCCCACAGAATTCGGTCCTGGGCCACTTCACTTGGGGATTTCATCAACTCCCATTGAATTAATTACAGTCTTTATGCTAATGATTCTCAAATGTACCTTTCCCGCCCTGTTCTCTCTGTTGACCGCCAATCTTGCATCTTCAGCTGCCTTTCAGACATCTCAAACTGGATGTCCAGTAGACAGTTTAATCTCAAATGTCTAAAATGGAATTCATTATCTTTCTCCAGCGTCCTCCCAATCCTACACCTAAAGAGTCATCCTGGGCTCTTTGCTATCTCTCCTTCTCCCCCTGACCCCTTATCAAATCTGTCAAGGCCCATGGGCTTCACCTTTGCAACACCTTTTGAATATAACCCCTTTCTTCCTTTGACACTGCCCCCAACCCCACCTCACTCCTAGACTACAGCAATAGCTATTTGTAGGTCTACTTGCCACATGTCTCGTCTCACTCCAATTCACTGTCCATTCAACCATTAAAGTGACTTTTCTAAAGCCCAGGTCTGACTATGTCATCCTCTCCATCGTCCCTACCCGTACCTCCCACTGCCACTCAACAGAGTTCAGTAGCTCCCTTTTGCTTCTGGGAACAAATACAAAATCCTTGCTTGGTATTAAAGCTCGTTCAGAACCTAGCCCTCTTCCCTATACCTTACTCCCCACTACCTACTCTTTTATCCAGTGACACTGGTCTCTGGGATATTCCATAAACAATAGTCTCCCTCTCTTGGCTCTGGGCTTTCTCTCTGGCTGTTCTCTCATGCCCAGAATCCTTTTCCTCCTCTGCTCTGAGGACTGCTTTACCAGGTTGTTTTTAAGTCCCAACTAAAATCCTACCTTCTACAGGCATTTTTCTGACTCCTCTTAATTCTAATGCCTTCTCTCAGTTAATTATTTCTCTTTATCTGGTATGCAGCTTGCTTTGTAAATATTTGTTTACATATCGTCTCTCTCATTAAAGTGCAAGTTTGGCCTTAGCACAGTGCCTGGCAAGCACTTAATAAATGCTGACTGATTGACTGCACCATCTGAGCAGACCGCATTAACCCATCTAGGCCTAATGGGGTGACAGACTGGCCACAAGGTCAAGAAAATAAAAAGTGGTCAAAGACTTCCTTACTCTGTAATACGTCTGAAAAGTCAGCACAAATAACCACCACTGCTCTGCACCCCAAACAGACAAAGCAAGGAAAAATGAGTGTAAATCCAGCTTTCCACCAAAGACAAATTTCAACCACCCAGCTCATTCTAGATCCTGACCAGCACATTTAATTAGTAGACTGTTTATATCCTTTATAAAAGTTAACAAATGATACTAGACACAAGGAAAAACTAATAATCATGGAGGTAAAAGACACCCTGGGGAAGAAAAATCCAACACAACTGACTTTAAGAATGAGATGTTAATTTTTTTTAAACGGTCACGATATTGGGGAAAACTCAAATTGAAGTATATTTTGTAGGACCTCTTAGATAAAGCCCTCATTACATTGTGCCTTTTCTTGAGACCCCGAATGGATGATTAAAGTTTATGCAGTATGGGAATCCACAAACTAAAGGAAAGGTGAAGAAAAGCAAACTGTTTCAGGAGACTAAATGATTGAATAGTCAAAACCTCCAACCAATGAAGAAAAAGACTCTAAGATTTCTATGTATTGGGCCTGAAAAGAAATCTAAGAAATGGATTAATAATATTAGGGTATCTATAAAGATATCACACACGGAAAAGCCCTCAAATGCTGAACATACTGTGGTCCAAAAGTTTTTCTGCAAATTGGAACTCATTTTTCCATAGAAAATAATGTTATACACAGTGGTGAGGTTCCCAGACTGGCCCATTAAAGCCACTTTAACCTATAAGGTACCTGGAATACAATACTACGCCCATAATACAACAAAACTTAACTATCACTACCATGAAGTTTCTATGAGAAAATGGACCCAAATCCCAGTTTGAGATGCTAGACAGGTAGTCTTTCCCACCATCACAGATGGGAGGTCCCCTAGTTCCAAATTACTGTGGTACCTCCTATGAACAGGACCTGGGGAGCTGATGGAGGCTCCCAGAATTTGGAGAGTAAGTCCTTCTACCTGTGTAAACCCCTGGAATCATCTCCAAGCCAGCTTTCTATTGGCTCTTTTCTTTTATTTTTTGTCTGCTTCCCTTCCCTGACCACCTCTACCTCCTGTACCTTGGAATCAAGATTCCTCTTTTCTCCAGAGCAGGAGGTTCAAAACAGATCATGATCTCACAGCTTCCCCTCAACCCTACTGTCTCCGAGGCTGAATCAATCCTTTCTGAGATGTCATTCTCACATGATACGCGAGACATGTGAGTGGGTATAGGTTGGTCAGAGGTGTAAGTTGTTTGATATTGCAGCCGAAGTACGACAAACAGGCTTTATCTAGTGACTTATTAAGTAATTAAGTACAAAGAAAGCCTTCCTTATCACTACAAGACACCAAAATGGGTTACTGAAAAAGATGATAGAATTTATTCCCCTGTAGTCCTTCTTAAATTATTATTGAAATAATTTAAGGAGAATGTTTTATATACTAACATGGTCACTAACTTCACATTATTACATATGCTTTTCTCAGAAGCGCAGTAATGACACAAAAGGGAATGAATAAAAATGGAAAAAGTAGCCAGATCAGACCAAGCATACACAAAGAAAGCCCATGCTAGAGGAGATAATTGGGAGACAATGGAGCTAACAGAGTTATGCAGAGTAGTTGAAGGAGGGTAAGCTATATATTTATATAGCTTAGAATGAATTTTGGACTTCGTTAATACAAAAAAAATGAAGACTGGGAAAAAACATCATTGACTCCCGATGCATCTGCCAACTAACTCTCCCATGAACAGAAAACCGTCACGCAATTTCCTTTATACACAAATCAAGGGCATTAATAGGGAAGGAGCAGGCTTTTGTAATTAATGTTCGCTAAAGGACCATGTCTTTGCCATTTCACACCTTACTGCCTAGAATATAAAATGCCATTGTGAAAAAACATTCTATTCTGGTAGAGCAAAATATTGCCTTAAAGGCTCTTTTTGAAAAAGGTTTATCCCATCGATATATCAAAATAATTCAAGATTCCTTGAAAGAAATAAAATAGAAATAATATCATTCATTGCCTTTTGATCATAAATATCTGTAAAAAGAATTAGCTTGCAAAGGGTATTCAATAATCTATGATGGGGAAGATCCACAGTAGAATACGAAGTAGATTATCTGTGGATGGTGGGGTCCTCCAGATGCTCCTGTTTGTGGATTTCATTGAACCATCAGATGAAGCAGCTGCTTGGAGAGGTTTACCCAAATAATATGTCTCCACCATTAGCTCAGAAACCCCTTTTTAGAAACCTCTAACAGTTCCTTTCTTCTGGTTAGCATTCTGAATTGAATCAGTGAGTTGAGAATTGGTTCCTAGGTCATATTTAGTGGAGACTAAGTTTTTTATTTCTGTTCTTTCATATGTATGCGTGTATGTGTATACACACACATATGTACACATGCATATATATATAACATGTACGCATGTATATACATAAATACACATATGCATACATCTATAGATGGAACTTTTAAAAGCACATACAGTTAATTAGTTGCGAATCCAGTTGTGATCTAGCTAAACCAGAGAAACTTCCTTTCTCACCTAGCTGCTCAAAAAAAAGGAAAGATTTTCAGCATTTTTTTTGAAACCAATGTCTCCTTAAATATAACTAAAGAAGAAAACACAATTATTCTGGAAAAAAAAATTAAGCCCTAGAAAAATTCAGTCTCCTGGAAAAGACTTAAAACCACTCCACATTCGAGTTTGGACTAACCATCCACCCACACAGGAAAGACCAATTGGATGAAGAGTGCCCACTGCCCAGATTCTGACATGCATTTGGAAGGGTAAGCTGGAGAGGTTTCCTATCATTATGTGTATCTGGGACAAAAAGGGCAGAGGGACAACAAGTTGGGCCTGGAACTGAACAGGAGAAGAGAGGGATGGATTGCCTTTGGAAAATCACCAAGTTCCATCTGTGACCCCAAACTTCCCATAGAAACAAAGGTTCAACTTTGAAATACCAATATTCTATCCATATGGAATTTTGCTATATGAGTGAGATATGGGATATTGTCTCTGGAAGAATTAGAAATGAATATCACACAGAAAGGAAAGGAGAGATACATGATGGGAGCAGACTGCAAAATATGACCACTGAAGAACTGGAAGGATAAATAGAAAACAATGTCAGCATGGAAACATATGACAGGAAGAGGAGATGGGGAAAGAATGACATATAGTCAAAGCTCTCCATTGGATATCAAGAAAAATGCAGGAAGGCTTCCAGCGCTGTGGGCAGACCCCTGTAGTAAACCTATGGTAGGAGATGGACCAGAGAAGCAGCCACAGGACGGGCATGATAGAGGGGCTGCTATCTGCATCAGTGGAGAGAACATGTCCATTACAGTACTGAAGAAAGAAGTGGTAACTACTTAGTAGGAGAAGGTCTATGGAACTATGGATAAATTATGGTACGATGGGACTATGAGTACAAAATTCTTGGCAAACACAAAATCCTGACAATATGAACAAAACACTAGTGGAAAGATCCTACTGATAAAGCCTTTCACTAGGACTAACTTACCTTGAATTGCAGACAAATACACAAAGGTGTCTTCATGCTCCATGTTCTCTAAAAAGACCTGAAATCACAAAATGCAGCAGTTTTAATGCACAAAGAATAACCAAAACTTAGGAGAGTGGCAGCAGCAATTTCAACACAATGATTAACTTTCTTCTTTTTCTCTTTTCTAGACAATGGACCGAAGAAGTCTGTGAAAGTTCTGGAGTGTTATAAAACAAACAAAATACAAGTCTGGAGTTCAAGCTCTCCCACCTTCCTTTTTTAGGAAGATAACCCATCTCTGATGCTGGAGTAGAAGGTAAGCCCTGTGAGGACAGACACACCTGGCATCTGGCCCAAGTGGGCACTGAATCACTTGTTAAAATGCATTAAATCACTGATGATGCCCTTACATATTGATGGGAAAGTGACAATAAGAGACAGAGGAACAAAGCCATAGTACTGTCACAGCATCATCTCCAGTGACAGCCGAGCTCATGACAAGTGGAGACATTTTGTTTCATGCTTATCCCAAAGGAGCCAAGAAGAATGTTCTCAGTCCTGAGTGACAGAATGCTGCCTGCACATTCTTGGTAGGAACACTGAAAAAGGTGACTGGTCTCTGACTAGTACTAGTTGGTACTAACGTGATTCCTACCCCCAAGGGAAAGGAAATGGAAGAGGGCTATATGTTGTCAGGGAAACACAGGAAAGAAGACAATTGAGTTGTGCCCCTAAACCAACAAATGCACAATTAAAAGTCACTTTTTCTCCCCCTGCTTGGTGAGGGACAGGTGAGGGGCAGGTCCTCCAGCCTCCAGGAGAGCTGGGGACAAGATAGGACACTTGCCATCTCTGTCCCATACCTCTCCAAGGGGGAGGGGTGGGAAAGGGCACAGGAGAGCTGCAGAAGGGGGGATTTTTACCCATAGCAAATGCTTTTGTTAAAATTAGAATCATCTATTATAAAAGGATCTCCCATTGTCTTTGTTCTTTTGCTCTGCTATCTCTCTAAAACACCTTTCTCTTCACGTTCCAAGTCTACCTCAAGTTTCCAGAGTCTAGAGTCAACACCATCGAGCTCCTGATGATGCCCTGGAGCATTTGTTACCCAGTCTACACATTTGGACCCTGGTTGAGTTTAACTGAACTACTTCATTCTCTAATAAGACACCATGGCACAATGACTAGTGAGCTAGTCCCAGAGTTAGAAAGAGCAGGGTTCAAGTCCAGCCTGTGGCACATACAAGTTGTATGACCCTGGGCAAGTCACTTAAACGCTCACTGACACAGGTAACTCTCTAAGATGACAAGCTGGAGAACAGTAGCCAATCTGCCTTGGAACAAGGATTTTCCCCACCAGGAGTTCCTTATGCCAACAAAGACACAAGTCCAGCTGAAAAAAAAAAGAATTGGTTTGTGTGTGCAAGTCTTATCTTCACAACACAATTATGAGCCCTTCAAAAGCACGTTACCTAGATTGGCTAACATGACAGAACAGGAAGATGATAAATGTTGGAGAAGATGTGGGAGAGTTGGAACACTACTTGATTGTTGGTGGAGCTGTGAGCTGATCCAACCATTCTGGTGAGCAATTTGGAACTATGCCCAAAGGGCCACAAAAATATGGATACCCTTTGACCGAGCAATATCGCTTCTAGGACTGAATCCCAAAGAGATCATAAAAATGGGAAAGGGTCCCACATGTACAAAATTATTTATAGCAGCTCTCTTTGTGGTGGCCAAGCCCTGGAAATCAAGGAGATATCCATCAACCGGGGAATGGCTAAACAAGATGTGGTATATGAATGTAATGGAATACTATTATACTGTAAGAAGTGATGAGCAGGAAGACTTCAGAGAGGCCTGGAAGGACTTAAATGAACTGATGCTGAGTGAAAGGCGCAGAACCAGGAGAACTTCGTACACAGCAACAACCACAGTGAGCGAGGAATTTTTCCTGGTAGACTTAGTCCTTCACAGCAATGTAAGGACCTAAAACATTCCCAATGGACTCTTGAGGCAAAATGCCTTCCACATCCAGAGAAAGAACTATGGAATTGAATCACAGAATGAAGCAGAATATTTTCTCTTGTTTTATGTTTTGTTATGGTTTTTCTCACAGTTTCTCCTATTCATTTTAATTCTTCTATGCAACAAGACCAATTTGAAAATGTGTTTAATAAGAATGTATGTGTAGAACCATATAAGATTGCATGCCATCTAGGGGAGGGAGCGGAGAGGGAAGGGGAGAAAATCTAAGCCTTATGGAAGTGATTGTGGAAAACTGGAAACAAATAAATTAATAAAAAAAAGGATGTCATCTGTTTCTTTATGTCCCCTATGAGAACGAGGTATAAAAAACACCACGGAGGATTTATCCAAACCAAAAGGGAGGTGAGCCAGTCTTACAGAAAGAAGAAAACATAAGAGATAGGATAGCCCAATGAAACCCTTGTGTTCCCAAATATTAAGAGTGATTCAGGGTAAGAGGGACTTCCATTTATATCCTACAAGGGAGTGCCCATACTGATGAATTACCAAGTCTACCCAAGTAACCAGTCCCAGCTCAATTGTAGACCCCAGCGAGATGGTCAATCAGTCCTTGCTGAAATGAAGCCTTTTCCAATTCCTCCAATTCCTTAGTGCTTTCTCCCTCTTCATCTTACTTCATTCTCCAGCTTGTGCACATGCTGTGGTTCCCCCACCCCCTCAGAATGTAGCATACTTGAGAGGGAAGGACTATTCTTTTTGACTGGTCCATAGTAAGTGCTTAATAAATGTTTGTGGAATTCAACTGAAGAGGTTTTCAAGCTTTTCTCCTCCACTTGGATGGTTTCTGGAGTGTGCTCTGCTTACCTTCAGAAGCTTCTCCTGGGTCCTAAGTGCCTGGGGAGCTCTCTGTTCTATCCAACAAGAAAGAGTCCTTAAGGCAGCAGCTCGGGTTGGAATTTCGGGGTCATAGGCTGACAAGAGAACCTCCTGAAACTGTTCTGGTGTGGTGCATCCAGGGCTCCGGTTTGCAGTGGTACTCTGGGCCGAGAGATGCTGATGCATGGGAGTTGCTCCCTGAGTCTCGGGCAGCATGCATGAAGAAGCAGAGGGGCTCTCCATGTGGTTGGCTTCCTTGCTCTGAGGTTGCTGGCCCGAGGATATCTGGACCACGTCAGCCTCAGAACTTCTCTGAGGTTTGGAATGAAGCTGACCCTTTATCCTGCCCCCATCTGAATCTTTCTTCTTCACTGTGGCCTCTGCAGCTGCACTGACTGTGTCAGTGGAGAAGGCACCATGGGTACAGATGGTAATTCGGAGATCAGAGGCAAGTTCTTGAATGACAGGTTCTGGGTATGTGCAGGAGACCTCTTCAAGCAGAGGCACCAACCTCTTCAGGACATCAAAGTCACTTGATTTTAACTATAAAAAAACAAACAAACAAACAAACCCAAATCACCACAATCAGAATTAATAGAATTAACATGGTAAAAATGAAACATGTATGCCAAACACCAGCTGATTAAAATATAAGAAAAACAGGCTTGGAAAGGGCGGAGAGATCCCTCAAATTCAATTTCCTGATTCCAGCTTAGTTCTCTGTCCAAATCATCCTGAACAAAGTGATGGCCATTTTATCTATGATCGAAGGTAATGGTGAGAATTACAAAACAGTTTGCATTCTCTGAAGAAACACGTTTTACTGATCTCATATTTTTAGTGATAAAATTTGGTGTACTAAAAGGAAAAGAAAATAATGGAGAAACATGTTAAGAGGTATGTTAGAAGGGCCCAAAAGTGAAACCTTCAGAGTTTGGGGGCCTTTTAAATCACCTCAGACACCAAGACCTGCTATGCTCTAAGCAAAGGCAGCCTTGTGGCAGAATTTCACCACAGACCCTTCTCAGATTACATCTGCCAACACCATGAGGTGGTGGTGATGGTTGTCCTTTGTTCTTGAAAAGGATCAAAATGACATCACCAGGTTAGAGTCAAGTTATAGCATGTCTGACTGTGGCTGATCAGACCAGTATGAGCTCAGAAGGCTCTATCACAGGTTGGGCACAGATAGTTCATGTGAATATCTGCAGTGGATTCTCTAAATCTGCGCAGCTCACATTTCTTTTGAGCTATTTCACTTCTGTTTTGCTCAGAGAACACAGTGTCTTCTATTAAACCAGTATAATAACTGATAAGAGGATGTAACTTACCCCTTCCTCTCCACTGCTAGGATTTCTGCTAAAGGAGTCATAGCAGAGGCTTTTATAATTTTGGGGAGGGGCTTCATGTGTAAAACAATTGACAAAACTGATGTTATAAAAATCCAGAAACATAAAAGGGATAAAAAATGTATATTGTGGAGCTGTTAATATGTGTAATATAGCTGTTCCTCAGAGACAGGAACATTTTTATGTAAAATAAAACTAGAAAAAAGTCTTCAAAAATAATTTTGTTAGTCTTGCCAAATTTTTATTTTTGTCTAAGCATTCATTCATACCTTGGTTCCTCCTTAAGCAATTAAAATGGAAATATTACATCTATCTACAGCCTGTACAGTCTCATATCACCTCTTCTCCTTTTTTATATTTTAAAAATTCTAAACAGCCAAAAAAAAAGAGCATTTTCCATATATACAGCAGAACACATATACACACAAATGATCATATAGGAAACTGTGAACTTCCATTTCATATTACTTGCTTTTTAAAAAAAAAGTCTATAATAAGCTCAATGTTACTTTCAAAAGTGTACAGCTTGTCTGTGCTTCCTTCTCAACTCCCTTCTGTTTGCTTCTGTGAATTTCTGAAATGTGTCAATGGCCCTCTTTTTTTGGTATCACTATTTCAAACTTACCCTTAATCCTTCTCCAATTAAGAACACACAAGGGAGGAGGGAGGAAGCAAAATGAATCTACACAGTGGCCATGTCCAAAAGTGCACATCTCTTTCTGCTCCTAAGTTCATTTGTCACCTCTTTGTCAGAAGGTGGGAGACATATTTCATCACAGACAACTGAAGACCAAGTTGGTGATTACGTTTCTCATAGGTCTTTTAAGTCTTTCAAAGCTGTTTTTTCTTATCACATTGCTGTCCTAGTACAAAATATGCTCCTGATTCTGCCCACTTAGCTGTGCTTAGCAGGAGTCTGAAATTAACTCTTGTGATTTCTTGCAGCTCACTAATAAGCCATGACATGGACACACCACAATTTGTCTAGCCATTCCCCAATGGATGAGTACTCTCTTAGTTCTAATTATTTTTTTTTCCCTTTGAATCCTCCCCTTCAAAATCACCATGTTTATTCTGCTTGAGATTCTCCCCTTCTTGGTCTTATCCCCCCTCCTGGGAATTTTCATTTCAGGGTTTCTTTTAAGAGATGATTGGTAGGTTCTGTCCACTTTTACTTTGACCTTTGGTTCTAACTGACCCAGGCAGTTTTCATTTATGATTTCTCGGAATATAGCATCCATACCTTTTCTTTGTTCAGTTTTCAGGAAGTCCAAATGATTATTATATTATCTCTTCTTGATCTGTTTTCTAGGTCAGTTTTTTTTCCTTTAGTACGAGATAACTTTACATTTTCTTCTAGGTTTTTTTTTTCAGTCTTCTGATTTTGTTCTAATATTCTTTGCTGTCTCTTCTAATTTTCAGAGAGTACGTTATTTGGGTAAAATTTATCACTTTATCTCTTGACCTCTCTGGTGTCTTAGGACAAAGTACTAGGTACTTCTGGATACCATAGCTATCCTGGTGTGAGGGTTACTATGCTCAGTGAGTCACTAATCATTCTCACAGTGGTTTTTTAACTAGTCTGAGGCTTTCTTGGACAAGTTTTCCTTGCCTCCAGAAAGAGAACCTTGCAGGCTACATGTATTTTTGGTCCTTTCTAAGCTTGTACCAGGAGGCTGTCTGTACTAGTTCTGGCTTTGCTGGAAGCCTCTCTTCTACTGACCAAGGGCAGCTACCTATTTGTACAATTCTCAGGAGGAAGAAGTCACCCACTGCTAGTTATAAATAATTTACACTTTCAGTATTGCACAACTAGGTCTTTCACTATGTGAAATGATCGGGAGCAGCACATGGAAGAAACCCAGAGGCTTGGAAAAGAATTTAAGTGCTGATTATTCATCACAAATCATGCTCTAATTCTGGATAGGAATCTGTAGTAATAAACCCTAACTACAAAATAAGAATGGTCAGGCATGAAGCAGCGAAAGTGAGACACAGAATCATCGGGAGCTTGATTTCCATCCTCTCTGCTCTCACCATTTCTCCAGCACAGATCTCATCACCAAATCTTGGAATTTTTCTAACACCCACTGCAGATGGAAGGGGCTGTGTGCCAACGGGTGACAGGTCCCCTTTCTAACTGGCGGCTGCTGTTCTTGCATTTTCAAGTGGGAGAGAGGAGGAGAGCAACCCAGATCGAACACCCATCTGCCCTCTCTCCTGCTAAGAAGCCTGGTGGGAAAGTGGCAATATTGGTGGTTGTTGTTTTCTTAATCTCATTTTTAAGCCAGTTCAAAGATTTAAAGTTGGGATAAATAATCTCTAAAGTTACTTCTATCAACAAAATAACATGCTTTGGAAGTATTTGTCTTTATTCTCCATATTCTCTATAATTAATTATTTTTCTTTAAAGATTTAACTGATATTTGTTCATCATCTTATTTATAATGGGACAAAAAACTGATTTCAGTGTTTAGCACAGTGCATGCCCATAATAAGCCCTTAACAAATGTCAGTTGACTGGCTGACCGACTTGCTAATGGGACTTGACTAATCCATAGGATCGGAAGAGTCCATATTTTACGATGAGCCACACAAAAAGAAGAATATAACACAAAGAGAGACAGATTTTAAAAAATAATTACACTTTAATTGTGAGCTCCTAATCATCTCCCTCTCACCCCTCCTCCACCCATTGAGAAGTCAAGCAATATATCAACCATACATGTAAAGTCATGCAAAATATATTTCTGTATTAGTTATGCTGCCAAAAAAAAAAGTCAAGAAAAATAAACTTAAAAAGTATGTTTCTATCTGCACTCAGAATTCCTTGGCTCTCTCTCCACAGGAGGATAGCACTTTTCATTGTGGGTTCTTGGGCGCTGTTTAAAATAGTTGCATTGTTTAGAGTACCTTTTCAGTATCATCCCATGAATACTCCCCAGAGAGCCCCACTTTTAGGTGTGTTAACATTCCAGGGGATGGCAGAGCCCCTGGGCTGTTTGGTCTACTTTCCTGATCATATACCCCAAGAACAACTATCCTGGGTCCAGGCTGATTAGGGGTGGGGGTGGGGGGGTGGTATGTGACACTCAAACAGCTGTCAGACTATTTTCCTACCAAGTAGATCTTCTCCTTCTACTATTTATCTCTTACACTGAGATCAATATTCAAATCAAGGACGCCTCCATTTGTGGAAAAGGTGCATCATTGACTTGCCCGTGGCTCCCCTCCATACCTCTGTGACTTTGTTGTTCCCTGGCCACCACTTCCCTCTACATATTAACTCCTCATTCAAACTCTAAGGTCCCTGAGGGCAGCATCTAGCTCCACTTCGGTTTTTGTACTGCTAGTGCTTATGACAGAACCTGGCACACAGTAAGCACTGAGTAAGTGCCTTTTCACTCAATTTCACTCATGTGTCTATTTCCAACATTATATCACTTGTACCACTTCTTGACAAGCAGTTGTCATTAGTAATATGACAATGATGTCACTGACAGCTGGTACTGATACAGTGCTTTGGGGTTTGCAAAGTGCCTTACAAATGTCATCTCATTCCATCCTCTCACAACTCTGGGGGCCAGATGCTATGATCATCCTCACTTTAGAAATACGGAAACTGAGGGAGACAGAGGTTAAGTGACTTGTCTAGGGTAAACATATCTAAGGTTGGATTTGAACTCAGGCCTTCTCTAGCCCTTCGCTCACTAGCTGCCATGAAAGGGTGGGCCGGAGCTGTGACCAACTGATATCCACTATGTGTTTCTGCAGTTCCCATTCTTCAGAAGTGGTGGTACTCATGATGGAAAGACCTAGAGTTGATCTGGAGTCAGAAGACCTATCGAATCCTTAGTGATAACCTTGGACAACTCACTTTCGCTCTCTGGGCCACAGCAAGGTCCGTGCGTCTAAAAGGAGGCGATCAAACTACAAGACTCCTAAAGTTCCTTCCAGTTTTAGATACATCATCAATCAACAAGCAATTTATTAAGCTCTTACTATGTGTCAAGCACTGTGTTGTTAAGGGCTGGGAACATAAGGAAAAGACAAAACCAATGTCTGTCCTTGAGGTGCCCCATTCGAATGGAGGAAAGGATATTTGCAGGAATAGGGGCACAGAGGAGAAAGCCCAGTCGATCAAAGGCAGCTTTACATGGGAGGGCAGACCAAGAGAGGCCTCCTGGAGGAGAGGGGCTTCCTTAAAGGAAGCCAGGGACTCTAAGAGTTGGAGATTAGGAAGGAAATCATTCTAGGCAGAGAGGTCCCAGACAAAGGCACAGAGGCAGGAGATGGAATATTACACATGAGGCACAGCAAGTTAGACACATGATAAAACACGCTATCAACCTGTTGAACTCTGGACAACAGGAAAGAGGGAGATCTATGATTTCACCGGGAGAAGGGATTCTCAGGTGAGGAAATTCCCTCTACAAGGACAGATGGCATTTTCTTTCCAACTTACAGTTTTCAATAATTACCTAGAGCAGCGTAAGATTAAGTTAATTGTTCAAGGTCATTTGGCTTGGATATGTCAGAGTCAGGAAACCAGCCCAGGTCCTCCTGACTTCAACAAAACTCTATCCACTAAGCCACACTGTCTCTCAGTCTAGACAACAGGCATTCTTGATCTCTTTGGTTTTTCCTGTGTAGATTGGTAGGTTAATCTCTTTTCAGTCTTAAAGTTAGTTAATAATTATTTATGGAACACCTGCTATATTCAAAGCCCTATGCTATAGTTCTAGAAAATAAATCAATTAGGAAAGGAAAGAGAATTAGCATATATTAAGTGCATGCTACATGCCAGGCTCTGTAATAAAGGCTTTTTACAAATATTCTGCCATTTGATCTTTGGTAATGACCTACTTTAGCTGCACGTTCTTTTTTCTTAGCCTATATTGGCCAGTTTTAAATTCTATACTCTGTGCAGAAAAAAAATAAAGCTAGATTGCCCAGCAGGGCATAAGCTCAGAATGCAAGATAGACTAGAATAGGAAAGAACAGAAAGAAAATGGGTTTTTATAATGAATGGCATTGGGGAAATAACCTTTAAACCTATGCCAAACAAGCAAAATACTGGAGGATTGACTGGTGCCTGATAGGGAGGTGTTTGTAGAACAGATATTAAAGATATTAAGACAATCGTGCCAAATACTTATAGTGATTTGAAACAGATAAAAATCTATCTCAGTGGCCCCTGGAGTCAACCCACGAGTAAACAGAATTAAGACTCCATCAGGAATTTTCCAATGAACAAGAAGCTCACCGAAACCTAAGTGACCAATGATGCCCAGCTCTTCCTGGGCCTCTGCTCCCTCAGAGTCCTGTCTATCAGACAGATCACCGATGTGGATGCTTAGCATTGCTCCCCTTCCCATATAACCTGTGATCAGTGGGAGGTCTCACACACAGGCACCAGGCATTTGCCCATGGAATGGATTAAATTTTCAAGGGATTGGCAGGAAACAATAATGGTCTGCTACCCTGACAAACTTGACACGGTATGTGGTACCCTAAGAACATCCCCAACCTGCTCTGATGGTAAACGGCCAGGGGACACACTTACTACAGGCCCCAGGAATCTGCTGAGCATAACAACTTTTCAGGATAAATTAATGGAATGCATGGCTTCTGGGAAAAAAACAAGAAAATTCTGGTCTGAACAGTGAGCGTGAGCCAGGAAAAATGCTTTGCTCCCCTAAATTCGAGCCTCATGTGAAGCTATTTACTAACATTTCTATCTCCCTCACCATGTACCAGGCACTGTGCTAAGCACTTTACAAACTGTATCTCATTTGGTCCTTGCAACTCAGGCCATCCTGACCCCAGGGCCAG
Source organism: Potorous gilbertii (assembly GCA_028658325.1). Classification (NCBI taxonomy): domain Eukaryota; kingdom Metazoa; phylum Chordata; class Mammalia; order Diprotodontia; family Potoroidae; genus Potorous; species Potorous gilbertii. The sequence continues at coordinate 127,452,937 of CM053769.1, forward strand.
TGCTCACTCCATTCACTGGGCCCCATCAAACAACTATGTGCTATTACATACACGTATGTATGTGTGTATATGTACATACAAATATGTATATACATAACACACATATACACAGTACAAATGGTACGAGGAGATCCCCATGGCTTAGCACAGTGCTTGGCACACAGTGCTTAATAAATGTTGACTAACTTACATGACTGCACATATATAACCTATTTAAAATTCTTACCTTGTTAGGGTGAGAGGAGGGGAAAGAGAGAGGCAGAAAATTTGAAACTCAAAAACTTTTTTAAATGTGTTAAAAATTGTTTTTACATGTCATTGGAAAAAATAAAATGCTATTAAAAATTAATGTTGACTGACTATCTGATGTCAGAGAGAAGGCCCTAGCAGTAAGGCAAAGGGCAAGGCCCTCTGAAAGCTGGAATGAAATTGAGTCCTGAAGGAAGCCAGGGAAGCCAGGAGGCAGAGGTGAGGCAGGAGGCATTGCTTCTAGACATGGGGCTCAGCCAATGAAAATGCACGGAGTCAGGAGACGGAAGGTTTTGTTCAAGGAGCAGCAAAGAAGGTCATTTTTGCTGGATTCCTTAGTACATGGGAAGGTTAAATAGAAGAAGCCTGGGAAGGTAGGAAGGGACCAGGCTGTGACAGAAAGGATGCTACGAATGTTGTCCCCTAACCTTTCTCCCCATGTATTTGTCAAAGTACCTGAAATGCACATCATTAACCATTATTTTAAAGTCAAGCATTAAAACTTCCTGTTACAAATGCGAATGCTCCTGAACCCATTCATCTATTAGGTCATTAACATCTCAGTTTATCAAACTAGCTTTAGTCACCTAGGTACTAGGAAAAGGGAATGATACAGTTAAGAATATTTATGGGACAAATAGACAAAGGGAACCCAGAAGCTGATCTCCTACAGGAGAAATAGTCAGGCACCTAAGGCTACAGGGACCCTTGGCAGCTCAGAGTAGCAGATCATCTTCGGGACAACTCAGGAGTCATGGAGACAGCCTTGAAATTGGTGTTAAGCAGCACATGGTACCAACCAGCCCTGGGTGTGGTGATGGAGGAGCATGAAGAAACTCTGTTTATATGGTATCAGATAGTAGATGCCCAGGAGAAGGGTCCTGGTGACTGTCACAGGGAAGGGCTGGCTGCAGCAACTTGCTGAGGAGAGGATTTGGTGACTCTGGATTGGAGAGAGATTACATGTCAGCTGGGCTGGCAGGGAGCAGGCAAGCCTGGAGCTGAGAGTCAGTTAAGACAGAAGCAAGAAGCAGTGGTGAGCTGTACTAATGAGCTCCTCGGAATCAGTCAGTTTCTGCATCCCAGAGATGGCAAATAGACCCAGGGACAAGTGCAGGTGGGTCCTAACATGGAGTGGGGAAGCTCTGAGAAGTTCTGCTGAGGGGGGTGGTGCACAGCGATGCACATCAGTATCTAAAGGTGGCTGGATAGACCAAGTGGGCAAGGGAAATGTTGTGAGATCGTGGGGTCACAGACAAGAAAGACTTCCCTCACTTGGTACTCTGGCCAAGGGATAGCCCTGCCCTGACATTTAGAAGAGTAACTGGGAGCTCAGATATATCTATTTAGTCACTACCTTCTCCAAATTCTGAAATTCACCTTAATTGAATACAGAAAAGTAAAAAGTCTCAAAGTCTGAAAAGAGCAAAAGAGGAATACATAATAAATAATGAAAAAACAAGTGTTCAAATCGGCAAACACAAAAATGAATCTCTCTACAACCTAATGGTAAAGACACACACATATTCCAAAAATACAATACGAGGCAAAATACTCCATAATTTTGTCATTCTCTAAATTGTGTGTATATTCCATGCATGACTCTGGAAATTCCAAAATGGAAGCGCCCTAAAAGGAAAGATTAAAAGAGTCCATTCTCTGGGAAAATCAGAGAGCAAAAAACACTGAGCAGCTGAGAAGGCCTGGCCCCAGGAGTCAGTCAACAAGCACTTACCAGCAGCTCATTCTGTACCCTGGGGACACAAAGAAAAGTGAAAGTACAGTTTCTACCCCAAAGAATGGGGCACGAACATGCAATAACCATGTACAGACACGCTATGCTCACACGCACCGACCTACCCACACACCCGCCCACACTACAACCGCTGAACTTCTCCATTTTTACTATACGGACATATGAATGAGGCAGGGCTTCTGCAGAAGGTGAGGTGTGAGCAGAGGCCAGGGGTCGGAGGTGAGGAGGGAGGGCTCTCCAAGCGTGTAGGACAGCTGGAGGAGGGAGGGGCAATGTTGTACGTGAGGAACAGAAAAGGGGCCAGTGGGGCAGGATCTAGGCATACACGGAATGGGTCCAGAAAGGGAAGAAGGGGCTTTAACTGCCAAACAGAGGAGCTATTACTTAATCCTGGAGGTAACAGGGAGCCATCAGTTTCTTGAGTAAGGGAATAAAATGGTCAGACCCGAGTTTCAAGAAAGTCATGTTGGTAGCTGAGTGGAGGATAGACAAGAGAAAAAATTGATGCAACCCCTTTTCCCAATAGAATAAAGTGTAGGGAAATACTTGGACAGGTTCTCACCAATGAAATGGATTCCCTGCATATCTCCACCTGCTTCATGAATCCACCACCCTCTCCCTGGATCTCACTTTTCCTCCATTTTCTACCCAATGTTATCCATCCTTATTTGGCCTCTGCTACGTCATTTATCACATCCTAACTTGGATTACTATCATCTGTGTGTTACGTTTTAGTCTCTTTTCTGCCTTGCTTCTGTACTCTAAGGATCAACAGGGTTTACCATCTGCCCTGCTGACATGCCCTCCATCCCCCCAGGCTTTTCCACCTGACTGGCTAATACACTCTAAAGATCCCCAGGCCTTCCTGTTTGCCTCCTAAGGACCACTCAGCCTTTCCACCTGCCTTGAAGCTGACCTTCCTACATGTGTCATCTCCTCCAACTGCAAAACAATCTCCTCAAGAACAGAGACCACCTCTTTTGCATTTGTATCCCACAATGCTTGCCACAAAGTAAGCACTTAATAAATGCTCTTCATTCATTCCTCTAATAAACTGTAAGTGCTTTGAGGATGGAGACTACATCATTTTTGAAGATTCTGATTCTTGAAATACTGGATTTACTTCAGTTTAATTCAACACATCCAACAAGACTGCACATTGAACTAAACTGAAGCAAATCTTAACATTTCAAGAATTAGAATCTCCAAAAGTGAATATTATTTCCCTGACAGAAAGTTCCACATTGATTACTAATTTATTTTAGTAGAGTCTGGAATACAGTCAGTCAGACTTGAGATCACTTGCATTAAAATGCTTCCTCACAGCCATCTCCTAGCCGTTATGTAATTAACTGACGGCTCACACACCTAGGCATCTTAGGGGCACACTCATCCTTGAAAATGGCTGGAAACAAAGCAACTACATTATACTGAATGTGATAATTGTTACAATGTTCATCTGGGGCTCTTCAAAGTAGCTACAGCCCTAAAGAGGGTTGGCTGTCGATGGCCAGCAATAAAAGGAACAAGAGGTAGGTTCCAGATGGGCCCCACAGCTACTGCTATTAAGGTGTATACCCACCAATGAAGAAAATAACTTTCCAGACAGTATGAATGACAGGTAAAACAACCGCAAAATAACTCCTATCTATAGAGCTATTTAGGATTTACCAAGGGCTTTCCTCAAAAATTGTCTGTCACATTTATGGATAAAGGGAAAAGTTCATGGTCAAACAAGAATTAGAGAGGAATATGGGAGGTAAAACAAATAATTTTGATTACATTAAACTTAAAAATCTTTTACACAAACAAAACCAATATAGCCAAAATTAGAAGGAAAGCTGGAAACTTGGGTGTGTGTGTGTGTGTGTGTGTGTGTGTGTGTGTGTAATGTACAGTGAATTTCTCTGATGAAGATCTTGTTTCTCAGAAGAAGAAATCAAAATTGTCAATGGTAGTGAAAAAATGCTTTCATCACTAATAATTACTGAAATGTAAATTAGAACAACTCTGAAGTACCATCCCCCACCTATAAGATTGCCTAACATGACAGAAAAAGAAAGTGACAAATGCTGCAGAGGATGTGGAAAAGGAAGGACATTCATGCATTATTGGTGGAGTTGTAAACTGGTCCAAAGCAATTTGAAACTATGCCCAAACGGCTATACAACGGTCCATACTCTTTGACCCATACTACTACTAGTTCTGTACCCCAAAGAGATCAAAGAAAAGGGAAATGGATCTATTTGTACAAAAATATTTATAGCAGCTCATTCTGTGCTGGCAAAGAATTGGAAATGGAGGGGATGTTCATCAACTGGGGAAAGGTTGAACAGCTGTGGTATATGATTGTGATGGAACACTGTTGTGCTATAAGAAATGATGAGGGGACGGTTTCAGAAAATCCTGGGAAGATTTCTATGAGCTGATGCTGAGGGAAGTGAGCAGAACCAGGAGAATGCTGTACACGATGACAGCAATATTATTGAGATGATCAGCAGGTAGTATATCTTTTGCATTTTATTTATTTTCCTTGTGTTTTTTCTCCCACAACATGACTTCCATAATGGGGAAGTATGTTTTGCACGACTTCATACATGTAATGGGAATCACATTGGTTGCCTTCTCAATGGATGAGGGAGGAGTGGGAGGAAGAAAGAAAATTTGGAACTGAAAATAAAAATAAAATAAACAAGAAAACGAAGTGCTTTCCTCACTCCAGCTCCTGGAAGTGCAGGGATTATTATTTCCATGTCAGAGACAGAGGTAGGGCGCAGCTCTAAGATTTCACTAGTGTAGGGAACTCCCCTACCAGGCAGAACAAGTGACCTGCCCAGGACGACAAGGACAGGATGAGAGAGAGGCAGGACCTTGGCCCAGAACTTCCTGGTTTATCTATAAGGCCAAGCTGTCCTTTAACAGCTGAGGGGACTGAGGTTGAAAAGTGAAGTGATTTTACCACAAGTCAAGAATGTCTTAGCCAGTACTCAACCCCCTCAGTCTTTGGACTACAAATTGCTCTCTCTCCTTAGGTGGCAATTTGAACTCAAATGAGGTCTCCAATAAACAGAAGGGATTTCCTACTCTCTTAACTTGTAGGAAATTCTTTTGAGAGTCAGGACTGTTTATCCAAGTCACATAGGATGCTTCTCCCACCCAAAAAAAATATCCATTCCTATTTCTAGTGAAGGTAGAGAAGTCATATTTTTCTTCCCTCCCCTTTTACCTTCAAACAAAGCTATCCTAATTTATGTAACTTACCTGAACAGCACCTCCCAAAATAGCAGCCACCAATCCCATTGACATACTCAGAGTCTGGGCTTCCACAGCACTCTCTAACTCTTGGGTTAAGCTGAGACAGGCTCTCTTCAATGTTGCTGCTACAAATTCCACCACCTGCCACAGAAAAGGAATTCAGAATCACTGGCTGGTTGTAAAAATATTCCTGAAACGCTTCTTAAGTTAAAAAAAAAAGCTATAAACTTATGAAAAGTCATTAAGCGATATTATACAAAACAGTTAAGACCACTGAGCAGAAGGATGTAAGGGATAGGATCAGCAAGAATTTATTAAGCAATTATTCCATGCCAAAAAGTGTGTTACTAGAGTATGGTTTGTTGCTAATCTATTAACAACAGTTATTATCAAATGCCCCTAGTTGCAGTCCTTCATGCAATATATAAGAGTATATACCAGCAAAACTTTATTTTTCTGTGGCACTTTAAACTTTGCCAAATTTAACCTATAGAGCAGTTATCACCTTTGTTGCATCATCAATTTTACCAAAAGATTCCAAGCAAAAGATGAACATATCTGCATGTCAACTCAAGGGGTGTCGAACATTATAAAGCTCATCAGCAAAACCCCTTCCACGTTTGTCTGGACCCTAATGTCCTCAAGGTTTCAAGACAAAGAACCAACATAATACGATTCTGATCAATGAAATCCCTTTCACAAGTCTGTGTGCATCCTAGAGTTCTCAAGGTATAAAACCCCCCAAAAACTAATATTTTTTTTTTAAAAAAAGAAGCAATCAAAAATAGAAGACCAGTATTAGATAAACCCAAGAATATAAATCACTGGAGGAAAGACCCAATCAGTCAGTTTTGTTATTTCCTCTACCTCCAAAAAAATAAAGGAACTTCACAGTTCGTTAACATGAAAGAGGGACATTGGTGGGGAATGGCCAGCTCAACTGAGGTGGAACAGAAGAGTAGGTCACAGGAAATAAGGAGACTGAGAAATTGGGAAGTAGGGATATTTGAGGAAGCATTATTACATATGTTAAAGCCCCTTACAATGAAGGCAGGAGTGGAGTAAACTCATTGACTAAAGAGAGAATATCCTAGAGGTGGACACATAACGATCCCTAGGACATGGACTCCGTAATACATTTGGACAGTGTGAGCCTCAAGGAAGGAGAGATGATGTTGAGTGATATGGCAGAGACAGAGTCTGGAAGGGACACCGGGAGCAAGGATGACGCTCATCCTCCATGATGACCAATGAGTCAGAGGAGTCATGAGAGGAACTATAGCTCACATAGAAAAGAGTAAGGGAAGGCATGTTATCCAGGAAGAAGTCAGATCTCAGTGAATACCAGAAGGTGGAAGAAGAGAAAGGAAAAGTTTTAAAATGAAAGAAAACTTGGGAATTATGGAGCAGGCATTCCAAAAGGGAAGAAAGCAGAGAGATTGAAAGTGGGACAGTGGGAGATGGGGGTGAGGGATGAGATGAGGTGTATTGGAAGAAAGAACATTGGAGAAGGGGAATATGATTTGTACTTCAATAGCCAGTGGTTCAGAGGTACTACGATGAGGACAGTAAGGGAATGTGGATACGTTAAACCCAGAGGAGTGAGTCCAGCACAATGAGTGACTGGAGAGAGGTCCACTGGTGGAGGCATGTGATTAGACTGTCTGAGATCCTCCCTTTGAGTCCACCCCAGTGGAATACGGTGATTTTTTATCCTCTGAAGCCTAGTAATCCCACCAGAGCAAGCAGAGGTGGGGGTGAGGCTGGGGTGGGATGATCCCATCCCAGGGAGCGAGGAGGTGATGAAGCCTCGCATGCACAAGAAAAGGCCATGGGTGGTATGAGAAAGAAGGAACCTTGACCGTTATCACATTACCGATACTACTTTCCTATAAAGGGTTAAGGAGGAATGTATAAGATCAGGTGATAGCACGTTTCCATTTCCAGAAGTACTCTGAAACAAAGATCTTTGTTTTGGGTAATAAAGTCTCTAGAGAGTTCATGTCAATACAGTAGGGAAAAAAATCACCCGGGGTGGTTAGTTAATTCAGAGAATGGCTGTCTAGAGAAGAGACCATCACAATTATTCCTTTAGGAAAGTAGAAGGTATAAGAGTTGACAGGCGGCTACAAATTTTCCCAGCAGGAAACATGATAAAGTGGAAAGCAGACAGTACTGGGGTCTCAACAGAGACCAGGGGTTCAGAAATTTTCAAGCAACAATTCAAGTCTTACATTCAGGACAATACGGTTCATTCTAGTTATGGAGTAAGAGCACATTAATTTATCACAGATGCTTACACTAAGGTCACTGAGGATGATTCCTCCCTGAACAAGAATGTCCTCTGTAACAGGCCCAGAGGTGACACCCCCTCCCCTGCTGGATGCCTATATTCATAATGACATGTCTCCTAAATATGCCTCTTTGTAACTTCTACCCATCATTTCCAGTTCTCCCATCCAGAAACGAGAAGAAAAAAGGAAGCCCTCTTTCACCTGATATGAGGCAACAGACCTCATGTCCTCCCCATCCCTAGCAACTTGGACCTCCCTCACAAGGTGGGGCTCTGAGACCTGTCACCTCCTAGAGGTTCTCCTGTAAACCCTCTTCAGATTATCCACATTCTTCCTAAAGTGTGGTCCCCAGGACTGGACATGATACAAAAAAACTATCCCCTCCCTGAACCTGCATCCTTTGCCTTGCTTGGGTTAGCCCAAGACTACACTAGCTTTCTATTATGGTACCCTTGTATTTTTAACTAGCATTTTGCTAGTACTTGTTACATTATTAATTCTGTCTTATTATTCAATCTGTGTTATTATATTTAAATTATTATTTTAACAGTGATAAATATTAAGTATTTATATTAGAGATATAATGCCATTTTCTGGACCTTTCTACTATAAGTTAAAGTATGAAATAGCATACCTTCCCCTCACCTATCCAACACCTACCTCCTCTCTTCAGGGAACAAAATAACCTTACTAACGATGCTGAGAGAAATCCTGTATTCCTGTAAATACTGACTTGGATTGGTAAACTATTTATATCATTGGTTTGCAAGCATCCCTGTGCCCAAACATTTCCTTAGAACACTTTAAAATGTCATAGGACAGAGTGGAGATAAAAATTGAGTGAACACAATGTGAGGAGAAAAAGTAATTTAAAAATCTAAAGTACTATTTATTATTGTCATTAATGATACAGAGAAATCAGATTTTCTAAAATATACTTAGGAACCAAAACTATAACTTTACATATTTAACATGCTGTTCTGTGGGTTTACAAAATACTCTCCAAACAATAACCTTGTCAAATGGCTAGGGCCTGTATCGTTCACATCTTTTGGAGAGGAAATGACGATGTGAGTGAGGGCAAATGACTTACACACAGTCTCACTGTGAGCAAGTTTCTCTCTGTCTGTCTGCCTCTCTCTCACACATACGCGCGTGCACGCGCACACGACTGACTGACCTGGGTGATACTGGTAAAAACAGTCTCAGACATTCTCTCGCACAGAACGGCCACCACTTGCAAGGTCAGCAGCTCCTTTTCCTGCTCTTCAACAAGAAAACTTCGGTATTCTTCCAGGGCCAAGAGGCTCTCATGGGAGAGGGGCTTGGGGGGAAGCCTGGCTTTATTTTCCACTGCTACATGTGTCAGCTCCTGCAAGAGCAGATCAGAAGGAAGAGTGACATAAAAGCCGACTGAAACAAGAATTGCAGAGACATAAACCTAAATATTCTGCAGTGAATATAGTCACTTAATTATGCCAACTGCCCTATTACTGAGTCATCCACTTAATATATCAATACTGTATAAACTTAACCTTCCAGGGACTCAAATGCTCCCTTCACCCCAGATCAACTTCTAAGAAATACCGTATTTACTAGGACTCAGAAAGAAAAACCAAAAGCTCAAGGGCTTTCAAGTCTACCATTTTTAGGTATTCATTCCTTCAGGTGTCTTCCAGAGCTGCCCATCAAAATGTAATCAAACCTTAAATCTCAGTCAGCTAAGGTCCCACCTAGATTAAATGACTGAGGACAAAATCTCTGGAATGCAATCAAATCTATACCCAGAAAGAAGCAGGAAGACTGTGTCACATCCTAGTGAGGCAGACCCTGGGGGTTGAAGTAACATTCCAATCCAGAGGGGTCCTTGCCTTCTTTCACCCCAAACCCTCTATGCCTCATGGACACTTCTCCAGGGAGCACTGCTTCCTCCTCGTAGAGAAAAGGTGTGGAGAACAGGAGGAAAGTTACTGAAGGAAACCCCAGCTCTGAGTTATCGTGTAAACACTACAGAAAACCTCGGGGCACAAGAGCACAGCTGAGATGAAGGGAGGGGCAGCACCCTCATCTCCCTCTCAGGAGTAGGCACCCCAAAGGTTCTAAGTGGGAAGGAGAGAGGCTAAGCTTCTAGGGCTCCTCTCCGAATCCCTGTCAAAACAAGTCAGAAGGAACAGGTCTGACTCAATAGTAGCAAAATCTCCTATTAACTGGAAAGGTCCTTCCGATCCACCCAGAGTGAGGATTAAGCCTGTCACAGACTAAGGGTCGAGCTAGGACAATCTTGGAAAGAAGCTGAATTACCGATGACATCTGTGCTGCTGAAGAAAGAGGATCCCTCCTTCTCATCTAAATGAAGGCAGACCAGCAGATCTGCCTTCCCACTCCATGGTAATCCCCCTCTTAGTGGTGCATGGAACCCGTAACTGTGGGCACCTACATGGGATGACAGGGGATTCCACCTCATTGAAATTTGAGGGCTCTCCCTGTGCCCTGCTGCAGTTGTATTGTGCGTAACTCTTACCTCCAAACAGCAGATGAAGAAGTCTCCTGCCACACCACACTCCTGACACTGAGACAGTAGGTCCACCAGAAACTCTACCTGGCCCTGCTCTGAGGAGACTTTCTGATACAGGACCTCGTCCTCATCACTGCAATGCAGGATAACATTTACTCTGTTATTATCCCCTACAGACAGGACTTCAAAAAACAAAACAACTCATATTTTTCTAAAGCAACACTTTACTTCTATACAGAATATTATCCAGAAAGATTTCAAATGGGGTGGGGTGGGGTTGTGTGTGGGGAATTTCAATAACATCATGAACTATACATACGAACATTATTTCCCATGGTGGAAATTTAAATGATTAATTTTCGATAATCAGACTTGCTTTTAATCTGTACATATAACATATACATCCTAAATGAATACACATCTATTAATAAATAGTTAGCATTTATATATTGATCTAGGGTTGGCAAAATGCTCTCCCTGTCTCTCTCCGTCTCTTTGTCTATCTGAACCTTCTCTGTCTTTCTTTGACTTTCTTTCTCTCTACATATATGTGTGTACACATACACACACACACACACATCCCATTTGATTCTCACAAAAACCCTGTGAGGTAGGTGCTGTCATGATCTGTATTTTATAGTGTAGGAAAACTGAGGCAGGCAGACATAACTGACTTGCCCAGGATCACAAGTGCAAAAGGCTAGATTCAGGATTTTCTGCCTCTAGCCCAGTACAAGATCCCCTGCACCACCTGACTTCCTTAAAACTAAATGAGTTAATCTGATGAATTTATCTATTGAATCCCCTTAATTCTCATTTTCCAAATCCCCTACTCTTTCATTTCCAGAAGAAATGAGTCAGAATAGTCTCCTACAAAAGACTGAAACAAATAAAAAGGGTAGAAGCCGTGACAGAAGTCAAAGCAGGGTGCTGGTGGGGCAGGCAGAAGCATCACTTTTCTCCCAAAACACACCAAGTCACCTGCCATGTTTTTCCTGTCCTACTCTTCTTCCCCCATGTCTGCCCAATCTTGGCCATAAAGCCACCAAGGGGCACCAGGGGAATATTGGACAGAGGGGGCATAGCTAAAGAGGATGGGAGAGGAAAGAAAATGAAGAGGGATTCTGAGGGAAATATCCTGTTCCCAGGATGCCTCCTGCCTACCCATTTTTTACCACCTCTCTCTGAGATCCTGCTCTAACAGACCCTGAATCCTTCCTATACTTCCTCACCCCAGCAGTACACCTCTCTAGATGAGTCTAGGGTTGGAGTCAATCAGGTATGTGGCTCTCTCCTGATTCCCTAGCCCAGGGGTAGGGAACCTATGGCCTCAAGGCTACATGTGGCCCTCTAAGTCCTCAAGTGCAGCCCTTTCACTAAATCCAAACTTCACAGAACAAATCACCTTAATAAAAGGATTTGTTCAGTAAAACTTGGAATAGTTGTAAAACTAAGTCCACACCCAAGGACTCTAGAAGGCTATATGTGGCCTTGAGGCTGCAGTTTCCCCACCCCTGCAGCCTAGCCTCTCAGCCTCCAGGGAGCTGCGACCATTGGTTCTCCTCATGAGATGATGAGGTACTTCAAACAGGAACGGCAGGAGGTCCCTGTATGAAAGCCCCCACTTAAACTGCACTACAGCTGAGGGGAAGAAGGAGGAGTACACTGGTGACTGGGAAGAGGCAACCTGTTGTTCTAGACCTTCCCATGGAAAGGGGGGGTATGCAAGAAAACAAGATGGGAATTTCTCCCAAAGCCTCCAGCTCCTGAGGGTGGGCAACATACTTACTGCTCTGACCTCTACTGGTTTATCAATATTGGCACTCTGACGTGTGCTGGCCCATTTCTACAACTGCTACTCCAAAGTCCAATCACCTTAGGTAGGGGATGATGCTTTTTGTTTAGCAATGTGAAAAGATCAATTGATTAAAAAGCAAATATGAAACCCTAACAAAAGGATAGGAAAAATAGATCTGCCACAAGTCCCTACAAACTTTTCATGAGGGAGTAAGAAGAGGAGGAAGAGGATTCTTGCAAAGAGACTGTGTATTATTCTAAATAGTGTGGGACTGTTAGAAGTAGAGAGAAGTCAAATAGAGCTATACAAACATAGCTGCTATAACTTGCAGCAACTGTGGCCATGATCTTTTTTACCACTAAAATACCATAAATTATTATGCTTATTATTAATGGTTTCACTTCTAACTTTTCTATTGACTTAATCCTGGGTGTTTGAGAGTTGTAACAGAGAAGTGCAAGTAACTACCTCCAGAAAAGGAGCTTTCTCCAAGTTTACTAAAGGAGTAGCAGCAAGAGTGAATTTTTATACGTAGCTATAAGGCACGAGAAGCGCCTGACATATATCATCTCATTTGATACTCACATCAGTCTGGTGAGGGAAGTGCTATTATTAGCCCTATTTTGCAGATGAGAAATTGAGCCTGAGAAAGGTTGCCAGAGTCACACAACAACAAACATCTAAGGCAGGACTTAACTCAGATTTTCCTGACTGTAATTCTAATGATCTATACACTGTACTGCTGAGCTGCCCGGATGAACAGGGATGGGGGCTCTAAGCCTGACTGACAGATGCGTTGACATTTTTAATAATAAATGAGGTAATAGCCAACATACTCTTAGATTAGCTTAGAATCTGGGATGATATAAGATAAAACATGGGAATAAACAAGTGAACAAAGAGGAAGGATGAACTACAAGGGAGGATAATGACTGTGTAACCCAATTACACACAGAACCCATCTACTTTACCCTGTGACTTGTGAGAGCAACTCTTTCCAAACTTGCCATAGAAGAAAAGATTTTAAGCTATTTATCTTCAGTCAGCAATATCACACTTCCCAATAAGCATCTCTAACCCACTCAGAAGATACCCAGAGTGAGTAATCTGGGTATTCAGCTTCTGAATTAGCTGGTTTATCAGTCCTTTATATTACTCACATTTTCCCTAATTTATATTGTTTAAAAAAAAGAAAAAAGAAAAAATGGAAATGTATTTATGCCACTTCCAAATATCTATCTAGTGGCCTCATTATTTACATCTAAGTACAATATTACATGTGAAAAAGCATGACATATTCTTCAACTCAACTAACACACTATTGAACATATATTCTAAAAGTATCAAAGACAAAGAAAAAGGCATCTGTGCAAAAACATTGGTAGCAGGACTTTTTTGGTAGCAAAGGACTGGCAGCAGAGTGGGCATCTATCGATTGAGGAGTATTTGAACAAATTATGGTCTACAAATGTCATGGAATATTACTGACTCATAAGCAGCAATGAATATGAGGAATATAGACAAACAAAGTAACAGAACCAAGAAAACAATCTGTACAATGACTGCAACAATAGGAAAGAAAACAATATTTAAAGATATGAGGACGCTGAACTCTAATCAATGTTTGATGTCAGAGAACTGATGGTGAAATAGGTCTCCATCTACACAATAGAAAGATTATGGGTAATAGCTGCAGAATAGGTTTCTATGGAAGAGTGGGCATCATTAAGAAGTGATACAAATATTTTAAAAATAATTTAATAAATATTTATTTAAAAGAAAAGGGTATGATAGTAATTAGTTGAATAACACTGTTTTATTGTTTTAATATTTGGCTGCTAAATAGTCTGCTAATTAGCTTATGTGTAGTTCCAAAAATAATACAGCCAAAAAAAAAATCAATACCGTTCTTCTCTTTGATTTACTTAAGTAAAATTTTTATTTATAAATTCTTCATTATCTAACTGGTGCTACACACTTGCCTTCTGCTCTCTCATGAAAATGCCTGAATTATGCCCTGGAGGAATTGTCTTTAGTGGCAGAGAGAGCAGCAATGTCAAACGTAAATGACAGGGAAAAAGACCCTCACATATCCCTCCAGTGGTAAAAGAGGATTTAGTTCCTCAATAGCTGCCTATTCAATTCTTTCCCTCTTGATAAGGAAACCTATTTATTCCAATTAGTATCAACACAATTCTATCACTACTTGGTGATTTGAACATGTCTTCTTAAGGAACTGTATTTAGGGCTCTCCTGTATCAAATCTAGTAGGATGCCCAGTTAAAAATGATTCAAAGAATTGTTCAAATATCTGAAATAGTAAATATTTCAGTATTATGTACATTTAAATCACAAAACCAACTTGAGGACTGAGTCTTTTTCATTGATTTATTTATTTAAAAAATTCCTTCACACTAAAATGGCATTTAAAAATGTCATTAAAAGAACCATGGGAATAAGGACACATGCACCATGTTTCATTCAACAAATACCAACACGTTAGATATGAAGGACCCAACAGAGTAAACAGTAGCCATTAGTTAAACATATTTAAAACATGATTTCTGGACTAGGAGTGTCTATTTTAGGGTGACATGTCTACACATGTCACATGGATGTTACAGGATTCAAAATGTACGCACATACACACACACACACACACACACACACACACACAAAATGAGTTGGGTGATCATAAGTCAGGCTGGGCACGGTACTACGGCTCCAGGTCAGTATGTAAATTACAGACAAAGAAGACTCCTATAATTTTCTCCTCTGAACTCAAAAATATAACAAATGAAATCCATCAGACAAACCTAAGATACCAACCCTGCACATACTTGAAGCATTTTCAGGGAGAATGATTTGGTTTCCTGTAGAGTTGAAGTTAGCTGTAAGTCTGCCCTTCAACTCTGATTCACTGATGTGAAGACTCCAAGGAAGAGCTGAATTTATTTCTATGCAGAACTGCAAGGTTCTAACAAACTGGGCTTCCCATTCCTTGGCTCTTAGAGAAAAGCCCCACCCAGACTTTCTTAATGCTAACATAGCAAGGCTAACAATAACTTAAGAAACTTCCTTTCTATGGGCTCCCCTTAGTGGTTAAGCCAAAGAATGGGTTAAATCAAGTTTTCAGAACAGAAGAAGGATGAACTCACCTGCTTGTCTCTTTGACAGTAACCATTGTGCTACCTTGACTGGCAGCTCTGAATTCACACAGAGGATGGAGAGAAGGCACTGATTTATCCAAACCCGCCAATCCTTTCAGAGAAGCGAGGGCTGCCTTTCTCTCCAGTTTCTTTAGCATCCACAACAAGATCTCTTGGCAGAAGGACCTGGCAGGGAGAAGGGTGATGCATGAGCTCATCTCCTTACACTGTGTTGGGAATGAGCTATGTAGCTGAAGAATATGGGCCCTCCTACTGAGCAGGGCTGCCCTATACATCGACTTCAGACTGCAGGATCCGAATGGATCCTACGTTATCCAAAGGATAACTGACTGATCTTTGGCTCTGGAGGCAAATCAGTCAGTCAACAAATATTTATCAAGTACTTACCAAGTATTAGGCCCTGATCTAAGAGCTGAGGATGCAAAGAGGTGAAAAAAAAACCCAAAACCAACCTGTCCCTGCTCTCAATCAATGTACATCAGATGGGGTGGACAACATGAAATATTAAGATATATGAAGGTCATCTGTGAGGGGAAGGTATTAGCAGGTGGGGAGACCAGGAGAGTAGTACTGAAGACCCGAACAGGGCAGTAGCCACCAGTTAAACATATTTACCATGTGATTTGTGATGTAGAATTATCTTTTTTAAGGTGGTATGTGCTATACATAATCCACAACACACACACATTGAGTTGGGCGATCTTTTAAGGTGGTATGTGCTATACATAATCCACAACACACACACATTGAGTTGGGCGATCACCACAAAGGAGGCTGGGCATAACTCCAAGGCCCAAGGCCATTAGGTAAGGCCTCCTGCAAGATGAGTTTGAGCTGAGTCTTGAAGGAAGCCAGGGATTCGAAGTGGTGGGGAGAAGTGAGAAAGGGGGACATTTCAGGAACATATCACTGCCAGTGCAAGTGACACATATGGGTTCATTTCACAAATCCTACATGTACTACATTCTGGATAAATAGGTTACTCCAAAAGAAAGCAAACACCTGTAGTAAAGTCACATGTCTTCTACGTGGCCAATATATGTGATCAGGAAGTATCAAGTTGCAAAATTCCCCACTAATCCTACAACAAAGATTGAAGAGAGCAGGATTGCCAAGGAAGAAGTGACTCTTTGACTCAGCTATCCCACCATGAGATGAGGTCCCAAAGAAATCCAGAAGAAGAGGAAAAGGAACATTAGGTACAAATATATTTATGGCAGCAAAAAACTGTAAAGTAAAAGGGTGTCCTATTGGGGAATGGCCAAACAAATTCTGGGATGTGCATGTAATAAAATGTTATTTTGCCATACGAAATGATGAAATGGTGTCATGGAAAACCTCTATACACCTATACAGAGGAAAGTCAGCAGAACTAAAACAAATTGTGTAACGATACAACATTACAGAGAAAATCAGCGCTGGAAGCTTCTAGAATTCTGATCATTGCCATGCTAAATGAGGAGGCCCCAAGTCAGAAGATGACTCATTCACCTCCCGCCAGAGAGCTGATAATCCTAACGTGCAGAAGAAGACACGCGTCTCCCCAATGTGGGAATCTGTTTTGCCAGCCTACACATGTATGAATTGAGGAATTTTTTCTTTTATTTGTTCAATGGTGGTAGTGAGAGGGGAAGAACAAATCTTTTTTAAAAAAAGAAAGAAAAAATATTTGCAGTTAGGGAAAAAAATTTAAGTGATTTAAAATAAAAACAGATTAACTGAAAAAAAAATTAAAAAGTAATTTTAAAAAGGAAAGGAGGAAATATTGGCACAAATCACATTCCCTCAGTCATTCAACAAATATTTTATTGATTACCTACTGTGTTCTGGAGTCTATGCTAGTATTAGAGACAATTCAAAGTTTATATGTGAATTGTTCCCTGTTCTCATGGATGCTTCAAGTCTAGTATGTAATTCAACATTTGCATATAATACTATGAGGTTATTTAACAAAGCCCTTTCCTCTCAACAAAGATATGCAATGTTGTACAGTTATCATAATCTCCATTTTACAGATGAGGAGTCTGAAAGGCCCAAGATCTTGGCTGAAAAATGTCAAACCCAGGGTCCCGGCCGTAAACAAAGGTAGCTGAGGAATAGTTTTCTGAGTACTACGAGTTTACAAATAGAATGCGAATCTGCTAACACAATGGGTCAATGGCTACCTCAGTAATGTCAGAGACCCCAAGTGAGGGATGCTAAGGTTTTTTATAGCAACGAATAAGACAACAAAGTAAAATTTTGTGCTCCATGGATATGTCTTATTCTGAATGGCCAGAAAGTAAAAACCATCTGATCTCAGTTTGATATCACCATTGCTTGGACCTCCCTTTCTAAGAACTCCTTAGCCACAAACAAGACATGTGATTTGGATCACCAGGCAAAGTCTTCGGAGATGGGAGGAGTCTACAACAGTTTAGGGTAAGTATGACCTTTCCCTAGAATGTGAGTGGTGAGTGAAGTTGCAGGGGTGGAGCAGTAAGTCCCTAGAGAATTATGAGACAAGTTACCTGGGGCTATGCAAGTAAAACTTAACAGCTAAGGAGAACACTAAATCTAGTTTGACTAAACCCTAAAAATAGAATTAGAATTGATTTTCATTTTTATATCAGGTCTCTTCTGTCCAGGTCTGGTTCTCTTTCTCATCCTAGCAGTCAATCTGATGAAGACATGAAGGTACTATAGCACCCCCTCACTCAAAGAGCAGACAAAAATACTAACTTTCTGTTGCCAAGCTGATGTTACTCCTGAAAAGCAGAAGCATACCAAGAGTTTCACTAAGACATTCTAGTGCCTTCACCAGCATCCCTGCCTTCCTATGACCTGGCTCCTATCTTCTGGGCTATGCCAGAATATGTAAAGCAAAAGTCCCAAATGCCAATGGTAAGAGGCAGGGTGTGATGGGATGAACATAGGAGTAAGGGTCACTGGGCCTGGGCTCTATGGGTATCAGAAGACTCGACCTCTAACCCCAGCTCTGCCCATGTCAAGTCCTGAATCTGGTATTTACTTTGATTAGTTGTAAAATGATGGCTCTACCCACCCTCTCTAACCATTGTGAGGATGAACGGTGATGAGGTAAAGTGTTTTATAAACCATAAAGCATGAAAACAAGCAGAAGCTATTATTGTGAGACCTGAATATGAAAAACTGAGAGGAAGGAAAGAGAAACCTAAGTACATATTGCTATACAGTCTGTCATAATTTCTAAAAGATATTACAAGATTTCAGCCAACCTCTAGAATCAAGTGTTGCTAAATAAGCTGATAGTAAATGAGTTATGTCAGTTAGTCTACAGCAAAAAGGGCATGAGTAAGAAACTCCCTCAATGGACAGCTCTTTAAACTTAAATTCCATCACAGAAGTGTAGACACTTAAAAAGTATTTCCTTCACTATAAATAAGACACTGTCATTGCTATGACCAAATTCCTCTCTCAGGTTTTTTCTTCACATAAGATAGTTATCAGCTAACCTCTATTTCCTTCTTCCCATAAGTTTAATTCCCATATTTCTCGCTAGTCAAACAGTGACATGTTTACATGAGAACATGAAGTTTCCTTCCTAGAAGGAATACTATCTCAAAACCCTTACTGCTAGTGAGGCCAAGAATAAAGCAAACGCAATTTCCAGTCACCCATAAGCCACCAATATTCCCTCCTTCAAATGGGCAGAAAAAAACGTGTTTTCTGATCTATCCTCCACACAGCGGCCAAAGTGGTTTTCCTCCAGCTCAGGTCTGACTGTGCTACCCTCTGCTCAGGGACCCATCACCCCTATTACCTCCAGGATCAAATACAAATTGCTTTCTAGTCTTCTCACACCCTTCTACAATCCAGTGACACCAGCTTCCTGGCTGCTCCTTTCACACAAGCCTCATCTACTGACTCTATGTCTATCTGTCTCCCATGATGGCATGCTCCCCACTCCCTCGTCCTGCTCAAGTAGGCCTCCTGGTTTCCTTTGGGACTTAGAAAGTAGGAAGTCCACCCAGATTCATTCTGTGTCTAGAGTCGTCCCTCTGAGAGGACCTTCCACTTACATTGCCTAGGTCTTGTGCTTATGTGATTGCTTGCACATTGTCTCCCCCATCAGACTGTGCTCCAGGAGGGCAGAGACCATACTACTGGCTATTTTGTACTCACTCCCCCACTCTTGGCACAGTGCCTGGCACAAAGTGCTTGCTAAAGGTTGCTGACTGGCTGACTGCTCCAGAATGTACTCTGAATGTCAAGAGAGACAGTGTCGGCTACAGACAGTATACTTATTAGACCAAAACAGGGAATCACTCAACGTAAAACTGTGATGTTTCCCAGGTCGGACAAGATCCTTACCTTAAGGGAGACACATTCTGCCGAGTAAAGCAATAGAGAGAAAAAACAATCCCCAGATATGGAAGCAAGGACTCCATCAGGACTGCGACAGGCTCGTTCCCAACCACAAATACCTATGGAGAGAAGAAAGCGAGAGGTATAAGTCACATCAGATTGGAATATCAGCCTGATGGGGGAAGGATAGAACCCATCTCTGCAGAGGATGTAACAGGATCTCCCATAACACTAGAGTCCTAGGGCCCAAGATTTTATTCCCAGTAGCCTTTGATTGAGCCTGACATGGATCCCTAGTAGAAAGCCTGGTAAAGTTAAGTAAGAAAATCAGGGGACTTGGGGGTGGTCTGTTCTGAGGGTATGAAGAATATTAAAGAGAAGTAAAGATAAAAAGAATACCTTAGTATACAAAGAAGGAAGAAGGGGTGAAATATTCTACCTCATAATTGGGATGTAAAAGAAGAGAATACAAACATGGAGGAAGAACACACTCTTACCTGACCCTACAGGTAGGCAGGAAGCACAGTAAAAGGAATACTGGTCAAGGATCTCAGTTCAAATCCTTCCTCAGACACTTACTCACTTTGTGACCCTGGGCAAGTGGCTTCATCAGCCTGCCTAAGTTTCCTCATTGGAAAATGGAGGCAGTAATAAGAGCAGCTCCCCGCAGGGATGCTGTAGGGATAAAACACAACACTAATAACAGCTACCACTTACACAGCATTTGACAGTTTACAGAGGACTTTACAGACATAAGTTATCTCATTGATCCGCACAATATCCCTGGAAGATCGGTGCTGCCTATTATTCCCATTTTACAGATGGGGCCACTGAGGCAAACAGCACACACAGGACTTGCCCAGGGTCACATAGGTACTAAGTGTCTGAAGCAGCATTTGAACTCGGGTCTTCTTGACTCCAAGCCTGATACTGTATCCATTTGTTTGCTTGATAATACTTGCAAACCACTTTACAACACTCACAGCATTCTTATTAATTCTTATCAATAGGGTTATCAGCATATCCAACGGAACCCAGTATCTCCTGAGAGGTGACAGACTCAAGGCGAAGACACAGATTTTTGGAAAGGGTTAAATGTACAGATTCATTCTTAGAAGCTTTTTTTTTTCTTTCTCTCCCTAGGTTTCAAATTAGGGAGAGAGAAGAGTAGAGAAAGGGAGTTAACAGTGACACACACAAAAAAGAGGGGCACTGAAACATTTTTTAAATGCAAAAGAAGCCAAGCACAGTGGTGCCAAGTTACCAGAGGGGCTGAAGCTGGAAGATCATGTAGGTGGGTGAGTTGTGGGCAAGCCAGTAAGGTGTCCACATTCAATCTCATGTTAACATAGTGGGCCTGAGTGCTGGGGTCCACCAAGGTGCCTGAGAAGGGGCATACCAGTCCAAGTCAGAATCAGAGGAAGTCAAAGTAGGGCTGGGCCCAGGAGTAGCCCTACATTTCTAGCCTGGATAAGAGAGGGAAACCCACGCTTTAATTTATAAACAAATAAATGAAATGAAGCCGACAGAAGGGAATGGAGTTCTGAAGGAAGCACAAACAAGGACATTTTTAAAAGTAAAATGTAGTATTTGTTATACATATATATGTATATATTTAAAAGCAAGCAGTATGAAAAAGAGATTCACAGTTTCATATACAATCCTTTTTATGTTCTGCTGTATAATATATATATATGGAAATGCTCTTTTTTTAGAGGTTTAAGTTTAAATTTTTAAAAAAATAATATAAAAAAACCAAGCTGATATGAGTACAGGGAAAATTCACTGATGAAGTTTAATTTTAAAAGCACATGTAGAGAAGATGAAAGCAAGAATAAGTAACAGAAGATGACTATAAAAGCATGGCACAAAAACGAATGCTTTTCATTCATTCATCCATTGACTCATTCATTCACTCATTCATAAACCAATGTGAGGGCAATCTCAGGAACACTAGAAAGCAGAGCGAACTGAAGCTAGTAAGGAAAACCAAGGACTAGTGTCGCCGACAAGCTCGCCTGTGATTCCTGGCAGAATGCTAGAATGAATTAGGAATGGAAGGGTTAGTGAGGAAGCAATGATCACAAAGAACCAGGCTAATCTCCATTCCTTGTTTGGCAGGGTTAGGAGACTGGTAGATTGGTGAAATGTTGTAGATAGACTTCCCATAGATTTTAGTCAACAAAGTCTCTCACACTATTCTCATGGAAGAAACAAGAAGATATGCACTAGACAATATTAAAGTGAGTGGATTCAAACCTGAGTAACCAGACCCAAAGAACAGCCATTAATGTTTGTTGTTAGAGAGTCTCTAATGGAATGTCCCAGGGAGCTATTCCTCCCCTTGGACCATGACTTGGGTAGAAATGGTAGGCTTCTCCAATTTGCAAATCACACAAAGCTGGGAAGAAAAATTAACAGGGTGGATGGTAGTCAGGATCCATAAAGGTCTCAACAACCTAGACTTAGGGTGGGGAAACTGCAGCCTCAAGGTTTCATGTGCCCTTGATGTGGCCTTTTTTTTTTTTACTGAGTCCAAGTTTTACAGAACAAATCTTTTTATTTAGGGAATTTGTTCTGTGAAGTTTAGATTCAGTCAAGGGGCTGCACTTGAGGACCCAAAAGGCCACATGTGGCCTTGAGGCTGTAGGTTCCTCACCCCTGCTCTAGAACTTTCAGCCAAATCCAATATGGTGAGATTTAATCAAGTTAGAATGGTACAATGGAAAAAGCAACTCAGGTCAAATGATGAGCCAAAATCCCAGCTCTGTTACGTGCTAGTGATGAGACCTTGGACAAGTCACTTAAACTCTTTAGGCCTCAGGTTCCATATGTGTACGGTAAGGTGGTCTCTAAGGCCCCTTCTAACTCAAAAGTTTTGTCCTCATCAGAATTAATGTAAAGCCTTAGACTGGGTCTTAACAAATCAATTGCATAATGTGGGGGAATGTAGATAGCTAGCAATTAGTTAGAACATTTTCTAGAGGTTTTAATGAGCTCTATTGAAGAAATGAGTGAGCACTCTGCTTTGGAGCCTAAATCAAGGCTCCAATCAAGTACTGATGGTCATCATTACTTGCAGCTATCAATACTGATTAAAGAGATCCAGGGTCTGTCTGACATAGCACCTCTCGGAGGGAGATCATATGGACAAAGCAAGGCA
This sequence comes from Potorous gilbertii, assembly GCA_028658325.1. Taxonomy (NCBI): domain Eukaryota; kingdom Metazoa; phylum Chordata; class Mammalia; order Diprotodontia; family Potoroidae; genus Potorous; species Potorous gilbertii. The sequence continues at coordinate 127,475,463 of CM053769.1, forward strand.
GAAACTGGTGGTGCAGCTTTGAAATGGTCCGGTCATTCTGCAAAGCAACTAAGCTCCAGAAGGAACTGACCTGTGCTAACTCTCTGACAATGATGCCTAGGAGGCCTATAAGAAATCCAAGAAAGGAGGAAAGAACAGATACATACAGAAATGCTTAGAGCAGCTCTTTTGTGGTACCAAAGAACTGGAAACTAGGGCTGCCTGCCCATCAACGGGTGTGGAATATTATGGCACACAAAGAAATAACAAAAGGGACAGCTTCAGAGAAAGTCGGGAAGATCTGTGTGAACTGCTGCAGGATGGAATGGACAGAACCAGGAAAAGAACATTGTAAACAAAGACTTAAGAAGAGGCAGCCAAGGAGTGCAATGGATAGAGGACCAGCCCTGGAGCCAGGAGGACTTGAGTTCAAATTTGTTCTCAAACAGTTACTAGCTGTGTGACCATAGGCAAGTGACTTAACCAGGACTATCTCAAAAAAGAAAGAAAAAAAGAAAATCTTTAAGAACTATGACCAATACAAAGGCTTCAATTGCCCAAGAATTCTGCAGACAGCCTATGATCAAACATGCTTCCTCCTTATACAGAGACATGGACTCATGGTGCAGAATGTCATATGTTTTTGGACACAGACAATGTTGGATTTGGCTTTAATTGACCAATGTACGTATTATGCATCAAATATACCTGGTTTTGTTTTTCTGACAAACAAAATGTTTTTTCTTTTTTGATAGGGTTCCTCTCCCTCTTCCCCCTCACCTCCAAAAAAGAAAGAAAAAATTCACTGAAGCCTTTTTGAAGAATGCAGTTAGTTGGAGTAGATTTACACACACTTTCCACAAAGAATGGCAGAGTTCATTAGACCATCATTCCAGAACCAGAAAGGGGTAGAGGGAGAGAAAGAAGTTATACATATGACAAAACAGGAAGATGATAAATGTTGGAGAAGATGTGGGAGAACTGGAACACTAATTCATTGTTCATGAAGCTGTGAGCTGATCTGGAGAGCAATTTGGAACCATGCTCAAAGGGCTACAAAAATGTGCACACCCTCTGACCCAGCAAAATCGCTTCTAGGACTGTATCCCAAAGAGATCATAAAAATGGGAAAGGGTCCCACATGTACAAAAATATTTATAGCCGCTCTCTTTGTAGTGGCCAAAAACTGGAAATCAAGGGGATACCTATCAACTAGGGAATGGCTGAACAAGCTGTGATATATGAATGTAATGGAATACTGTTGTGCTATAAGAAATGATGAACTGGAAGACTTCAGAGACGCCCAGAAGGACTGAGTAAAATGAGCAAAACTAGGAGAACACTGTATACAGTAACAGCTACAATGTATTTAGCCCTTCACAGAAATGCAAGGACCTAAAACATTCCCAAAAGATTTTTGAGGTAAAATGCTATCCACATCCAAGGAAAGAACTATGGAAATGGAATACAGAATGAAGCAGTCTATTTTCTCTTGTCTTATGTTTTGTTTTTTCTCATGGTTTCTCCCATTCATTTTAATTCTTCTATGCAACATGACTAATGTGAAAATGTGGTTAATAAGAGCATATGCATGGAACCTATATAAGATTGCATGTGGGGAGGAAGGGGAGGAGGGGGAGAAAATTTAAGACTTATGGAAGTGATTGTAGAAAACTGAAAACAAATAAATTAATTAAAAAAGAAAGAAAGAAAATGGTCTTAATGGGGACTAGGGAAGTAGAGTGAAGTCAAGCATGTCTGAAATAACAGAGAACTCAGGCAGTCACCAATCAAGACAGTGGCTCCCAGGGATGATGTTCTAGAGATGAAAGAGTGAAACTCGACAGGATACGGCTTCTAGTGTGGGGGATAAAGCTGTTAAGATAGATGGCCAGCGAGAAGGGAGTGATCTTAGGCTGTATCAAAGACTTACAACATTCAGGATTAGGGAGATTTGAGTCCTCTTGTAATCTGCCCTAGTCAGACTATATTTCAAGTATTAAGTTCGGTGCTAGGCATCACATTTTCAGAAAGACATTGATGAAATAAGAAATGTCCAAAGGAAAGTGATTAGGATGATGAAGGGACATACACTTGAGTACAGTACTATCTATGTAAGAATGTTTCCATTTCTTTGTAGTTCTACCTACTGGAAAGACTTACATAAGTCAATACTTCAATCATATTAATATTTCACAACATATCATAATAAATACAAATTAGATGGCTGTGATAACAATAACTAAGACTGAAATTTAAGTAAAGCGTGCAGGAAGATAAAAGTAACTGAAAGTAGGTAGGAAAAGATTTTATTCTAGGGCTGAACTAAGACAAAACCAGGATCAAATGTAATTATGTCTGTAAAACCTAAAAACACTACAAAAGTATCAGTGATTTTTACTGTGATAAAGATAAGAATCGATCCCATTCACGGAAAACTCACAGTTCATAAAATCACTATGATAAGCTGCAAAGTCTCAGTTCCTTCCAGAGAACACTGCCCCTTTAAGCCAACCCCAATCTTTTTTTTAAGATACCGTAAGCCTCTAGACTCCACTCCGAGGCTTGATGACTGAAAAGCTGTTTTCCTGTGCTTGAACTAATCTCAGTAAGCCTCGCTAAGTGAAGTGTATTGCAGGACAGGTTTCAGAAATAATATTCAGGCCTAATTATGAGATCATCAATGACACGAGGAAAAGACAAGATTTTCCTGATAACGTTTGGGTCCATTGTTTCACTGTAGATGGTATTTTTCCCATGGTAATCCCTATGGAGCCATCCTTCTTTACCATTACTTTTTGTACCAAAAAAAAACCTCCCTGATGGAGTCCTGAGAAAATATTTCCATTAGGACATTATCTGACCTATATATGAAGGGGCAAAAACCCACAGACAGGGGAAAAATCCTCATTATTTATCCGCATTTATCCACGCCACCCCCCCTTTAATAAAATAAATATATAATCCAGCACATTTATAATGAATGGACATGTTTATGCCTCTACCAAAGCCCTACCACAATGACTTAGCAGGACATAGAGATGACCATGGCACACTGAAAACTATGCCAGCTGGGTGTCACCTGAGAAACAGCACAGATGAGCTGGGAAAAGCTACATGAAATGAGATAAATTTTTTCAGTTATAGTACCTTGCAAAGATCTTCAACTAAGGTGCAGAAGAGTTGCTATCTGAATAAATGGAGTACCCCCAATAAATGAAATTATTGGTCCTTGATCTATTGAAATAAGCAGAAATGAACGACAACCCCAGGGATACAGTAGTTTCCTAAATTTTGAAATCCTGGTTAAAAACAATTATAATCCTCAAAAATATAGCTTGCTATGACTACTGTCTAGATCCCACTATTAAGTTTTTATAGCTTTAGTATCAATGTTCAGGAAGCACCTTTAAGTACAGCACACGAGAGTCACATATTTCTCAAAAGAGATGAACAGAATTGAGAATTCACTAAAGAGTAAGAGTTCTGCACCTTTTAAAAATCATCAAAGTGTGAATAAACCTTTCTTCCAAATCAAGGCGACTGGTCAGGTCAAAACATGGGACGAGAGGAGAAAAATGTAAAAAAAATTTCCATTTATATCAATTCAGTGAAGATTACTGGGTGGCTGGACACACAGAAACAGAAAAGGTTGAAAGGGCAGGTTTAGGAAGGAAGACGAATTCCACTTTGAACACTTTAACACACCACGTTAGATATGCATTGGGCAGCTGTTCATTAAGGTTAGAGCTCAAGGCGGAGAAATGGCTAAAGAGATGTGGGAATTATCTGCATACAGATAACTGAATCCAGGAGCTTATCCAGAAAGCAAATAAAGAGAGACCAGAGGGGCAATAAAACATTTAAGTGCCTATGATATGCCAGGCACTGAACTAAGGTCTGGGATAATAAAAAAGAGCAAAAGACAGGCCATGCCCACAAGGAGCTTACAAACAAACAATTGTATACCAACAAGCTATACAAAGGATAAATAGGAAATAATTAAAGAAGAGAAAGCAAAAGAATTAAGAGGGATGAGGAAAGACTTCCTGTGGGAGATGAGATGTTAGTTGGGACATGAAGGAAGCCAAGGGAGCCAGTAAGTAGAGATGAGGAGGGAAAGCATTCCAGGTGAGGGGGAGAGCCAACAAAAATGCTTGGCCCCAAGAGACAGGGTGTCCTGTTCATGGAGAAGCCAAGAAGCCAGTGACACTAGACTGAAATAGAAGGGTAGGAGAGGGGCTAGGTGATGAAGAGTCAAACAGAACACTTTGTATTTTATTCTGCAGATGTCAGGGAAACAGGGGAGTTTATTGAGTAGTGGGATGATATGATCAGACCCACACTTTGGGAAAATCACTTTTAGTGGCTGAATGAAGGCTGGATTGGAGTAGGGAAAGAACTGGGGCAAGCAGACTCACCAGCAGGCTACCACAGTAATCATGGAGTGAGGTAAGGAGAGCCTGCACCAGGGTAGGAGCAATGTCACAGGAGAAAAGGGGGTGTATTTGAGAAATGTGGCAAAAGTGAAATCAGCAGGCCTTGCCAACAACTTGGATACGGGGGTGAAGAGATAGTGAGGGGTCCAGGATGACATCTAGATTGCGAACCTGAGGGACTAGGTGGATGGAGTTGTCCTCCATGGTAACAGGAAAGTTAGGAGGAAGTAAAAGTCTTGGGGGAAAGATAATGAGTTTATTTTTGGACAGACTGAGTTTAACATGGATGTCCAGTTTGAGTTGTTTGAAAGGCAGTTGGACATGCAAGACTGAATGTCAGCAGAGAGACAGGATGAATAGATCTGAGAATCATCAGCTGGCTGACAAAAGGAAAAGGCCAGAAAATAACCTGGGAGAAACTGTGATGTACAGGACATACTGATCTAGTAAAGGTAAGGAGTGGTTGGAATGGTGAGATACCCATTAATATCACAAAAACTTGGGGAGGGAAAATTATTCAAGAGGAAAGGTTAAGCAATATCTAAAATGTTGCAAAGAGGTCAAAAAAAGACGAGGTTTGATAAAAGGCCATCAGATTTAGTAATTCAGAAACTCTAGTTATCTTGTAGATAGCAGTTTCAATTAAGGGGAAAGATCACACACTAGACTGCAAAGGTAGAGAAGGGAATAAACCTCAAATAGATACTAAAAATAAAAGGCCATATCACTCAAGAATTAGAAGAGAGCAGAAAGAGGTACCTCATACAATTGTGGTTACTGAGGAGATCTTAAACATTTAAAGGAGACAGATGACCATAGAAAACAAAATGAGCAATTTTGATTTTAAAATTGAAAAGCTTTTGCACAGAGAGAATCAATTGAGCTAGAATAAAGAGAAGTTAAGTAGAGGGGGAAAAAACCTTTGAAGCAAATCTGATATCTGATACCTGCCAGTATTAGGTATTTACTATAAGTAAATAGTCCAATAATATGAAGAGAGTTTCCAAAAGAAGAAATGAAAGCCAACAATAACTACATGAAAGGACTCACTAAACCACTAATAATACAAGAAATGTAAATTAAATCAACTTGAGATTTGACCCCAGACTTACTGGACTGGCAAAGATGACCAGAAGACAAAAATGATAAATGCTGGAAGGGACATAGGAAAACAGACACACCAATGCACTGTTTGTGGGCCTGTGCATTGGTCTAACCATTCAGAAACCATTTTGGAATTATATTCCTCAAATCACTAAACTATATATAATCTTTGTCCTAGTAATGCCATTAATAGGAATACAGCCCAAGTCAAAGAAAGAGGCAAAGGTCCCACAAAAATACACACAAACACACACACATATTTATAGCGATATTTATGTTACTATTTCATTTATTTAAATATTTATTTGCTACTTTTTGTAGCAGTCAAAAACTAGAAACAAAGTCAAAATGTGTGAGATGTATATAATGAGAAATATAAGAACTGACCAACATGAAGAACTGCAGAACCAAGTTCACAAGGTACAGGGCAACAGTAGCAATGCCCAAAAAAGGAGCACTGAAGGACGTCACCGCTCTGATTGTAGTGAAGTGACAGCCGTAAAATGTGCCTCCCTTCCTTGGAATAAAAGTGGTTCATAAGAGGTGGGAAGTCAGACACACATTTTCATATTTGACCAGTTACCTGGGAAAGTTCTACTGAGGGGTAAGGGGAAAGGATTATTGGGAAATAGTTATGACATTATAAAAAGAAAAGTATCAGTGAACCATTTTAAAAAGGAATGAGGAGGAGGAGAGGAAGAGGAGAAGGGAATTAGAAATATAAGATAATAGGAGGAAAGGACAGAGTCAAGGGAAAGTTTTTTAAGGCCAGGAGCAGGGAGAACTAGGCATATTTGTTGGAAACAGAGAAGGAGTCAGTAGACAGAGAGAGCAGAGGATTAGTATGAAATCTCAGAGAATACAGTGGATTAACATGCAGAATCAGACTGGGGTTGATGACCCCCATGTCAGAGCTGTCCCATCTGTGGGTTTCCTCATTCCTTTCAGTTTATAATCTCCCCTTTAAGTTGTAATTCAAACCTACTCCATCAATGCGAACTGACACACCTAGGAGTTCAAACACTGGAAGAAGTCAGAGGTGTATGCAGCTGCTCAAAGAAAAGAGTTGGTTTTTTCAGAGAGGTATCCTTCAACAACCTAGTGACTGAACTTATCTCTGAGGAGTATGGTTAAACACAAATAAAATTAGAAAACAAAACTAAGAGAGAGGGAACACAAAAACATGTATTTTTATTTCAAATCTATGAAAAAACCACCAAGTTAACACCCAGAAAGAGGTGTTGATCTGCGAATCCATTCCATAGCCTTTTACTATGTTAACAATTCGTTACTATTTCTTATTGCCATGCTGAATCATAATCTACTGCATTTCTTGAAAGCCATTCCAGAACCTTGTGTTCAAATGTCACTTCCTTAAAAAAAGAAATCCTGTCTAAACACAAAAGATGGAGCTGGAAAAGGGTTTTTTTTAAACTTGCTTGTTTCATGGTCCCCTTTAACAGACCGGTGAAGCCTTTGGACTCCCTTCTCATAATAATGTATTTAAATGCACAAAATACATGGGATTAAAACAGGAAAAAATTATACTGAAATATGGTTATCCAATTATTTTTATTTAAGTTCACAGACCCCAAGTGAAGAACACTTAGACTTAAGAAACTAAGTAATGGACAGAAGTCAGCTTATTAAATTGAAGATCATCTAAAACTGCCTGGCCTGACAATTGATTCACACTCTCTTTTGCCAAAGACGTACAACTTGTCAAGAGGCTTTATCTGCGTCTAAGTCACTGTCTTGCTCCAAACACTGAAATTAAGTACATGCTAGGACCTGAATGAACCACTGAGAGATTAAATGAGTCATGTGTTATCTTCAAACGCTTAACAATCTGACATCTGATCCTTTGGTTACCAGAACTCTGGTCCTTCTGATAAAGTGCTTACTGAAGCTACTTAAAAACTGGGATGAACAGTTGCACATAAGGAAACAAAGCAAGATGCCCCAACAGCCCAGGTCTTCAAGGTCAGTTTCCTCCTTCTTAGATGAGGAAGTTGGATGGGCCCTTTGCAGCTCTAACACTGGATGATTTTAATTCATTTGGCAAAAACTTGTTTAGATTCAGAAAAGAGTGAAACCATGAAGTTCATGAAATAATTTTAATTTCAAATTCATTCTGATGGCTGAAAAAAAAAGAATCCAGTTCACTTAAGCCACAATTTGTAGAATTAGTAGCCTACCACACAGGAGATGAGAAGGTAGCAGGGTACTTACATTCTCTCTTCCTTCATCACCATTTAATTTCTAATACCTAACATTTTTAAGGCGCACCTAGCTTCCCAAAAGTACATGGCCTACTAAAATAAGATACATCTTCTCAATTCAGAATGTGGCTAATTTTCTCCTGGTAGAAAATTACGTCCATGAAGTGGTGTTACACTTTCTAAGTTCTGAAATTTGGCTTAGTACAAAATGAGAGCTCCAGATACCCTTCTAAATAATGAAGGGCAAAAAACCCCAGGAAACTTATACTTGAGCATTCTGGGAATTTGGTGCCAAATACAGATAATATTGGAAGTCAATTAATTTAAGGTGATTTGCTTCTTCCTTTCCTCTTTTTTTCTGACTTTATTAATTTTGCTCCAGTAAAAAACGAGAAAAATGTTCTATATTTCCAAATAAAACACTGGTAGAATTTCCAGGGTCTCAATTCAATAAGATTTGGGTGCCCACTAGCATAAGGTACCTTTTACATTGTCCAATTACCCCTACAGTGTCCTAACTGTACCATCCTGACCCAGTTCTGGAAATTTTAAATCTCCAAGCAAAATCTGTGGAAAAAGTTTCACCCATAACCCATCACATCTCCTACTACAAATCTGTCTTCCATTACAGTAAGCTTTAATTACCTTTACAGATTGGAAATGGGCCAAAAAAGAAGTAAAGACTGAATGGTTGAAAGAAATCAAAACTTTCATTAATTATTGCTGAAAAGGAGTTAACTGCTTCTAATTTGAAGTAGGAAAGAGATTACAACTCACACACAGCTCATTATTGCAAAAATCTGATATCAGAGAACTTAATAAATCAAATAATCCAATATACATTTGACACTACGGAGATTTCCTCATGCCTCTTGTCCATGTTTCCATGCCTGCTCTGTCCAATAATTTCCTATCATACAGACTTTGGGAAAAATGCTTCCCTATTGGTTCGTTTACTGCTGCATTCTGAACAGCTGTCCTTCTTATGCTTCTCAGTTATTTTCTTGCTTCAGTCCAGACCAGCCTGTTAATTTCTAGGTATCAGCAGAGACTCCACAAAAGAAGAATGACGTACAGAAAACAACAACAAAAAAATTACCTATCTTCATGCCAACAAGTATTTTGGAGAAGAATCTGACACAAACTGTCTTTTCAATCCAATGCAAGTTATCTAATTAAACTATCATTTTCCCCTCAGGAGACTTTTGAGGGATTATATCAGATATAAGATGGACCTCAGCTACTTTGCAATTATATTCAGCAAAAATGAGCATCATATTATTAATAATAAATTCTGATGAAATCAGATGTCCAGGCCAAAAATAACATTACTCCTACTAATATTTAACATTCATATAGCACTTTAAGATTTGCAAAGTGCTTTACATACATCTCATTTGATTATTTTTAACAATAACAGGCAGGCATTTTAATCTCTCCTTTAAATACGAGGAGTGAAATAAGTAACCCCAAAATAACAACAGACATAACCACTACAATAATGTAGATTAAAAGATCAGGAATAAACAATAATGTTCCCAGAAAACAGATGATGGAACATCTCCCTACTCAAGGTAGAGAGTTGGGGAGGGTGGGAATGTCTAACTAGGACAGAAGAGGCAAGGTCACTCTAGCGCTGTTTCTGCTTAATTATTTTCTTTGTTACAAGAGAAAATTCACTATTTCCTTTGGGGAAAGGGGTGGGAGTATTCCCAGAAATAACTGTAACCCGCCAAAAAAAAGGCATCATAAAAACTTACTTTTAAAAAAATATATATTTTAGTTATAAAATTATTGGTTGCACAACTTGAATGTGATTTATCAGTTCAGTATGGGTAGAGGTGGTAAAAGGGTGGGGGAGGGGAGGAAGGGAGTAAAAGGATGACAGATTTTGTTGTTGCTGTAAAGGAATACAGGTCCAACTTCTGCAGCTAAGTCAATAGAAAGCTTTTCAGTCCTGAAAATTTTCTATGGAAATTTAGTCTACACATGACTTTTCACGTATTACACAAAGCTGGGTTCCAATGTGCTTTAAAGGCTATACTCAGCCCTTACTTACTTATCCATCTTCCTGAGAGAGAACTCTCAAGCCAGAGCCTTCTTGGAGGCCTCTGGGGAAGCTTCTCCATCTTAACCACTCCCCACTCACTGGACTTGTTAGGAAAGATTTGCACAAATTCCCTAATCCTACCTTGGCAAAGATGAATAAATTCAATACCTCCAAGTTCATCCCAGAAGTACCACTATATTTTATATATATAATCTATATATTATATAATCATTAAATAATTTCTTTTTTTTTCTTTACTCTTTTCCAGGCACTCCCTGACCTTATCATTTATAAACAGAATGAGGATAGCTTTTGGAGACAAGCACTTCTCTTGTCTATCCCATTTGTATGGATGGTCGTCTCCCATCCACATAAACACTTATCAATAAATGTTTTCAGGATCAGCACATTTTGGAGGTCTTAAATATTAAAATGTTTGTTTCTAATTTATGGCAGGTTTGGAAAGAAAAATCCAAATTTGTTAAAACTATATACAAAATAAAAGTAAGTAGACTCAGAGTGAGTTCCTGAGAAAGCTCTCACTTGTCAGCAGGGACACTTTGTGACACCTAAATTAGGGGTCTGATCTAATATCTCCTCCTCATTTTTAGAGGTTCTGGGTATATATTTTCATATAGCTGAGCTCCAGATTGATAAGGTATTACCATACATACTTTACAAATGAGACTTCCAACAATAATAAAGTCATTTAAAATGGACAGGATGACTAATGCGGAAATATGGTTTACATGACTGTACTTCTATAACCTATATCAAATTGCTTATCATTTTAGGGAGAAGAGAGGGAAAGAGGGAGGGAGAAAAATATGGAACCCAAAATCTTAGAAAAAATGAATGTTAAAAATTGTCTTAAGATGTAATTGGAAAAAATAAAATACTAATAAAAAAAGAAAATGAATGAATGCTTAAATTTTAAGTTTGGAGTTTTATGTATGAGTAAGTTATTTCTATCTTCTCATAAGTGGTTTGTTCACATATACCCACATGTTTACATATGTGTACAACAAAGTCAAGAGCATGTCTCCTGCATCAGTGAAATAGATGTAGTACGTTGCAAAGGGAGAGAAATTTGGTAAGAGCCTTTCTCTTCATTATTAGTGTTTCTGCAGTTCCTAAAATAGCTTGGTGTTTCTCATTTCATTATTACTGGCCCCAAAATGTGAAACCAGTTTTAAGTAGTATTGAAATAACATTTATTCACAATTGACGGTTCTCTCATTTTATGAGTGACATTCCATTATTATGTTTTAATCTTTCTCTGATGTAGTGTGCATATCATTTGGGGTATCTTTCAAACATTAAATCTTAAGCCAAAAATAAAATAAAATTAAATGGATGGAGGTGAAAATCGGTTCCAGATTATTCCACTAAGCACCAGAAAGAATTATGACATCCATCATGAGGGAGTGGTGTTCCATATCTTACTGCCATAGCTACATTGGTTAAGTGCTAATAGTGAAAAGAAGGGCCCTAGCTTTCACAGGAAGCCAGAGATAAATAAAAGAACTTAGAATTTCCTGGTTGGTTGCTGTCCTTTCTTCTCAAAGACAATCACAATGACATTACTTTGTTGGAGTCAAGGCACAGTGTGTCTGACTGTGGCTGACCTGACCAATATGATCTTGGAAAGTCCTACCACAGGTGAGGCACAAAGAGCCAATGGGAACAGGAAGGGATGTCTCTAAATGTGTACCTATCACATTTCTTTTGAGTTACTGCAATTCCACTTCACTCAGAGAGCACAGGGTCTTCTTTGATGTGGGCACACCATGCTGGCTGTTTCCCATGTCACACAACTGATTTCAAAATTCTTCAGAGAGACTTTGAGAACATCGTTGTATCACTTCTTCCAACCACCAGATGAGGATCTTCCTCGTGTGAGTTCTCTGTAAAATAGTCTTTCAGGCAAATGTATGTTTGCCATCTAAACAATGTGGCCAGCCCACCAGGGTTGTACTCTCTGCAGAACAGTTTGAACGCTTGGTGGTTCAGCTCCAGAAAGGAACTTGGTGTCCAGTACCTTATCTTGCCTGCTTGCAGAACCTGCAATTTAAATGGAAGTAATTCTGTTCCCTGGCATGGCGCTGGTATACTATCTAGGCTTCATAGGTATCAAACAATGAGGTTGGCACAATAGCTCTGTAGACCTTCAGTTTGGTAGGTAGCCTAATACTTCTTCTCTCCCAAACTTTTCTTCGGAGCCTCCCAAACACTGAGCTAGCTCTGGCAATGCTTGTCAACTTTATCATCTATGTGGACATCCCTGGAAAGTATACTGTCTTGATGTTAATTGTTGGGTCAAAATTAGCACAAGCAGCAGACAATCCATATTTTGTTGCATCTTGGCATTAGAGGCTATACTGAATGCATAATTATCTGCAAACAAAAAGTAGTGCACCAACTCTCCCTCTACTTTTGTCTGGGTTTGTAGCCCTTTCAAATTAAATAATTTACCTTCAATGCAGCATCTGGCCTTCATGCTGTTTTCATCCTCACTGAAGGCAATTGACAACATTGCTGAAAACATCACGCTAAAAAGCATGGGAGCAAGCACACAGCCCTGCTTTCTAAAAGCAATCAGGCCCATTCCCTTCCCCATTCAACTCTAGATCTGGCTTGCTATCCATTCCATTGCACACTGACATCTAGACAACAGACATTCTTCATCTACCTTGTCTTTCCTGCGTGGTGGACTGCCCAGACTCCTTGGAGTGCTTACAGATATCTTCCAGGACACTTAATGCAAACAGAATAATGCCTTTCCATCCACAAACAGAGACATCTGGAGGACTTCATCATCCCCAGGAAATCCCCCTGCCCCTCAGACACTGCTTGCTCACCTCTGTCACTACAGCTTTGGCTAGTGTACATCTTCCTCCTGGTTTCAGGCCTCCTTTCATGTTTACTCCTGGGGACACTGAATAAGGTTCCTTATCTTATTAAATCTCCCAGAGAATCTTAAATGATAGTTATGGATGGATGGGAGACACCTGGTTATAAAAAAGTCTATAAAGGAGAGTTTTGTTCTACAGAAAAATCAAAGGCTCTTCCTCCTCAACAGTGGAATTTTACATTCTTTCTACCTTTCAGTTTATTGTGAAATGGTAAAGATGTGGGTCATTAGTGAATGTTGTCTGGGAAAGCTTTCTTGTTCTATATTAACAGCCCCATTAAGGGTATCTGCAATTCATGTAAGGATAACAACTCTCAAAGATTTTGGCATGGATAGGATAGAAAGCAAAAGGGTCAGCATTTATTTATGTCTTCTTGGTCATCATTTTTTAGAGTTGAAAGGGTCTGAGATTTCTTGGTATATTTTGTTCAATGAGATATCTTGTATACTGGCCTCTCAACATCCTCATAATTTTATCTCCTCTAGCAGAGATGTCTATATATTGATAGATTTTTCACCAATAAATATATATTAGTACACAGTTCTACCATTAATAATAAGAGGGCATCTTCTTTTTTTGTTTGATCATTTACAATAGTGTCTGAATCTCTGTGACTTTGGGGTTTTCTTGGCAAAGATACTGAACTGGTTTGCCATTTCTTTCTCCAGCTCATTTTACAGATGAGGAGACTGAGGCAAACAGGGGTAAGTGATTTGCCCAGAGTCACACAGCTAGTGAGTGACTAAAGTTTGGTTTTTTTTTTTGAAATTTTACCCAAATCAAACTCACATGTGGTGACTTCAATGCAGAAGAGGGAAAAGCTGACCATGGAGAGAAATAAAATCAGTCCATTCTAGCTGCTCTTCTCACTTGTGCTGTCTCTGGTGCTATTTCTACCTCCTCTATTAATCAGCATATCTTGGCTGATGACGCCAGAGTTCAGGTGTGGTGGTTCTACTACCTTCAATGAAGAAAACAGTTTATTAAAATGGCTTTTGCAAGTCTTTTCCATTTTTCTTCTGTCTGGAGTCCTCCTTCCATAATCATCCTTCAGCGGTGTTGGAATGACTTTGCTCAGTTGGATCTCTTGGCAAACTATCTTTAAATTGATCTGGCCCTCCACTGCTTGTCTCTGCTTTATGAAACAAAACTGTCCATAACCATCCACCTAGCCTTAATGTTAAATTTTTATAAATAAGTTTATATTTTAACCCAGTGCTGCCTTTGGCAGTCATCCCTCTCCATTTGGCAAATAGTTCCGATGTTTGACTACTAAATCACTTTCTAAGTTCTTTTGCTCTCCTTGTTGTGGCAATTAATTTACATTGGATAAACTCCTGAATGAAATTACAGTCAGTGATGAAATCATTTCTGTTGTTCCTTTCTCATTTTTAATTTCTAATTATTTGTCAAAATAATTCAGGGTGAAGTGGTTTCAGTGAGACACTATCTTTTTCCTTACACTTATTTTTTCTTATTTATTACTAATTCTGATCTTAGCTCTGACAAGGCAGTTGATTGGTCTGACTGTTTACAGATAACTGTCTCTGGATATCTCACATTATCACTAAGACTCTTTGTTAAAGTAGAATCCATTTTACTTTTTTATGGTATTATTTGGTGCTTGTCACATTCAACACCTACAAGTACCTATGGCCTCCCCTCCAAATATTCATGATTCAAAGGCCTGAGGTTTCTATGTCATCTACAAGTCTTTGGCTTTTCTTATTCCTTCTTCCTTAGCCCTGTTTTCTATCTTATTTTTCCCTACCTTTGCTTTTTTATACCTTAGCATTGCAATTACCTAGTATAACAGTGTACGTTGATTTGCCATTATTAGATTTAATGAGAAACCAGTTTTATTACTAGTATTGGTGGTGGAATTGATTCACCACTGACAATCTGGCAATATGTGAAAAGAATTACAAAGCTAATTGTACCCTTTGATTTAGCAATACCACTGCTTAAGACTTGATTTTAAAAATAACATTAAATAAAAGGAAAAAGAAGATCCTAGTTATATCCAAATATTTTTAGCTTTATCTGCAAAAATGAAGACCCTGAAACAACCTATATATCCAATAATGAGGAAGGTCTGGATAGATTATGGTATATTAATAAAATGGAATATTATGATGCAATAAAAAATGTAAGAAGAAAACAGAAGTATAAGAATTACACATGTAGAATAACACTGACCAGCAAAATAAAAATAATATACACCAATTACACACACACACACATAAGCAACTGAGTTTTTTAAGGTATACAGAGATTCAAAAAGGGCCACAGAACAGCGGGCTTTTTTTTTTTTTTTTTTTAGTTTTGGAAAGTGTATGTACTAATTGAGTTTTATGTCTATTTTGCCTCTCTATATAAATGGTCCAAATTTGGGGGTTTGGGTTGGAGATTTGCTCTTTATCTACTCTGATTACTGTTTTATTGGTGTTTACTATGAATGCTGAGTTAAAAATAACAATAACAGGTTAAAAAGATCCAATTCCTGTGTTCTAAGAGGGCCACAGAAAGCAACAGAAAACCACAGCTGGAAATGATACCAATGGTGACATCCTCACAATCATCTCAAATCAAATGCCTCTCCTTGTCTCAGAGTTGCTGGATCAATTCTACCCTCCAAGATGCTTTCCTAATTTCCTGTCTCTGAAGCCACACTCTATAATTTAGTATTAGCAAACAATGAGCAGAGACAATGTGTCCTTTGTGGCACCATTTTGCACTATATTTACCTTTTTCTCCAACATAAACTCTCCCTCTGTTTTCTCAAAGCAGCAGAGCTGCCAAAACCCTGCTGAAGGAATAATTACTCCCCACTTCCTTCCTGGTTTTGTTACATTCCAGACCCTTTGTGCTACCAAGTGTTTTAACAGCCAGCTAAGAGAGCTGGGCAGGTTTAAAATACAACTGCTGGAGGAGGGAGCCATCCTTTCTTCTCCTCATGTGCCAAAGGGCACCAGAAGACCCTCTGCGCCCACCTGAAGGGTGGTCCTTCTTCCAAAGGGGCAGTGAGGCATTGGGATCAGGTTTTTGCCAAGACTCTTTGTACACAGTGAAGGGGATGGACGGTCTCCCCTACCTTGAAATCTCATCAATCTTCATTAGATTACTTTGCTGGCAGGAATTTTAATCTATTTTTTTTTTGTCAATTCAGACCTTTATGTTCAAAGCTATTCATCATACTCCTGTATGTATATAGGAGACACCAATATGTGACCTTTCTGGAAGCCCCTGGGCCTCTGGATCCTGGAAAAAAAACAACTAGTTTTCTAGACTTGCAATTATAATTCTTTAAATTTCCACATTCCAAAAGATCCTAGACCTCTAGATCTATCTAGATCATTTTAAGGTGACTTTTTTTCCTTTCTTTGAGCACATATTTATGGCTTATTTAGATTCAGTCTCTGAGATTAGGTTACTTAAGTTCTCTATTTCTTGTGGTATATTTTTGTATTTCATTAAGTGATAGTTTTGTTGGCATATAATGGAGCAAAATTGTTTCTAATAATTTTCCTGATGTTCTTTTTGTTAACTATTTTAGACAATTGGTAATTTGATTTTCTTCCTTTTTTAAAATTATTATAAAATTATCAAATTTGATAATAGTTTATTTTGTTATTTTAAAATAGTTCTTACTTTTGTCAGTTCAATGGCTTTTTGTTTTTGATTCTGTTTATATCTCTAATCTTCAGAATTTCTGTTTTTGTATTTGGTTGTGATTTTAAATTACAGTCATCCCTTCCACATCATGGGGGTTAAGGGTGTGGTGCCCCTATCATCTGATAAGTTCATGTAAAATGTAAAATTTTTTGACCCTCCCTTCATACCAAAGAAGTCTGAATTATTATGATATTAAAAGATAAAGTATGTTGATATTATATAATACTATAAATATATTTATGCATTTCTGAGTTTCTACTTTTTCTGTCACCTGCTGGCCTTCATGTGTCATCTGTAGCTTCTTAAAAACTCCCAAAATATTCCCATTTAATTTCTTATGGCTGACCCACGATATATCAAAATCACCATGGGGAAAGTTATGATGTGGAAGGGATAGGTTGCAGTTGTTTTTTACTCGCATGGTCAATTCAAAGATCTATTTTTTTCTCTTTTGTTGATTTAACAGTTTGACATTAATTTTCCCCAATGACATTTGCCTACTTCCCCCAAATTCCAAGAAGCTGTCTTGCTCTTGTCAATTCTTTAATAAAAATATTTATTTATTATTTCTGTGATTTGTTCTCTGCCAAAATATTTTTTCAGGATATTTTTGGCCTTCATTTACATTTGGAAAGTTTCTTCAAATGCTCATTATTGATCACTTTTATTTCATGATGTTAAATAAAAATATGCTTAGTATTTCTATTTTCCTATATTATATTTTATTTATGAGGTTTCTTTAATGGACAATTTTTATAAAGCTGTCATGCACAGAAGAGGAATATCTGTATTTTTTTCAATTCTTAGTAATCACCAGGGATCTAAAAAATTTAACTTTATAAAATTCTATTCAGGTCCTAATTTCTTCCTGTTTATCTTTTTGTTAGATTTGTGTAGATCTGAAGCGGGTGTAATGAGGTATCCAACTACTCTACTTTTGCTATCTCTTTTCCCCAGTGAATAGATGAACTTTTTCTTTAAGCACTCTGCTATTCAGGGTATGTGCTATGTTAAACATTGATACTGTTTCATTACCTCTGGCATTTTTAACCGTAACAAAATATCCCTGCTTATCTCTTTTAAATATGAATATTTATACCATTTCTGCTTTTGTCTTAGGGATAAGAAATTCTGCCTGCAACTCCTCATTTGAATTCTGCACGAATCCTTCCGTTCCAAATATGTTTCTTGTAAATAACATATTGTATGTTGTATTCTGCTTTCTTAAACGTACTTCTGCTCCCCATTTAATCGAAGAGTTCAATTCAATCACAAATATTACTATTAATAATCTTATTACTCCTATATTGTATTATTAATTTATATAGTATTCCTTAATATTACTTTTAATAGCCAGCAAATTCTCTTATAATTTTCCCCTTTTTTTCCCTCACCTCTCTTTGTTAAAAAGAAAAAAAAAAAGATGGGGAAAGAAAAGCAATAGGATCCATATTAGTAATTTATAAATGAAGTAGTTTCACCCCTTTCCTTTGCAGCCCCCTTCTCTTCATCTAGACAAGATAACAATGACTGATACACTTTCAATCTCCCCTTTGTGGTACAGATTTCAAAATTGAAAATCTGAATTTTTTGAAATTTTGAATATTTTGCTTTTCCAGCCATACCCTTTCTCTCACTGTCCTCCTCTTTCCCTGTCCAATTTAATGTGTTTTTAAAACTCTGCATGTGTGTATGTGTGGGTGAATGCACGTGTGTGTGTTTTCAACCCTCATTTATCAAGTTCAGATAAGACTGAGGCTCATGAGATGGCAGATCCCCTCCCACCCATAGGTGTGCATATGTGTATAAATGTGTGTGTATGCATATACATACTATTCTTCTGCACTTTAATCATGAGAAATAATAAGTTCCTCCCCTTCTTCATTTTCTTCTCTAGTGTATTCTATTTTCTCTTCCTTTTCCTTACTTTTAAAACCAAAAAAGAGGGAACAGAACCACCCATGGTTCCCTTGCCTTTACTCCTTCTGTGACTCTAGAAGACAGTGGGATTCTGAAGGGACTCAAGTATCTTCTATCCCCTATTAGAAGGTAAACGTCATTTAACTGCTTCTAAATGCTCAAATGTTTTTACATTTCCAAGCTTCTCTTGTCTCCCGTGTTTTCATTTCAGAGATTCTATCTAGCTGTCTTTTCATCGGGAATGCTTGAAAGTTCTTTATCTACTCACATATGCACCGTCCCCTGCAGGGTCACACCAAGTTTTGCAGGGCTAATTATTCCTGGTTGTGCCAAGAACTACTATGACTGCTTATTATTATGGTATTATGGGTAACTTTGCATTCACAGCAAATTCTTGATCTTTTAATTTTGCCTTTTGGGGTAAAATACTGCCAGATCTTTTTTTCTGTGAGAGGGGATAGCTGCCAAGTCCTGCGTGATCTTGACTGTGGTTCTCTGGCATATGAATCTGGCTATTTATATTTTTACTTTTACCTGGAAGCTCTGGAGCTTTGCTGACATTTCTGGATAGTTGCAATTTGAGGTTTGGGTGTTTTTGGGTTTTTTGCAGGAAAAGACTTCTTTCAATTTTTACTTTGCCCTCTGATTCCAACAGATCTGGGCAGTTTTCCTTTATGATTTCTTAAAATATGGTATTCATGTTTTCTATTTGGTGATGATTTTCAGGCAGTCCAGTGGTTCTGAAGTGATCTCTCTTTGACTGTTTTCTATATCTGTTGTTCCTGATAACAACTACCTTATATGTTCTAATTCTGATTTTGCTTAAACTGGCTTGGCTGATATGTTGGTTAATTTTACTGAACTGCCTTTTCCTCCTTCTCTTTCTTCTTCATTCTTTGTTGCAAATGATCACTTTTCAAGGAGGGTCTTATTCAGTAATTAAGGTGACGTAATAAACAGAACATTTTCTTCTATATTGAACTTATGATTCCATCAGTTCCAAGTGCTTGTGGAAAAGATATTCCTATGCCAATGCAGACTGGCACTCACCTGCTAGTTTTAGTTTTAAAAGGAGAGTTACAAAGTCAGGACATGAACCGAGGTCTTCCTGACTCCTAGGCCAGCTATTTATCCACTACAAAAATGCTGCCTCCTCAACAAAAAATACCAATAAAAATTAAGAAGAAAATAACTTGGTTTCTAATCAATTAACCCAATTCTCACGGTTTCTCTCATTCATTCTCTTTCTTGCAGCACAAGGCCACTAACCGAGTTCAGACTCCTATCATACCTCATCACCTCATCTTGACTCTTGTAATCACCACCTAATTGGCCTTAAATTGCTCCCTTCTCTGATCTGTACCTGCCAAAGTGACCTTCTGAAGTCATGGGTCTAACACAGTCACAGGGTCTAACTTGGTCACTACCCTGGCTCCCTAAGTTCCAATGGCTCCTTATTATTTCTAGAATCAAATACAAATGCCTCCTTCTTGGCATTTAAGGTCCTTTACAAGATGGTTCCACTGTGCCATTCCAGGCTTCAATAAAACCTCCTGAAATGTGGACTCTCAAAATTCAAGAGCTTATTTCCAAACTTCATTCACACTGTACTGTAACAGAATACAAAGGGGACTTCAACAACAATGAAAACGCCTCTGGCAAATCCTTTAAGATAGCCATGTCAGAGAAAGTCATAATCCAAAAAGCAGACTTCAAGACAGAATTGAGTCTGCATTTCATTGAAAGTACTTTAATCGATCTTGTGAGCCTGCTTTAGTAGTGAAACCAGAAAAAAAACAAAACAAAACAAAAAAACAGGACTGATACAGGCATGGCTCAATTACATCACTAAAAAGGACAGTTTTACAGTCTTCACACCTCAGAGGCAGTTTGGGGTTTAGATGTGGCCTCCCTGATTCTCATGGTTCCAACAAAAAAAGACAAAATTATTTACTTGAAAGATCATACCCACATTTGTACTTCTAAGCATCAGAGGAAGAAATTAAGTTGGGGTGTAATTTGATATAATGTGAAGAACACAGAACAAGGTAGAGAAGTGAAATTCTGACTCTGACCCAGGTTATATGGCCTTGGGAGTTTGAGGGAAGGAGACAAGGAGGAGAAGGAAATAAGCATTTATATGACGCCTACTATGTGCCAGGCACCAAGCTAAGTACTCATTACAAACACCTCATTTGACCCTTGCAACAACCACATAAATGGTTGTGCTGTTATAACCCGCATTTCACAGTTGAGGAAACTTAGGCAAACAGAGGCTGGGACTTGCCCAGGATCAAACTGCTCGTCAATCAATGGCTGAGGCAGAATCTGAACTCAGGATTTTTGGACTTTAGGATCAGCGCTCTATCCACCAAACCATCTACCTGCCTTGGGCAACTAACAATCCATCTGAATCTCAGTTTCCTCATCTGTAAAACAGACATAAACTTACTCAGAGTACCTCTATTGCCGGGCTGTGAGGAGAGAATTGTGAAAATCAACCTTAAAGTGCTATCCAAAAATGAACTCTTACATGAAATTACTTGCCTTAAACACATCTTCCAGACAGCAGCTGAGTTCTTCCTCCTTTACCACAATGGTTCCTGGAGGTAATTCCCGCTCTGATGATACCTCTAGACAATCTAAAATGGGGAAATAAAAGACTCCATAACTCGCTAATTAATAACTTCTCTGACAAAAGCAATTCCAAATAGAAACCCAGTGATACAGCACAAGAACATAAATTATTTAGGCAAGGCCCTTCTGGTTGATAAAAATTAACTGTTAAAAAAACCAGAGTCATTTAACAGAAAGGGGTTAGGACCAGCAAAAGTTCTATATGGAGAAGTGACCTGAAAATAAAACGTCATACGACATATTTTTTTCAAAAAGCATAAGATTAGGTGTTTCAGAACTATAGACAGAACTCTTAACCAAGCAAGGTATAAAGGAAGATCATTCTCATGTTCTTTCCCCAAAAAAGCAATTCTCTTCCAAACATTCCTCCTACAAGAAAACAAGGTCCAACACTGCAGGGTCTAAAAATCGCTCTTGTTTTTGTCTCCCCGGCCCTAGCATGGTGCCTGGCTCAGAGGAAGTCACTGAATGCTTGTCGATTCACTGAGATCACAAAACACAGAAAAGACCATTCCAGTTACCTCAAGTTAAAAAATTCTCATAATAATGTCTCTGATAAAGTCTGACATGTAAGCTATAGAGGGAGTTGACACAAGTGAGAGAGTGACGACTCAGGGACACCCGGCTGACTCGGTGCCTTCACTACAGGTGAGTAAAAATGAGGATGCCCTCATCAGTAATGTAGAAGTTTGGAAGAGGGGAGGAGCTTGGGGGAAGATAATGAGTTCAATTTTGGACATGTTGAGTTTACTGAATTACCTAGTTATTCTTTCTTTTCTATTAAAGGGACCATCCTTCTGACTACCTTTTATTTATTTTTAGTTTTCAACATTCATTTCCACAAGATTTTGAGTTCCAGATTTTCTCCCCTTCTCTCCCTTCTCCTCACCCCCAAGTCACCATGCATTCTGATTACCCCCTCCCCCAATCTGCCCTCCCTTCTATCACACTCCTCCCTTCCCTTATCCCCATCTTCTCTCTTGTCTTGTAGGGCAAGATAGATTTCTATACCCTATTACCTGCATTTCTTATTTCCCAGCTGCATGCAAAAACAATTTTCAACATTTGTTCCTAAAATGTGTTCCAACTTCTCTCCCTTCCTCCCTCCCCACCCATGCCCACTGAGAAGGCAAGAAATTCAATATAGGCTATACATGTGAAGTTATGCAAAAGACTTCCATAAAAGTATGTTGTGAAAGACTAACTATATTTCCCCTCATCCTATCCTGCCCCCTATTTATTCTATTCTCTCTTCTGACCTTGTCTCTCCCCAAGTGTTTATCTACAATTGCTCCCTCCTCCCATTTGCCCTTCCTTCTATCATCTCCCACACACCCCACTTATCTCCTTCTCCCCTGCTTTCCTGTAGCGTAAGATAGATTTTCATACCAAATTGAGTGTGCATGTTATTCCCTCTTTAAGCCAAATGTGATGAGAGTAAGCTTTACCTTTTCCCTCTCACCTCCCCACTTTTCCTCTCCACTTAAAAAGCTTTTTCTTGCCTCTTTTATGAGAGATAATTTGCCCCATTCCATTTCTCCCTTTCTCCTCCAATATACTCCTCTCTCACACCTTAATTTTTTTTTTTAGATATCATCCCTTCCTATTCAACTCACTCTGTGCCCTCTGTCTATATACATATATATATATAATCCCTCCAACTACCCAAATACTGAGAAAAGTTTCAAGAGTTACAAATATTATCTTTCCATGTAGGAATGTAAATAGTTCAACTTTAGTAAATCCCTTATGTTTCCCTTTCCTGTTTCCCTTTTCAAGTTTCTCTTGACTCTTATGTTTGAAAGTCAAATTTTCTATCATCTCTGGTCTTTTCATCAAGAATGCTTGAAAGTTCTCTATTTTCACTGAAAGACAATTTTTTCCCCTGAAGAATTATCCTCAGTTTGGCTAGGTAGGTGATTCTTGGTTTTAATCCTAGTTCGTTTGATTTCTGGAATATCATATTCCAAGTCCTTTGATCCCTTAATGTAGAAGCTGCCAGATCCTGTGTTATCCTGATTGTATTTCCACAATACTCAAATTGTTTCTTTCTGGCTGCTTACAATATTTTCTCCTTGACCTGGGAATTCAGGAATTTGGCTATAATATTCCTAGGAGTTTTTCCTTTTGGATCTCTTTCAGGAGGGGAATGGTGGATTCTTTCAATATTTATTTTATTCTCTGGTTCTAGTATATCAGGGTAGTTTTCCTTGATAATTTCATGAAAGATGATGTCTAGGCTCTTTTTTGGATCATGGCTTTCAGGTAGTCCCATAATTTTTACATTATCTCTCTGGATCCATTTTCCAGATCAGCTGCTTTTCCAATGAGATATTTCACATTGTCTTCTATTTTTTCATTCTTTTGATTTTGTTTTGTAACTGCTTCTTAAGTTCCATCTGCTCCATTCTAATTTTTAAAGAACTACTTTCTTCAGTGACCTTATGATTCTTCTTTTCCATTTGATTAATTCTGCCTTTTAAAGTATTCTTCTCCTCCATGGCTTTTTGGACCTCTTTTGTCATTTGGGTTAGTCTATTTTTAAAGGTGTTATTTTCTTCAGCATTTTTTTGGGTGTCCTTTAGCAAGCTACTGACTCACTTTTCATGATTTTCTTACACTGCTCTCATTTCTCTTACCAATTTTTCCTCCACCTCTCTACTTGATTTTCAAAATCCTTTCAGAACTCTTCCATGGCCTGGGACCACTGCATATTTTTGGGGGGGAGTTTTGGATGCAGAAGCCTTGACTTTTACGTGTTCCTCTAATGGTATGCTTTGTTCTTCCTCTTCCGAAAGGATGGAAGAAAATATCTGTTTACCAAGAAAGTAACCTTCTATAGTCTTATTTTTTTCCCCTTTTTTGGGCATTTTCCCAGCTAGTTATTTGACTTCTGAGTCCTTTGTCAAGTGCAGGATACATGCTCACGACCTGTAGGTTCTCAGCTCCTCCAAGGTGGCACAATCAAGGGAGAGGAGTTCACTCCTCTCCTGGCCTGCACTTTGGTCTGGGAGGAATCACAAACTTTTCTGCCCAGGATCTGTGGTGGGGTTCCCTTTCCTCACCAACTCTACCAGACAGTGCTCCTCCTCACCCCAGGCACTGCCACTCAGGACTGAAACTCAGACCAGCTACTTGATTCCCCCACGGCCTTTAGGCCGAGGGCTCCAAAACTGGATGCTGCAGCAACAGTGGCTGCTGTGCCCTGGGGCTGTGGCTAGGGCCAGACCCTACTCCCTTCTCACCCAGGTGAAAGAGCTTTCTCACTGACCTTTGAAGCTGTCTTTGGCATTTATGGCATGATAAATCCAGGAACCATAGCCACTGCCCGTGATTCCGTGCCCTGAAGCCTGCTCCAGTTCTTGTCCATGCAGTGCAGCAATCAAGGCTGGGCTGCTCTCTACTCTAAGCCTGGTGCGATACACCTTTCCTGTCAGCCTTTCAGGCTGTCTTGGGCTGGAAATCTCTTTCACTCTGTCATTTTGTGGCTTCTGTTGCTCTAGAATCTGCTTAGAGTCATTTTTTACAGGTATTTTATGGGCTATGGGGGTAGAGCTTGAGCAGGTCCATCCTTCTACTCTGCCATCTTGGCTCCACATTCCCCCCCCACTTCCTTTTAAAGAGGTCTATTCATTGAATGAACATTCCCTCACTTTAAGTGAGTACCTGAAAAGGACTTAGCCTTAAAAGACCAAGATTTCCCACTGCATCCTGGGCCATCTCTAGTCATCCTGATGACTATCTGGTCACTGGATCCAGATGGATCAGGAGGAAAACATGAGTCTGGTGACCTTGCACAGCCTCCCTCACTCAAAGCAAAGTCAAGCGCAAGTCATGTCATCATTTCTCTATGTCACAGTCTTCTTTGAAAACGAAGGACAAGATCAAAAGCCATTTCCCAATAAATAGGTGATCAAAAGACATTAACAGTTTAGAAAAGAACAGCAAATAGATTGTGTAAAAACAGGCTCCGAATCAGTAATAAAAAGAGAAATGCAAATTAAAACAATATGAGGTTTTAACTTACATTCTTCAAATTGGCAGAGATGCCCCCAAAACCCATCAATAGTCATGGTGGAGAAGCTGTGGAAGACTGGCACCCTAATACCATGTGGGGAGAGCAAAGAATTGGTCTAACTGTTCTGGAGTTTAATTTGTAATTCTGCAAGAAAAGTGACTAGACTGTTTCATACACTTTGACCCTGAGAACCCACTTGCAGGCATAAATATAATCACAGCAGCACTTTTAAGGAGTAGCAAAGAACTGGAAACAATTTGGGATTCCACAAATGGGAGAAGTGTTGCACAAAATATGATCTGTGATTGTAATGGAATACTATGGTGCAATAAGAGATGGGGAATATTAGAATTCTGAGAAAGAAGGCGAAGAGGAGTATGGAGCAATGCAGAGTGAAATGAGCTGAATCGGAACAATACTCACAGAGGTTACAGCCACATAAATGAAAAGATCACTAAAAGGAACTGGACTGGGAAAGGGAGAAAAACCATTATGGCTCTTTTGCCCCAAAGATCCATACAGACAAAAATACTGACAGCAGTTCTTTTAGTTAAAGAACTAGAATTGAAGGGAAGGCACATTAAATGGAGATGTGCTGTAGGAATGTAATGGACTAACACTTGTACCATAAGAAATGATAAGAAATAATGTCATAGGAGCCTGAGAAGACAATAAAGGAAAAGATGAAGAGTGGAGTGAACAGAACATCCAGAAATAACAATAACAGGACTGTTATAGAAAAAGAAAACAAACTTTGAAAGATGTAGACACTTTAGAATAATAATAATAGCACCTGCTGATCAATGCAATGATCAACTAAGTATCCCAAGGGAGAAAAGGTAGGAAACAGGCACTTATTAAATATATGTATATATGTATGTATGTATGTATTTATTATACTGCCAGGCTCTGTACTAAACTCTTTACAAATATTGCATTTCATTAGTATCTTCATGAGGACTGATCACAGAGCATGATGCTCATGTCCTGATTAGCTTGAGATATAAAATGATGGCAAACATATGGGTCCCTTCTGCTTTGACAATGCTCATTCTTAATAAGGATCAAATTTTTCTCTTTTTTATTTGAGAGAGTAAGAAATTTAAAAATATGTATACTATATATATATGTGTGTATGTATGTGTGTTTCTATATGTATATGTGTGTGTCATCACACACACAGACATATATGGGACTATGAAGGGAAAATATTGCACACACTGTCCAATATAATTGTCATCCATTATTTTTGCTTAACAGTATTCTTTGCTATAAGGAAGGGTTCACTTCCACGGGGCAGAGTTTGGAGATGGAGGGAAGTATATCTAGAAATGACTGAAGTTAAAACAAGATATCACTATGACCTATTTTTGAGAAAAACAATAATAAGGAACTGTTTCTACCCAAGAAAGCTTAACTACAACAAAGGCAAGTAGCAGTCAAAATAAGCCAGTTCCACATGATCACCATTCCCTAAAATAAGAGCATTCAAAGAATCTAACCTAACAACCTCATGTTCCTCGAAATGAAAGCATATATTAAAACCATAAAATCCTGTCCATAATTATACTTTGCTTTTCTAGTAGCGATAATGAGCTTATGCTAAGTCACATTACACTTATCCTTGGTCACCCATTTAAGCAACAGCATCAACTGTAAAACAAGGCTACGCCTGTGAAAAAGAATGAAAGCAAATAAGCCACAGAGAAAGCAGACCCAAACTAATCAGTCAGTCACAAGTGGTGGCACCAAAAGTAACAACAATGACAGTTACCCATTTATACTGTGGTCAAGGTTTGCACAGTGCTTTGCTTATGTTATCTCATTTGATCCTCAGGTGCTATCATGGTCAGTCTATTCCCATTTCACAGATGAGGAAACTAAGGCACAGAGCAATTAAGTGACGTAAGCAGGGACACGTGGCTAATAAGTGTCTGAGGCAAGATCTGAATCCAATTCATCCTTATGCTAAGTCCAGTCCTCTGTTCCCTGGGCCACCTAACTGACCTTATGCTAAAAAAATACCAACTTTATTCATTAAACAAGCACTATAGGGCTATGTTACACTATAAGTCTAAAGTGACTCAAAAACAAAGAGATTTTAATTCTTGTTCTGAAAAGAACATTTTTGTTGTTATTCAGTCACGTCTCACTTTTTGTGACTCCATTTGGAATTTTCCTGGCAAAGATACTACAGGGGTTTGCCATTTCCTTCTCCAGTTCATTTTACAGATGAGGAAACTGAGGCAAACAGGGTTAAGTGACTTGCCCCAAGTCACACAGCTGGGAAGTGTCTAAGGCCAGATTTAAACCTTAGATGATGAGTCTTCCTGACTTCAGGCCCAGTGCTCTATCCATTATGCCACTTAGCTAATTTTCACTTCCTTTAAAGATACTGAAAATTCACATTTTTCATCCAGAAATTATAACCCAAATTTAAATTATTATAATTCTTAATCAATGAGGTATGACTGGTTTTACTGATCATCACGGTTAGGTTATAGATGGCTTTGTAAAAGAAACTATTTCATTCAACCTAAATTTCAAAATGTTCCTTCTTCAAACTCCAGAAGCAGAGCAACCTCTCCTTAGAGATGTTCTCTTCTCCATGCCAGGGTCCAGGGTAACCTGCTGAAACGGTTATTTAATAGCAAGTAAACACCCACAAGGAGAACAGAAAAGGAAAGTGACACCAAAGAAACCACTTAACTACCTGAATGGTGTTAGGTAGGCTTTAAGTGATTTATGTGAGATAAGTAAAGATTGAGGTGAAGGTCCCCCCCAGAAGGATCCAGCACCAAGAGAAAGTAAAAGGAGGGAGACAAGCCAGAGAGACAGGAGCCTGCCCACCCAGGGCCAGACAAAGATTGAGCGATGGTGGATCAAGAACTGACTGCTTTTCATTTAACATTTTTTTGGTTTTGCTTTTACGCTGTATATAGCTTCCAGAACAGGGAGCAGTAGCTTTAAAAAAGTTTAATTGTATGCTAATATACACTGTGCAATTATCTCCAATTATTCTACAACTTGCAGGCTTTACATAGATTTCTTTCCACTGTACAAGTCAGAACGGCCAGACTCCCCCAGACACGGCCTGAGCTGGACTTGTAACAGAAACTCCATCAATGCAGCTTAGTACCTTCTCGACAACCTCAAGTCTTCTGTAAGGATGTGGGACTTGCTCAGGCTCACACTGTCAGTATCTATCACAGGAAGGTTTTGATTCTAAGTCTCCCTGGTTTTAGTTAGCTCTCTATCCACAAAGACACTGCCTCTCAAAGACACCAAACACGTGAAACAGAACTTAAAATTCCTATGAAGTTGAAAAATCAATTTAATTCATTCTTGAACCACACTGTGATAACTAATTTAAGTGGCATTTTATTTACAAAGCTCCTTCTGCAAAGTAGCCCTGTGAGGTAGGACAAGTATAATTATCTCTATTTTACATTTGTTTAATCGACTTCAAGGCCACTAGAGAACATTCCCACCAAAGATCCCTCAAGCTAGTGGACTTTTTAAAATCTACTCATGTCACTTCTTACTATACTTCCATTGGCTATGGAAAGCTGTGGATTTCTTCCTTGCAAAATCTATATGGATTTCTACTTTGCAATATCAATACTCAATGCATACCCTAAAAAGGCCAAAGACAGAGGAAAGGTCCTGTAATATTGATAAATACTCACAGCAGCACTTTCTACAGTAGCAAAGAAGTGGGGGGAAAAATTAAGGAAGCAGCCAAATAAAAAGTCAGAGACAAATACAATGGACTATTTTAGTTCTCTAAGGAATGACAGATATGAAGAATTTGGATAAACTTGAGAAGCTTTACAAGCAGAAGGGTGTAATAAAAATCAGAATAATTTACAATGAACAAAGTAATGAAAAGAACAAGAATGCCTGAAACTCTAATCAATGTGATGACCCACTGTGATCACAGAGGACTGATGATGAAACGTGCCTGCCCCCGAGTCTTCACAGGGGAACAGACGTGCTCAGTGTGTTTCTTTGCTTTCTCCACTGTACTTCTTCATGACAAAAAAGGATTCTATCTGGGAGAGGGCAGTGGAAGCTGACAGCAATTAAAAAGAAAGCATACAAGAAACATTTAATCCAAAAAAACCAAGCTGTGAGGGGTAACTCCCAAAGTGTTGTACACTTTGATAAGATGCCACAGGAATAACTAGTCATTTTCTCCTGGATGGATAGTCATGTCATGGGTGCTTTACCTGCCACACTTGAACATCGATGAATTGGATCTAACATTGGTTGAAGCAAGTGTTTTGTGGCCAGTTGAGGGTGTTCTCTTGTCATGGTCAAGAAGGTAGTGGTAGCAACCCTCTGGAACTGCCGGGCTACCAATTTATCCTGAATGTGCAATAAATCTAGAATCTGCATGAGGAAAAAGAGAGGCATCAGATAAATCACTGAAAAATTCCAGATCTTCAAGTTGCTAGAGCCTTTGAGTAACCAAGGCTAATGGATGGCTAGAGATGTCACAGAGACTGTCAGTAAATTTTTAATCGCCCAAGCTATTTTAATTGTTAGCTGCTGTTCAGAAACTGCTAACTTTATCTTCATTTTCAGACACACATGTATATAATTCATACATTTAAAAAATTTGCATCAGGCTTTTAAATTTTATCTGTAAGCATACTCTTCAATAGTTAGGAATGCTGAAGAACACAGCATCCCAACAGCTCAGCCTCCTTTACAAGGAATTTCAACTGATTGGTCATCAGAGAGCTTTATGACTGCTCAAGCTTATCGGAGCTAGCTATGCCATAAGATGGTCCCTGTATCTACTGAAGTGAAATTGTAATTTCTAGGTTCAAAAAATCAGAAATAAAAGGACAACTTCCATTTGACATTCCAACTCAGACGAAAAACTAATCAGTCGTTCAAGTATACCTCATTGAGGGTTCTCACCTAATGGCCAACCTCCCAGGGGAATCCTTAGACCCTAAAGAACAGTGGGTGCCCCTTCACCACAGACTAATGCATTATCCTACTTATTTCCCCTACTCCCCTAAGAAGATAGCTGGAATGCTCAAAGCTCCTTTCATGAAAATAATGGAGAGCCTTCAGGGAGTAAAATGCAATCATGACCTACCTGAGGGCAGATTTGCTGATAGTAATCTTCTAAGGAAAGGGATTGTTGAGGGCAGGAGGCCAGAATCTTGGCTACCATGTCACACTTCCTCCAGTCAGCAGCTGCTGCTTCAGCACCAGCACCACCAGCCGCTCCAGCTGCTCCCAATGGATGAAAACATCAAATAAACTCAAGGAACATACTTAAGATCAAAGAAAGGAGAGAAGGGGACTCTGATGTTCACAGGGAAGTTCCTCAATCATTTACCCAAGTGTAGAATCTGTTTGCCTACCGAAATGTATGCCAACACTGACTTCTTCCTATCTTGTTGGTCACTCACCCTTCCCAGATGCACAGCAGGGTGAACAGCAGCACATTTACAGCTACCGAATTTTCTAAGTTCTACTACTCACTTTTGTCAAGTGCAATTTGCCTCTCCCATGACCTCTTTCTTATTTAACTACTGAAGAGTTTAAAAAAATCATCAAAATGTTACCTGCTCAACAAAGTATTTAATTTCCACCCATCAAAAACAAAGTAGTTAAGGAAATTAGTGGAACACAAATATTCACTCAGAAGTCTGAGAACAAAACAGTATCTTATGGGAATCTTCAAGATTCCAAACTTAAAAAGACACATTTCTAAGAGACTTAAAAAGAACTGTCTTTATTCGTGAAGTAATATCATCTTCAGCACCCTTGCACAAATAAAGTGTTTTTTCATAAAGAAATTCTGGCATTATGCCGCGGAATGGCTGCGTGACAAAGTGCTCTGGGATTATAAATTATTAATATCTATTTACCTACTGTTCAGCAACTCTAAGGAGTAGACACCACCCCTTTCTTATGTGGATATTTGTATAAAACACAGAGAAAATCAGCCTGAGGGGGAAAACAAAACAGATCTGAGGCTTTTCAGTTGATACAGGGAACTGATTGGACTGGAAGAAAGATTTGTTGCTGAGAGCTGATTAGAGAACTTTGAAGGCCTGGCTAGAGAAGAACTAACTAACCTACTCTCTAGCACCACCTAGAGCTCAAATAAGGAAAACCCTCTCAAAGGCTTGTGCTGTATTTCCTGATGGCCCTCTAAGGTTCAAAAAGAGAAAATCCCTTAAAATCGACAGAAACCATACCCAAATAATTCTGCAGATCCCCAGTTTAAGGGGAACTTCTTCTCCCTAAAAGGATGCTGCATCCGTGCCACACACAGCTCTATACATTATGAGCAGCAGTAGTAAATATGGGCAGGAAAGCAGTAATCTGGCCTCAGATCCTAGCTAGCTAGAAAGCTGTGTGACTCTGGAAAAGTCACTTAAACCTGTTTGCCTCAGTTTTCTCATTTACAAAATGAGCTGGAGAAGGAAATGGCAACCACTCCAGTATCTTTTCCAAGAAAACCCCAATGGGGTCGTGAAGAGATGGGTACAACTGAAAAACGACTGAACTGTAACAGTAATTATTCCATTTATACCTTGCAGTTCATAAACATTAGTTTCACATAAATTATCTCAGTTGAGCCTCAGAACTATTTTGAGAAATAATTAGAACCAGTATTTTTATTTCTTTTCTGTGGACACAACAGATTCAGAGAGGTTAGGTGACTTTACCCAGATTAACACAACTAAAAGGTGGCAAAGCTGAGAATCAAATCCAGATTTATTACCACTACAACAGTGTATCCAAATAGTTTATGTCTATGATTACTTTAGATTAAAAGTAGAAAAATCAGTTATTATGAAACAGGAACTCTTTCTTTGTGTTTTTTTTTTCTTTTTTTTGGTCTTTCTTTTTGTGATTTCTCCGGTGTGGAAAACTCCCAATGTACAAAAATATCCTTACCCACAGAGATCAGCAATCTATAATGAAGTCCACTGTCTATTTTTGGATTGCTTGAGCTAAAGGGTGTTACTTTTTTAAATAAAGTTTTATTGTGTCTACAATAACAGGCAGGATTTGGTTTGGCTCTTCCCATTTACAGACTTGGAAAAGTGCCTGGGACACTGTAAGGTTAAGTGATTTGCCCCTGATCACACAGATGGTAGATGTATGCCAAGCACATGACAAATTCAGGTGAACTCCCAACTTGCCTCTGACTGACTACCTACAAAGTACAAAACCTAATTATTCAGTTGGTTTTCTTGTACTTAATCTAGGTTGAATTATTGTGTTTGCCTGTCATTCTTGAAGAAAACCTATGACATCAGGGAAATGAAGCCATGAGTTGGATTTAAGTGAGGAAAGGCTATGTAAAGTCACCAGTCTCACTTTCTCCTCCAGAGTAATCTGGGTCTGGTGGCTAGGTACTCATCACTAGGCCTTAGCCTAAAAGGGTTAGGTTCTCCCGTTGCATCCTGAGTTATCTTCAGTTACCCTACTGATTATAATTTGACTTAATATAAGACAAATGCTGAAAGCCTCAGGATCTATCCTAAATGTGAACTGAAAAGAAAATGAATGCAAAATGGAAATATCGGATTTCTTACCACCGGCTCCTTCCAGGATGCCCCGGACCACAGCCTGAACACCATGGGGTTTCACCAATCTTTCTGAAAGCAGCTGTCCACAAAGACGTCGGAGCCAGGCTGGGGCTCGGGCGCTAGTCTGTGTTTTCATATCTGAACTTGTCTGAAAGAATAAAGGAAATAGCTTTAGAATATCATAAAAGTAATAGTGAGACGTGAAACTAAGAAAATAGTACGCTGTATCCTAACACAGAACGATGAGATTTGCAAGGTTTTCCAAAAGTCTTCATACGCCTGTCAGCCTTGATAACTTTAAAAGTTTAAAGTTGTATAAAGATTATTGTGGTACCTTGTATACGAAGTAAAGCAACATACTTTTCTGAAAACAAAAAAGGTCCTTTACAGAAATTAGTGAAAGCTTCTTTTTCCTTCTCAAAGGATATGAAGAGGCAGTTTTCTAAGGAAGAAATCCAAACTATCAATAACCATAGGAAAAAATGCTCTAAATCACTAATGATTACAAAATGAAAATTAAGGTAACTCTAACATTCTACCTTGTACCCATCAGACTGGCAAAGATGAGAAAAGAAAATAAGTTGTAAGGACTGTGGGAAAACAGTTTCCTTCATGCACTGTTCATGGAGCTGTGAACTAGTCTATCCATTCTAGAAAGCAATTTGGAGCTATGCCCAAAAAGTTAGTAAGCTGTATCTATTTTCTGGCTCACTGATATCCTTACTAGGCCAATACCCCACAGAGAGCAAAGAGAAAAAGGGCTCATATTATATAAAAATATTTGTAGTATCTCTTTGAGTGGTAGCAAAGAACTGGAATTGAGGGGATGTCTATCAACTGAGGAATGACTGAAAAAGTTATAATACCTGAATATGATGGAAGATAACTGTCCTATAAGAAATGATGAAAAAAGGAGCATTTCAGAGAAACCTGGGAAGTGTGAGCTTATGCCAGGTGAAGTGAGAAGAATCAGAAGAACAGTTTATACCAACCATAACAACAATACTATAAAGATAACTCTGAATGTCTTAAGGTAACATATCAAAGAGATTCCCCCCATTTCCAGTGGCCTCATGATAAAGTATACTACCCACCACATGGGAGAGAGGTAATGGACTTAGTGCAAAATGGGACATATTTTATATGGGACATGGTCAATGCAAGAATTTGTTTGGCCAGACTTCACATTTTTGTTATAAAAAATTTTATTTTTCAATTTATTTTTTCTACTGGAGAACAAGAAAAAAGAGATTTTTAATAATTAAAAATTTTTTTTTAAAAAGAACTCTTTCAGCATCAGTTGCCTCATTTTGTATGTTCAATAAAACACAGAACCATGGGCATACTAAGCAATGGCACTATCAAATTCACAAGTAAACCATTCTCTGGGAAAAACCCTAATACTCACCATTCCAACTGTGCTCAGCTAGCCATATCAAAATATTTAGGAACTAAAAACAAGGAGTCCCAACCAACAACTTCCATTAAATAATATATAATAAATAAAAGAATATTTTTATGGGACTCAGAAATTAATGAGGAAAAATATCTTAGTTTTAGCAGGATCCTTCTAAAACTTGGGACTATTTGGTTCATGACGAGAAGCATATTTTTAATTATCTGACTTTAATGCAGCCAAATTTTCCATTAGACTGATATCCCCAAAATGCTTCCAGCAAAGAATTATTATTTGAAAATATCAGCTCTTTGTGAAAACAGATGATCTAGTTTCAGTGAGAATTAAATTTTAAATAAAAATCTTATCAATAAGTCTTTTTAAAAATGGTCCTGATCTGCCCCTTGGGAAAAGTTCTCTTATCTACAACACTGTTACTTGCCTAAAAGAAGATTCCATTTTAATTAGTTTCAAGTTTCCTGTCCCTTGTTCCTCATTGGAACAAGTTAAATAAATATCATTAAATGACCTTGAAGGATAAGGCATCTCTGCTAAATTATAAATTGTAAAACAGAGTACTCCAATTATCCAGTCTCCTATTAATCACTCATAGGGTAAAAGACAGAGCACATGTCCCTATTAATGTAATTCTCCCAGGCTATCGTCTAAGCACCTGTGGAGGTCCTCCCTGGAGGATAATCA
The DNA here is from genome assembly GCA_028658325.1 of Potorous gilbertii. Classification (NCBI taxonomy): domain Eukaryota; kingdom Metazoa; phylum Chordata; class Mammalia; order Diprotodontia; family Potoroidae; genus Potorous; species Potorous gilbertii. The sequence continues at coordinate 127,510,094 of CM053769.1, forward strand.
GCTCCCGAACAACCAGGGGTTGGTAGCCTTGATCTAAAATGCGCTGTAAGGCTTTTCTGGCTTGGGTCCTCTCTTCTTCCTTTAGATCCTAAAAAACAAAAGTCAAGGTTATCGAAACAAAGTATCCACTCTGCTGGGGCCAACTATCAGAGAATAAAGGATCGTGGCCTGCAATGAGGCGCTGTCTCCCCCTAGTGTTTCGCTGACCTCACAACATGGTCAAGCAATGTTTCAGGTCCACACTCATTGATTCTCCCTCTCCTCCTTCCCCTAGCATACTTTTCTTCCTTCCTATTCCTTTTTTCCTGCCCCTCTCTCTCCTACATGTGACCAGCCCGGTCAACGGTTCTTATGGGGACTACATTCCTCTGCTGGGGCACTCAACCCTGATGCAGGAAGTCTTCTGGGCTCTGGGAAGCACAGGCAGGAGGTGAGGTCTCCTGTTTAAGGTAGGATTTCCAAAATCAGCTCCCAAAAGAACTGAGGACAGACCTCAGCTCTACAAACCTTTATTGAGACACAGCCACTAATGGTCATAAATGTCCTTTATGAATTGTTAGAAGGCAATTTAGCTAAATGCCTAAGACTAAGCAGGTAGCCTGAGGTCAGTCTCTACTTCTGCTTTTAGATTTTTCAGACTGACAAGTTCTTTCACATAGCAGTAAGGTGCTGGACTTTGAGTCTGAATGACTGAAGCTTCTACCTTAAGACACTACCAGCTGTATGACCCTTGGACAATTCAATTTTCATTTTCTCAGTTATAAAATGAGGATAAGAGCACCTGCCTTACAGTATGGTTGTAAGGACCAAATGAGGTAACCTTTGAGAAGCTCTCTGTAAGCCTTAAAACACTATATAAATTGAGCTAATATCATATACATTTACTTTTAAATTTTAAATAAGTCTTAAGTCCCATAAAGTCATAATTAAACTTAGCTTAAGAAGAGATTAAAAACAGATTTTTAAAAATCGCATTGTTTGATATGTGTGTACGCATCTTCTCTGGGCAAACAGACTGTAAGGTACTTAAGCATGCAAACTATAGCTTACACCAGGGCTGGGAAACCTTCAGCCTCAAGGCCACATATGACCCTCAAGATCCTGAAGTGCAAAACCACATGTGAAAGATAAAAAAAAAAATGTGAGAAACAGAGAAAGGAGTTTGAGGAGAATAAGAGAGTTCTCCAAGAAGTTGAGAGGAAAGCAGCTCTTCCAATTATTTTAAGGAAAGATATAGAGGTGCAAGCCTCATGGCAAGAAAACTGACTGGCTGTAAAAATGGCGGCAGTGCTGCTTCGCAGTAGCTAACTCACATACAGTCGTTTTTAGGACTTGGAAGTTTATTTCTGGGAAATGATTCAAAAAGCTATTTTAGGATTATGGAACTACTGTATATTCACTGTTAGTATCATGCCTGATAGAACTATGGATTTGGTGTTCCCAACCTAATCTAGAGAAATACTTGAGAAGGCTGAGAAGCTGGTCATATAGACAAGTCACAGAAGTAAGAAGATGAAAGACCAGACTACATTGTCCAACAGAAGGGAGAAGTTGATGGAGGCTGAGCACTGATGAGATCGGCTGATTAGAGACAGATTTTTTGATGCTGGGAGCTGATTGGAGGAAGCAGTGTCCTGGTGCAGGTGGAAGAACTGGGTAAGGAAAGGTAGACTCGCTCCTTAGCACCATTCTGAACTTGAGAGAGGAGAAATACCTCAAAGTCCAGAGACAATAGGCCTGGGGAGACTGCAGGTGTAAAGGGAACTTCTTTTCATTTAAAGAGCATCACACTGCTTCTATACTAAGCTAGGGTAGCAGACTGGGGAAGCTCTGTAGATGCCAGGTTTACTGATTCTGTTAGATGAAAAAGCTTAACACTCTGTCAGCTGCCCAGGGGTTGCAGAGAGGTGGCTGTGTCCAGCAAAAGAACAAGGAGGCTCAGAGGAGAAACAGTAGTGCAGACTGTTCCCTAAAAAGATGACAGATAGCCAATCTATGGTCATAAGCTGCCCACAGTCACATGGACTTCTCTATTCCTGTGCCTCACTGCTAACTTTCTATATGTTTGAATCTACTCACTAGCCCAGAGACACAGCATGAATTGGTGGGAAAACATGTCTACAATGGACTGTTATGTTTTATCATTGAATTTCTTCCATTTAGTAAATGTTCTATTAAGATTTTCCTTGATTTTGCCTTCTCATTTAATGAATATTTCATGATTAAGAGTTAATGCCATCATTGTGACTGATTTGTATAAATGGGAAGGACATCAGTGGGGATCATTCAGTATCACTGTTGAGTCTACAAGAGTGTACTCCTACAACTCTGAGCATGGTGGCCATGGCTGGCCTCCCTCTCAGAAACACCTTGAGACCTGCCAGTGAGGATACTAACTGGGGTAAGTGAGAGAAGAGAGCAACTGGGTGCCATGTTGGCATTATCCCTAGATATCACACACCCACACACACCCATGTTCTTTATATACTCACTTCTTGCAGAGGTTTTGCTGGCTCATCTTTTCTTTTCATGGGGCAGAATCCTAGCTGGCAGAGCCCCGCTGCAATGTCTCCAAAATGGCGACTAAGAATCAGGCTGCCCAGAGACATGTGCTTTGCAATATCCAGCAGTACAATGCAACTTGTGTATAACCTATGAGTTGCACTGGGGGCAGCAGCAAAAGAGACGACATCCTGAATAACAGCACCAAACTCCGTCCGGCATCGCAAGGGTATTCCAACACCAGACAGAAGAAAGGGACAAATGCCTAATGTAACCACAAACTGCAAGGCTGACTGGACGGTCTTCTGCTGAGAGATGCTGAGTGTATCAGGACTTAAGACAGGGGCAGCTTCTGCAGTTCTGGGATTTGGCTTGGGGGGGTGGAAGTGAGCGGCCAGCAGGACCATGCTTTGTTTCAGACACAGCAGCAAAACTAAGAGCTGAGAAGTAAAACTCCAGGTAACGTCCAGGGAGTCCTGCAGCCATTCTGCCCTTGAGGTAATTTCTTCTTGCAAGATCTTCAATTCTGTCCACTGAGGATCCTCCTCAAACTTTTTATCCAGAGCCAACAAGTTAGATTTTAAAGTATCCAAAAGAACATCATGTTTTGCAATCTGCAATGAACTGGAATCTGATCCTTTAAAAGGCAGGGGAAAGAAAAGGAAAATTATACATGGGGGAGAAGACTGCCCTTTAAGCATAACAAACTTTGGAGACTTAAATTGCAGGCCCACAGAAGAACTATACAAACATTACTATTTATAAGATCTAAGATTAAGATGTGTTGGGCACAAGGGGACTAATTTAAAACCATTCAAAAAACCCAAGCCCAAATGAAAGTTTTTTTCATGGTCCACCAAGAAAACAACATTAAAATGGGTTTTTCTGCCCTCTGCTGGTAATGGGAGATGAAAATTTTCTTGAAGATAAACACAGATATTCTTTTCATGAATAGCAATCTTTATATTTTAGGATCACAAGACTAAAGAGCTGGAAAGAACGTCAGAAATTATCTCATCAAGTCATGTCATTCTACAACTGAGGAAACTGGGGCCCAGAATAGTGAAATAATTTGATCTAGGTCATAATAAAATGGAGCCATGAGGATGAGACAAATCTTTAAGTATAAAGTAAATACACACACACACACACACACACACACACACATACATACATACATACATATATATTTGGTAACACTAAATAGCAGATTTCCCGGCAAGGTTAGGTAGGGAAGAACAAAAGCTTAAAAAGTGAGGAACTGCTATGGAACATTATTATTATAGATGATGTAGGAGACTATTTAATTAAAAATAACAGCCAATATAAGAAATGATGAGGGGGATAGTTTCAGAAGAACTGATGCAAAATAAAGTGAGCAGAACCAGGAGAACACTGTATACAACAACGACATTATTATACAACATGATCACCTATGAAAGACTTAGCTACTCTGATGAATAAAGTGGTCCAAGACAATTCCAAGGGATCAGTGATGAAAACTGCTCTCTGCTTCCAGGGAGAGAGAACACTGATTAACTCTGAGTGTGGACTGAAGCATACTTTTTTTTACTTTATTTTTCTTGCTTTTGTTTTTTGCAACATGGCTAATATGGAAATATGTTTTGCATGATTTCATATGTATTATAACTGACATCATATAGTTTGAAGGCAGAGAATTTGGAACTGAATTTTTTCAAAAATGAAGGTTAAAAATTTTTTGCACAAAATCAAGGCAGTCAAGATTAGAAGGGAAACAGTAGGCTGGAGGAAATTTTTTTACAGCAAATTTCTCTGATAAAGGCCTCATTTCTCAAATATATAGAGAACTGAGCAAAATCTGTAAGACTATGAGTCATTCCTTGATTGATAAATGGTCAAAGGATATGAAACAGCAGTTTTCAGAAGAAGAAATCAAAGTTATCTATAATCTCAAGAAAAAATACTCTAAATTCCTATTGACTATAAAAATGCAAATTCAAACAACTCTGAGGTACTGCCTCATACCTATCAGACTGGCTACTACGACAGAAAAGGAAAATGACAAATGTTGTTGGGGATGTGGAAAAATAGGGACACTAATGCACTATTGGTGGAGTTGCGAACTGATCCAATCATTTTGGAGAGCAATTTGGAACTATGCCCAAAGGGCTACGAAACTATGTGTACCTCTGACTCAGCAATACCACAACTAGATTTGGAAGAAATTTAAAAAAAAAAAAAAGAAAAGAAAAGAAAAGGAAGGAGCCTGCATGTACAAAAATATTTATAGCAATTCTTTTTGTTGTGGGAAAGAACTGGACATTGCGGGACACCCATCAACTGGGGAATGGCTCCACAAGTTATGGTATATGATATGCTATAAGAAATGACAAGCAGGATGATTTAGAAAAACCCGGTTAGACTTACACAAACTGATGCAAAATGAAATGAGCAGAACCAGGAGAACATCATACGCAAGTAATAGTAATATACAATGACCATCTGTAAAAGACCTAATAATCTAAGATTATTCCACAGGATTTATCTACCTCCAAAGAAAGAAATGATAGAGTCTGAATGCAGACTGAAGCATCCTTTTAAAAATTTTTCTTTGTTGTTCTTGGTTTTTTTGGGCCTGCCTTTTCTTTTGCAACATGGACAACATGAAAATGTTTTTCATGGCTGCCCATGTATCATCTATATCAAACTGCCTATTCAGGGAGAGAAGAGAGGAAGAAGGGAAAGAATGTGGAATGCAAAATTTAAAAAAAAAAACAAATGTTAAAAAATTTTGTTTACATGCAATTTAGAAAAAATAAATGAATGTTAAAGATAAATAAAATATAACTATAAAAAAAGAATCACAGTCAAATTGGGGATGAATCACTATTGAATTTGGAGCTTCTTGGGAAGATCGCTGCATAAACATCTCAAATTTCCACAAACATGCCATTGAAATTCTTGAACATCTTTAGATTCCACTTAACTCAATCCAGAGAAACCAATTCTTTAAGCATAAAACAGTTTTTCCTATTTGTGAATCCATATTTTATGGATTTTTATGGATGACAGTCATGGAAAGAGGGGAAGAAAGAGAAGTATGCTAAGATGGAGCTGAATCTCCAGTAGAATATTAAGATGCTTGAGAACAGGAATGGTTTAGGTTTGTCTTTATGTTTATAGCCTCCAGCCCAGTGCCAATTTTGCACAGAGGACCTTACCCACCTCCAGTTTAGGAAAGTTGGGTGGTGCAGTCAGAAAGACTCATCTTCCTGAGTTCAAATATGGCCTCAGACATTTACTACAACATACAACTACAAAACTGTGCAACCCTGGGCAAGTCCCTTAACCCTGTTTGCCTCAGGTTCCTCATCTGTGAAATGAGCTGGAGAAGGAAACAGCAAACCACTCCAGTGTCTTTGCCAAGAAAACTCCAAATGGGGTCAAGAAGAGTTGAACACAGCTGTAACAACTGGACAGCAACGAGGGACCCCTCCTCCATCTCCAAATATTCTGTCTCCTACAACATTATCCTTCCTGCTCCCATTCCCTACAAGTGGGTTAACCCCAAGGTTCTGTCCTCAACAATTTGCTTTGGTCTATATAAATGCTTTCCTTTTGGAGATCTCATGACTTTAACTCTATTTCCTAATTTACAAGGTATAGGTCGTGCCTTTAGTATTTACGAGTTACAAACAGACCTCAGAGATTGGTCAAACTGCCTCATTATACAGATGAGGAAACTAAGACCCAGAGAAGTTAGTGAGAGTTGGAGAGATGATTTCCAAGGTCCATTCCAAGCCTAAAAGCCGTAACTATCAGTCTTTGCAGAGAACTCCCAAACCACTGTCTCAAGTCCTCATTTCTTTCTTGAGGTCCCTTCCCCACTCTCTAACTGCCTACTAGACATTTCTACTTTGACATTCTGACATTACCTCCAATTCTACCAATCTAAAACTCCTCTGAGTTCCCTCTCCCCACTTCCACTCACTGATGCCACTACTGTCCTGTCTCCACATGACATGCCTTCTTTGACTCTTCAGTCTTCTCTTGAATCAAATCTCTGTGCTTCCAGCACCTAGCCAAGCAGGCAGCTAATGAAGGTCTGTGGAGGCACACCAGACTTACAGTTTCATTCTCCTGACCGACCCTTTCTTTGCATTTCCACTGACCCTACTTAAGCAAATACTTCAAGCACAAACAACTGAACTAACTTCCCACCTGATCTCATGGGGTTGAAGATGAAGAACTAGAAAGGACCTCAGACACCAACAAGTCCAGGGGTAGGGAACCTGTGGCCTCAAGGCCACATGGGACCCTCTAAGTCTTCAAATGTGGCTCTTTGATTGAATTCAAACACTTGACCTCAAGGCTGCAGGTTCCCCATCCCTGAAGTCCAACACCTTTGTTTTAAAGACAAGGACACTGAGGCCAAAAAACGTTGAGAGATTTGCCTAAAATTACAAAATCAGTAAAGTTTCAGAAACGGTACTCACACAATGACTTAAATCTCTCTTACTTCCAAGCCATGCTACGAATACTCTTTGGACAGGGCTTTTTGGGGGTGGAAGTTACAATTTTATTGGCACAGAGAACTCCTGGTGAGAAAACTCCCTCCACCAAGGCAGACTGGCAATTTCAAGTGTTGCCTGGTTGCCCAGAACAGAGGTCTCCAATGCTGGGCCTGGGAAGCCCATTAACACTCCTTGTCACAGTCAAAACTAGAACACAGGTCTTTATGTCTGTATACAATACCCAAACCTTACCCCCTTTATACCAAACTGCCGGCTTAATCTCCCTAAAACACCACTTAGGGCATCACTTCCCTCCTCAAAACCTTGAGTGGCCAGCCACTGCCTACAAGAGAAAGCCTAGGTTAATAAGCTGTGGCACTCAACACCCCACTACCAGCGTGTTCAGTCTAACAGTCCACACCACCAACAACCCCTCCTCTCAAACCACCCCCTCCCTCCCCCCACATCAGACTGGCGTGCATACAGCGCCCTCATTCAACAAAATATTTAAGCAGTTGACATATTAAGCGCCTTATTAAGCACCTACTCCGTGCCACGATGAGGTGGCTCATTAAGGAGGGCACCCACGTGGGAGGAGTCGGCGGGCTCAGAAGACTTCCCGTGGCTTTTCTTGCCCAACCTCAGTTTCCCCATCTGTCAAATTCGAGGCATCGGAGGTGAACCATCGGCTCCTTCCCTGGTTTATCACAAACACACACACAGACACACACAGACACACACAGACACACACACAGACACACACACACACACACACACACACACACACACACACACACAGACACACACACACACACACACACACACACACACACACACACACGGAGCCCCCCTGGGGGGCAGGAACCATCTCCCGCCTCCTTTCTGCGCCTCCAGAGCGCAGCGCTGGGCCTGGCATACAGCAGGCACTTAATAAATGCTTGTGGACTACCGCTGACCGTCGGGGACTCAGTTTCCCTTATCGGTGCCATGGGAGGGTGGAGGCCGCGCTCCGGCCTTTCTTGGGGCTCAGAACCCAGGTTCGTGCCGGCCTCTGTCTCCCCCAGCCCCGGGCCCCGGCTCCCCGGGGTTTCCTGTCCCCAAAAACAGGGAGGTGCGAAAGTCTTCACAGGTAACATCTCCCAACAACCCCGGGAGGGAGCGACGAGACCGGCCGCTCCAGTGACTTGCCCAGGGTCACGCGGCTGCCGAGCCTGCGAGGCTCCAGCCGGGCTCGCTCGCAGGGCTGTCAGTCCGTCCGTCCGCCAGGGGGCGACTCTGACCGGAGGCCCTCGGTCTCTCGCTCCTGCGCGGGGCTCGAGCAGAGGCACGCGGGGTGGGCAGGGCGGCGGGGCTCGGGGAAGGGAGGAGCGGGCAGAGGGGACAAGCGGCCTGGCCTGGGAGCGAGCACCGCCCTGCGCAGCCCTCGTACCTCCGGGGCTTAGCAGCAGCTTCATGGCCCCCACAATCCGCTCCAGCTCCACGGGCTTCGGCGGCCCGGGCACCGCCATGACTACTGCACCATTACGCTCCCAGCAGCCTCTACGCTAGCCGACGTCAGGGCCGGACGTCGGCGCCATGTTAAGTGAGGCCGCGCGGTGGGATCGGGGGCGGGACTAGGACTGGGGCAGGGCCAGAAAAGGGCTGGAGCTGTAACCGGATAATTCCGGCGAGGGTCGATCAGCCACGCCCCTGCAAGAAGGAAGCTGTCAGTTACTTCTCTGATAGGGCAGCCGCCCAGGACTGGGACTGCAGGGAGAAGGGGAGAAAGGAGGAAGGGGAAAGAAGGAGGGAGGGGAAAGCAGGGGGGAGGGGAAAGAAGGAGAGGAAAGAAAGGGGAGGGGAAAGAAGGGGGAGGGGAGAGGAAAGAAAGGGGAAAGGAAAGAAGAGGGAGGGGAAAGAAGGAGAGGAAAGAAAGGGGAGGGGAAAGAAGGAGAGGAAAGAAAGGGGAGGGGAAAGCAGGGGGGAGGGGAAAGAAGG
>CM053769.1:127519568-127603990 GCA_028658325.1 Potorous gilbertii
GGAGAGGAAAGAAAGGGGAGGGGAAAGCAGGGGGGAGGGGAAAGAAGGAGAGGAAAGAAAGGGGAGGGGAAAGCGGGGGGAGGGGAAAGAAGGGAGAGAAAGGGAGAAGGAGAAGGATGGGAAGAGGAGGAAGAGGAAGAGGCCAGGGTCTTCGTTGCCAGAGGCGGGGAGGTTAGGTGACTTTTCCAAGGTCACCTGGCCTATAGGTGTCAGGGATGGAACTTGAACCCAAGGTCTTCCTAACTCCATCCCTTCTATCCAGTGCACCATTGATTCTCTCTCCTTGTTCTCTCCACATCTTGTGATTGATGGATTCTTTGATTTTTATAATTTCAAAATCTCTAAATACTGTTGGTCAACCAATAGTCATTGAGTCTTTCTTCGGTCTGGGTGGATTAGTCTATAGTAGAGAACTGGCCAGAGTCCAACTGGTATGTATGTGACCCTAGGCAACTGTGTAATCTCTCTTGTGTCCCAAGCAGTAAGATTAAATTGCTGGAGTACCAGCCTGTATTGGGAGAGGGAGGTCCTTATTGGGAATGCCCAATGGGGACAAAATTATGGCCTATGAAAACAGCAAAAACAAGAAGCTGCTTCTGGTGGTCCTGGTTTTGGTCCCTGGGCAAGTCTCCAAATTGCTTATTTTAAACTATACCTAGTCGTGTGATTTCCTTCAGTTCGGTTCAGCAGCTCAAGTGTAGGAGCAGGAGAGGCTGGTAGTGAAAATAATCAGAGGTTAAAACTGGCAGGGCTTGGCCATCAGGAAGACCAGAGGTACCCTCTGGATAACAGCATAGATAGACATCATCATTACTTGCAAAAACTGTTTGTGCTCCAACTTGCCTGAATGCTAGCTTTGCCACTAATTCTAATAACCATGTTAACAGATCCTGTTCCAGTCATTCTGTGATTCTTGATTGCTTCAGAATTCCTTTCCTTTGGAAAGTTAATATGCTTGTTGCATTCCTGATTCACATTTACTTACTTTCCCCCTTGCTGCAAGGGAGAGAACCTTTGACTTTTGAGTCTCCAACCGTATTTATAATTATCAAGTCCATAAGGAGGGGGCGTGCTAGGTCATCCTAAGTGACGGCTGAGGAGCCTGTTTCCTTAGTTGGGAAGTTAACAGACCCAGGACAGTAACGCAGAGCACTGGCCCAGGTCTCCAGTCCCCAATCTCAGCCAAGGGGTCCTAGCCAGCTACTGTTTTTGAGAATACCGAGGCTTCTGGGAGGAACTGGACATCTGTGAATTCCAGAAGGAGCCCAAGGGGAAGGAGTCTAAAATGAAGAGGTTTGTCAGTAATAGACCAGGGCTTCTGAGGGTACAACGAAAGCTGGAGTGAGGCCTAGGAGGGCTGGAGTTGAAATGGAAATGGAAAAACAAGAACTGAGACTTGTAATTGGGTTGGTTTCCTCTTGGGAAGGAAGGAAATGTTTATTATCTATTATGTGCCAGGCTCCATGCTAAGCACTGGGGATACAAAGAAAGGCACACATAAAGGCTTCCCCTCACCCACCTCTCAAAATATTTTTTCTTTTACCCTACTGGTAGTAGAGCTCATGAGAGGAATTATTCTTCATCAGTCAATGAAGAAATTAAAGCAATTTCCTTTCATAAAGTCCTACCCCAATCATTCATAGGGGCACAGAGCTTACCCTAGGTTCTCAAAGATCATAGACTGCAATCTCTGCCATGTTCTGTCATCCAAGGTTCCAGTTACAGACTAAATCTGTTTTCTGAGAACCAGTATGTTTAATTACAGAAAGACATCACCAGGAGGCTGGCCACCTGACAGTATTTTGGGGGGTGCTCTTTTAGCTTAATTTTGACTTTCTAGGCCACCATGCCTTGGCTACAGTTTCCCCTTAGTTCATCCCTCAGCACCTGAGGTCTTCACACTCTGCCCTTGTGGTCATCTCATCATGAAATATCCTTCTACCATGCTGGAGGGCATTGAAGTTGTTTCCAGGGGCTTCATTTTGGGGAGGGACCCAGTCTGGCCGAACTTCATTCACCTTCTGGCTTGACTTTGGTGCCACACCACCACCCTCCACACACACATCACCTCCTCACACCAACATAATCCCAACCCTACTTATCAGCATCTATCAGAACATGAGCTCCTTGAAGGCAGGGCCTATCTTTCTTTTTGCTTGTGGTTATATCTCTAGCACTTAGCGCAGTGCCTGGCACATAGTAAGCACTTGATCAATGTATGTTACCTGTAAAGAAGAAACTGGGAAACTTTTCTGGGCAAAGAAACCAGCCTTTATTAAGAGTAACCAAGGTGTGGGTCTACAGTCTGCCCAGTACAGTTTACGACCCCGAGATACAAAATTCAGTTATTCATGGTCTTTGATTCATGTATGGTATAAATGGTCTTGTTATGCAAAGTCAGTGTCCTTTGGCATCACTCAGCTTGTCACAGTCATAAGCCTATTTTACTATAGGTAAATATAGTAAATATTATATTTATTATAAATACTAGATAGGTCAGGCCATCCAATCACATCCTGAATCTAGGGCAACTCAGTATGTGGTGATACAATGATGATCTTTGTGATTACATGCTTAATCAGCTACTCAGGCTTCTTACTCAGGATTATGTTCTTACTACAAATCAGTTATTTCTTATCTTAATGATTATAGGTGATCAAATATTAGCAAAGCACTCGAGGCACTGATTATCAACCTTTTTTCTTTTCATGCTTTGCTATGGCAATCCATGAGACAGAAATAGATGGCCCTCAATCTTCATACAGATCTCTTCTGCTTCTATGGTGATGGTAGCCAAGAGGTGGTCAAGGGGAGAGACATGGCTAAGAATCATAAGACATTTTAGGGCATCAGTAAACACTAATATGGTATTTGGCAATCTAAACATGAGCCTGTTGTCCAATCACGAATAAGGGAGTACATTCCTGGAGGAGTTGAATTCTAGAAGACAGAAAATAGCTGCTAAATGGAAGGATGGACAGCTCAGAGGTACTCCTTGGAAAGGCAAAGAAAGGAGTTAGACAAGTGTTTTTCCTACCCCAAAATTCAACAAGAAACATTTTTATGATCATCAGGTGTTACTGTATTAGTACTAAAAGTCTGCAAAACTGCCATGAAAATAATTGATCCTTCAGCCCCATCGTTCATTGCTGAGAATGAAGTAGTAGAGAAATTCTACAAAGAACTTGATGAGACACTACAAATACAATCAATGTAGACTGTCAAATTTAGTAACTATATTGTGAAGGTAAGGATGGGGAGAAATATGTGGGAAAATATGGTACACAAAGAACGAGAAATCCAAGATGTAAGAGATAAGCTTTATGCCTCTGTATCATGAACCCTTCTCTTTGAAAAAATTAGTATTAGACACTGGATATATCAAGGACTAAATAACACATCATAATGAATGAAACATTTAATAGGGAAAAGACTTGTTACTGATATTGGAATTATGCCTGAGTCAGCTATCAAATGTATAATCAGACCACTAACTCATTAGAGCTAAGATCAAAATTAGTACTAAGAATGAGAACATTGTGATCTTCAGTTGAAATAAGAGATTTAAATAAACTGAACATCAAAAATAAGAAATACACAACGTAAGTGACAAAAACCAACAATAATTATTTCATCCAGAAATTCAACCAATGCAAATTTTAACCATACCAGTGAGGGAATTTATTTTGCTATCCATGTTTGCAAAAGAGGTTTTGGTTTTCTGGCTTTCTTGACAGGGGTAGGGGATGGGGAGGGAGGGGAAATGAGAGAGAATATAGATCTGAAAATGAAATAAAAGTTTAAGAGAAATTAATTGCCACTACAAGGAGATCAAAGGAACCTAGAAAGTACCTTAGTAGGTGAATATCTGGTTTGTCAAATGAAGAGAAATAGCTAAAAAAGGCAACATAAAAACTTTACAATATAAATTAAAATCTGTACATTTATGAAAACTTAAAAATAATGGATAATTATAATTAATACCCTCATAAAACAAAGAGGGAGATCCATGCTTGCCAACATGATGGAATTGATCCAGAGCAAGGAGGTATTTGATATGGATGGTGAGTCTTCCAGATGTTTTCTTTATGGAAACTATTATGTTAATGACATTAAATCCCAAAGGACTGCTCTCTTCTCCTAGAAGAGAGCTGTCATCTCTCAGAGAAAGTTTAACCTTTGTAGGAAGGAAAGACCAAGTGAATGAAGAATGCCAATGGCTCAAACTTCATGCATTTCAATGGATATCCCAACAGCACATATTCCTGGGCTAGATTGTAGCCTCCCATGAAAACTAAAGTCAATCTTTCCAATGCTAACATTTTACTTGTTGCTATGTAGCAGTGAGACATAGTTCACTGCCTCAGAAATATTGAAGATGATATCACTTGAAGTTTTCAGAGGAATAAATCAAAACTATTAACTGAAGAGTCAAACATTCATTGAGCACTTACTATGTGTCGTCCACTGTGCTAATCAGAGAAATGCAAATCTGAGGCACCACTCTCAAACCCATCAGATTCGTAAAATTGACAAAAAAGGAAAATGACAAACGCTAAAGGGATTTGGGGAGAGAGGTGGTATATTAATGCACTGTTGGTGGAGTTGTGAACTAGTTTAGTCATAATGCAAAGCAATTTGGCACTATGGCCAAAAAGCCATTAAACCATGTATACATGACCTTGACTCAGTGATACAACTATTAGGTCTTCCAAAGAAAGAAGAAATGGACCCATACATACAGTGCATTTCATTAAAGCCCCAGACAATGCCCTTTCATTCCCTATGGCCAAGGCCTCTTCTCACCTGGCTAACCTATGTCGTGTCCTTGGGCAATCTCTCACTTCACATCCAATTCTGGTATTCAACTCTGCTATTACCCCCGGAAGGGAAGTGTCTCTGCTCCCCTGTGGCCCTACTGATTCAGTGCTCTCTGAGGGGCATCAAATATAACCCCAGATGAAGAAACTGGGGCCCAGAGATTCATTAAATGGCTTACCTAAGGATCACCTATCAAGCATGGAAGGGGGTGGAAGGAGGGGGGAGAGATATAAATATATAATGCCTATAGGGAATACATATGTATGTATTAATTGTATATATGCAGTTACTGTTGTTTCAATGCGTCCAACTCTGTGATCTCATGGAGGTTTTCTTGGCAAAGATACTGGAGTGCTTTTCCATTTCCTTCTCCAGCTAATTTTACAGATGAGGAAACCGAGGCAAAGTAACTAGCTAGTAAGTCACATAGCTAGTAAGTATCTGAGGAGGGATTTGAACTAGGGTTCTGACTCTAGTGCCGATATTCTATCTACTGCAGCATCTAGCTGTATATATGTATAAAATGTGTAGTCTATAAAGAATTAGTTGTGGTATTTGTTGGGAAACATTCAGTGGGATAGAGTACAGGACCTGGGCTAAAATTCTACTTCTTACACTAACTAGCTGTACAACCTTGAGCAAGTAAAATGCGAGTGATGATAACACCGATGTATCATAAGGTTGTAGTGAGATGATAGGAAAGTGCTTTGCTAGCCCTAAAGCACTGTGTCAACACTAGCTACTATTAATTGTTGCTGTGGCAAAATAACATCTATCCATTAAAAAAAAATCCTGTTGGACATAGAATTTTTTAAATCGTAGGAAATTTAGTATTTAGTATTAATTCATGACACTCTCAGAGATAACTGAGCCTTGGATCCACCATTAAGCCAGGGTCAGGAGCCACTGATTTTACCTTGAGGCACAGTGGTGCCTACTCAAATAACATAAGTCTGACAACAGTTTAACAAAATTATTTAATAAAATTTATAAAAATGAATTTAAGGGTGTTATTCCTCTCAACACCGATAACAGCTGTCTTCCATATCCACACTGAACAAAATTTAAAAGGACCTGCACAGATACATTCTAAAAACAGTGCTAAATCATCACAGACTGCAAAAAAACAGAAGACATTTCAGGAGCCAACAAAGAGTGTACCACAAAAGAGAAAGCACCAAAGGGTCAATGGCCATTTTGACAAAATGTTTCTTTTGTGCGTGGTAATGAGTCTAAGCCAGGAGTGGGGAACCAAGTTTAATGGAACAAATCCTTTTAGGAAGGGGATTTTGTCCTGTGAAGTCTGGATTGAGTCAAAGGGCGGCGCTTGAGGACCCACGGGTGGCCTGGCGCGTGCAGGTTCCTCACCCATGTTCTTCGGTTCAGCGGCTGATTTAATAGAAGGGGAAGAAACCTGCAAACTAATGTAGTCTATTTCCAGGAAAGATGTCTGCTTGCTAATTTCCTCAGTTTTTCTTGACATCTGCCTGCTAGTGCATCCAGAAGTCATGACCCAAAGTAGGTACTTGTGAAATCTGTGTAGAATGCTAGACCCTCCGAGTCCAAATGTTTAACCAGCAGTGCTTTTCCTGGGTGGAATTCTCATCTCCGAGGATGTGTTAAAGCTTCCTTCACTGATGCTTCCTCTATTGCTTCCATTCTAACCTATCATCTCCAGTCTCTGGTGGCTGCACCATCAAGGTTTCCCTGGCTGGTGCATTGCTACTTCACTCTTATCACTTTTGAGACACAGTAAAGAAAAAACAACCCAACCCTACTTTCTGTTAGTTGCCCCTTCTTTGATGTCTCTCCAACAGAATTCCAACAATATTAATGACACTTATATGACCAGTATTCCTTCAAAAATCTGAGACATATTTGTACAAAGTGAACTGGTGATAAAGGAAAAATCATGAACAACATGACGTCAAGTTTATAAAATGGCTGTTAACCAGTCACAAAACTCTAGGTCATAAATGTCAAGTAAGACATGTGCTTCTGAGAGCTCCTGTCTGGGAAGAAGTAATGATAGGAGAGGGAAGGAAGTGATTTAGAACCAAAGTAAAAATAAAAACAAAAAAAAATTACACATATTTTTAAAAGGGATGCAGACATGGAGAGGAGGGGCTGGCTGCCATCTGTTTTCATCATCAATTTAGGCAGAGTCCCAAAGAAGCATCCAAAGAGCATGGTGCTCTAAAATTGGAAAACTGCCTCTGAAACAGATTTTCTTTACTCATGTCTCCCAAGAAGTTAAAGGTGAGGGGTGAGAGTGAGAACAGAGAGAATTCATACTAGCCTTAAAATACAAAACTAACTGTGTAAATTAGCAATAATCCTATTTAGGTTATAGAGCTGAGGGAGGCATGGATAGAGCTGATCTAATCCACACTCCTTTCCCGATGCCTGGGGATGACCCAGCCCCTGGAAATTGTTTCTTGACTTGACTTGACCCTCTGCCATTAATCATCTTCCCCTCCGCCATACATGTCAGCCAGCTTTTTAAAGCGATTGCCCCATTCGTTCAGGTAATCATAATCCTGGTCTTCGTCTGAGCCAGAAGAGTTCAGGGAACTCAGAGAGGCAGCCTCGGACCCACTTCCTTCATAGTCAAACACCAGCAGAGAGTCATAAGGGGGCGCTGTGGGGTCACTGTCAGCAGCCTTCAGGTTCTATGAAAAGGTGGAGAACAGATCTGGTAGTCAAAGAAAGCTCAAGCTTCTTGAAGCATACAATGAGATGAACAAAAGGCAATAATGAAGCACCTCTTAACTTATCCTTCCAAACAGCTGAAGGGGAAGGGAAAAGGTATTTATTAAGCACCAACTATGCCACACACTAAATACTTTATACATATCTCATTTGATCCTTTCAACTGGGAGTTAAGTGCTTTTTATCATCCCCATATTCTATAGCTGAGGAAACTGAGGTAGATAGAGGTTAAGTGACTTAGAGATTTGAAGCTAGATTTGAAATTCGGTCTTCCTGACTCCCTGGTCAAGTGCTCTATCCATCACACCACCTCGCTTCCTATGACGCTGTGCCTTCTTGCTGGCTTCTAAAAAGGGTAGAGGTCACCCTTAAAAAATATTCTAGATACCTCTATATTGTCCTCCCTTTATAGCAAAAGATATGGGGAGATATGGGTGTGGACATCAATATATTGTTAGGCAATGAATTTTGGGAGTCACTGTGGAAAACCCCTCCCTATACAAGTCTATACATATGTATAGAGATACACCTACACACATATTCATTTATTTTTAGTTGAACACCTACATCGCCACCAAAATATTGGAGGATTCTAGACTGACATTTGGAAGAGACTTGGAAGAGAAGGTTGGCTTGTCCCACACCTTCATTTTTACGTTCAGGAAACAAGGCCTCATTAAGTTTACATGAATTGCCAAAGATCACACAGGCATGTCCTTACCCCAGGCCCTCTTTCCATCACATCCATTGCCTCCTCCCTCTTGGGTTTTGGACTAAGCCAAGTTGGCAAAGTGGCACAGTGGACAAAGTACTGACTTAGAGCCAGAAGGCATGGGTTCAAATTCAATTTCAGTTAAGTAATGCTCTTGTGGGAGAGTTATTTGACCCCTGAGACTTGGATTTCCTTGCCTGTAAAATGGAGCTAGGTTAAAAGAAGTTCTTATCAGGGCAGCAAGGCGGTAGAGTGGAGTCAAAAAGACCTAAGTTAAAGTGAAGCCTCAGAGACTTAATAGCTGTGTCACTCTGGGCAAGTCACTTAATCTTGATGCTTTAAAAAAAAAAAAAAAAGGTAGGAGTTCTTAACTTTTCTTGTGTCAATGTGTGGAACCTTTCTCACAATAATATTTTTAAATGCATAAATAAAATGCATAGGTTAAAGGAGACCAAAGATATCAGATTTTTTTCCATCCAAGTTCATGGACTCCCCAGATTAGAAGATCTAAGGGTTTTTCCCAGCTTAAATTACCATGGATTCTATTGTCTAGCCATACCTTCCCACATCTCAGACACTAAGAAGTTTCACCATCCAATTTGGCCTGTCCTACTCTCAAGGTATCTGTGAATCATGACAGACACACAACAACCCAGTTTGGCACCATCTAAAAATCTGACAGGCATTCCCTCCTTGGCCCTGAGCTGCTGACCAGTTTTTGATGAATGAATATTCTGATGCTTCTCAATTTGAGGGGCTCTTATTTTTGCCATGCAGACTTTCTCAATTCTCTAGCGCTGATCTGAAGCTCAATAATTCCCCATTAAAATGAGGTAACTGAGCTCCTATCTAGAGAAACCATGGAAAGGAGGAGAAAAGCCAAGCCCAAGAGTTCCTGTTCCTTCCTCTTTGCTGAAAGGACAATCACTACGTTTAGTGTGCTTCTTGAACTGTTTCTTTACCTCATCAATGAAATTGCCAATTTCATCAGGATTTGCTGGGCGAGGGCGATACTGGGGGACACTCATGAGTGTTGGTGCCACATCATTACGAATCACTTCTGGTCGAGCATCCAAGCCCCGGTGCAACTGACTCAAGTCAAAGTCCTTTACAGAAAAAAGTGGAAAACAAATTTTTAAAAATACTAAATTATACGCAATGGGTTGCCCTCAAAGGAACCAAGTATGTCAAGGGTAAACTTAAGATTATAGATCATGGATTATTCTGGATTAAGTTTTCAGTGGGAAATAAAAGTCTATACTAACTTAAGGCATAAAATTTAGATCTCTCTTCTCACTTATACCAGCCTTTTCTCACATATACTAGCCATGTGAGCCTCAATTGCCTTATCTGCCAAATGGGACTCCACCTATATGTGCTACCTACTTGAGAGAAGTATTGGTGGTTAAGATGATATAATGTGCTATAAAAGTCTGAAAGTAATATATATTGATTAAATCTTCTCTATATTAGAACTAGATGAATTTCTAAGAAGACAGAGGGAAAAGTGTACTCATTAAGAGATTCTGGATTGCCTAGGTAATTTCTAGCAGAGCAGCAAAAGACTGTGGGCTTGAGTTTAGCCTAGCTACAAAATCAGATTTAACTGAACAAGTAAAGATCCAACAAGGCTGCTTACTAGTCCAAACTTTAATTAAGGAGTAGCAGGGACACATAACTGGCTTCTGCCCTTGAACTTTTTTCAAGGGGCCACTTAAACCAACCTGGTCTTCTTCTCCACCTCCTTCTTCATCATAATAATAGACATTGTCCCGGGTGTCATCCTCAGGTGGCAGTAAAGGCTCTTTCACCACTGGTCTTCTTCGGATAAAGAGAAGCAGGAGCAGCAGTAAAACTAAGTGACAAGAAGCAGATGAATGAGAAGGACAGCAAAGGGCACCAGAGAATAATGAGGGGGCAACAAAAGCCCATATACGATTAGAATCTGCTCCAGGCCTATCGGAATGCGGAGAAAGATGAAATGAAGGAATGTCATTATACTCCAAGTTTTATTTTCTATCTCAACACTAAATTTCACTGGCTCAGTTCTTTTTCACTGTAAATAAACCACAGAGGACATGAATAAGCACCTCTTGTCCCTATCAAACAGGTAAGACGTTAAATAAATAAAATTATGCCTTCCAAATCCATACTGCATTCGTAAGAACAGTGTCAAAGTAGAGTTCATTTCTAATATTATTCATCAGCAAAGAAACAAGTAGGTGAAATATGTATTAATACACACATAACTTTAAATTTTCTGTCCAATATATCATCTGGATGGTGAGCCTGAGTCAAATGTAAGCTACTGTTGGTCCTACCAAGTAGGAAATTAGTCTACAAGCCCAGTAACAGACTCTACTACAAGTTAACGGATTTGGAAAAGCTCATTTCAAGATTGGATGTGGTGTGGGTAAAGTTATCAAAACTTAGGCTCAATGGAAACGTGGAAATATGTTTAACATGATTGTACATGTCTAACCTATTGGGGGGGGGAGGAGGAAGAAAAAATCTTTACATGTAATTGGAAAAAATAAAATACTATTAAAGTATTTTTAAAAATTAGGTTCAAACTGGCTTTAAGAGATTCATGCATTTTAACCCTATTTAAGTTCTTAACCTCTCAACCTCAGTTTCTTTAGTTGTCAAATGAAGAAAAGACAACCTACTGAAGTAACCAAGATTAGGAGGGAAACAGAAAACTGGGGAAAAAAGTTTTACAACTAGTATCTGTGATAAAAACCTCATTTCTAAGATACAGAGAACTCAAGTCAAATTTACAAGAATACAAGTCATCCTCCAATTGATAAATAGTCAAAGGATATATCAGGCAGTTTTCAGAGGGAAGAAATTAAAATGATCTATAGTAATATGAAAAAAATGCTCTAAATCACTACTGATTAGAGAAATGCAAATCAAAACAACAGACTGGCTAACATGACAAGATAGGAAAATGATAAATGGTGGAGAAGACATGGGAGAGTTGGAACACTAATTCATTGCTGGTGGAGCTGTGAGTTGATCTATCTTGAAGGGCTACAAAAACATGCATACCCTTTGACCCAGCAATATCTCTTCTAGGGTTGTATCCCAAAGTGATCATAAAATGGGAAAAGGACCCACATGTACAAAAATATTTATAACAGCTCTGAACTGGAAATTGAGGGGATACCCATCAACTGGCGAATGGCTGAACAAGTTGTTCAGTACAAGTACGAATGTAATGGAATACTACTGTGCTATAAGAAATGATGCAGAATGAAGCAGACTATTTTCTCTTTTGTTATGTTTTGTTCATCTCATGGTTTCTCTCATTCATTATAATTCTTCTATGCAACATGACTAATGTGAAAATGTGTTTAACAGGAATGTATGTGTAGAACCCAAATAAGACTGCATGCCATCTTGGAGAAGGAGAGGGGTGGGATGGGGAGAAAATTTAAAACTTATATGAATGTTGAAAACTGAAAACAAATTAATAAATTTGGGGAGGGGGAAGAAAAAAACAACCTACTTTACGGAGCTATCATAAAGATCAAATTAAGTAATGTGTATGAAGCACTTAACAGTGCCAAGTGAATACTGACCAGGTTTCTGGTCATACTGACTCTTTCAAGAACCAGTCAATTCTCTATAGAGAGGCTGTGGTCTGTTTCATGGGAGAAAGCACCTAGGACACAGGATGGCTAAATCGTTAGTGGTTAAACTTTACTCATTTATTGTTTCCACCGTTGAACTGTTAACCCCTACAGATCTCTTCCTATTTGCATCCACAATGCACCTAGCACAGTGCTCAACACCTAGTAGGCGCTTAAGTGCGTATAAACAGGCTGAACCAAGTGCTATTGAAGTAAACATACAACATGGCATGCTTGGTCAACATTAGGATTTCCCGTCATTTCAAAGGCAAGCCCCTTCAAGAACTGACCTAATGATCCCTTTTCTGGTTTAGAAATGGCATCTCCAAATCCTGAAGCTGCTAATCCTAGACCTCGAGGCTTGGAAAGACTTATATGATCTGATGCCGAGTGAAAGGAGGAGAACTTTGTATGCAACAACAACCACAGTGTGCAAGGATTTTTTCTGGTAGACTTAGCACTTCATTGCAATGCAAGGACTTAAAAAAATTCCCAATGGTCTCTTAAGGCAAAAATGCCTTCCATATCCAGAGAAAGAATTGTGGAACTGGGTCACAGGATAAAGCAGACCATTTTCTTTTGTATTATGTTTTGTTTTGTGTTATGATTTTTCCCATTCATTTTAATTCTTCTATGCAACATGATTAAGGTGAAAATGTTTTAATAGGAATGTATGTGTAGAACCTATATAAAACTATATGTGGTCTCAGGGAGGGAAGGGCAAAGTAGTGGGGAAGGAGGGGGGGAGGGGAAAAAAATCTAAGTTATATGAAGTGATTGTAGAACACTGAAAACAATGAAATCCAAGAACTTGCAAAAGATGACACCTCTTAAGTAGCCACTTACTCAGCAATGCAAGGATTCCTCCTAGTATTCCCAGGATGACTGGCACACCCACGCCAGTCTGGGCGATCACACCTGTCCTCACGCACTTGGATACAGCACCTTCACAGTCACACACATACACCTCCAAGGTCGTCACCTGGTCTTTTTTCTGGTTGTCTATCAGCTTGAGATTTATCTTGTATTCCCCAATTTCTAATTCTTTCTTTGGCTTCAAAGTCAGAGATTCTTGTCCTGTTAAGAAAGCATAAGAAATACAGTTCCTCAAATAAACAAATTCATAGATTCCGTGAAATCTGTAATTCATAGGGGTTCAGTGCACACAGGGCAAGAATCTTTGTTCTAGACTAAAATATGAAAGGAATCAACCATATTTCAACGCAATAAAAAAGAAGCTGGAAAGGGAACAAAATATAGATCACTAAAATTTTAGAAATGGGTGGGACCCTAAAACTTAGGTAATTCAATCTTTTCACTTTATAGCTGAATAAATTGAGGCTCGAAGTGACTATTTGCCCTCAGAATCCAAAACCAGAGTCCAATTTCTAGTTCTTCCTATTCATGAACAAACGATCTACTTGTGCTATATGACCGACATTAAAATAGTGACATAATTGGAATCATGAAGAAAACTTTCTCCCTTTTCTGGTCCTTTGAGCTCCAAAGACAGAGTCCAGTCCTGCATTATATTACCCTGTTGGGGAGGGATGGCGGCACCCCCCAGACCTCAAATTCAAGTGACAATGGGGTAGTGGTAGTAGTAGCAGTAGTAGTAATTTGCTCTGAAGAGTGTAAGTTGGGCTAATGGATAAAGTGAAAACCATTGAAAGGCAGACCCAGGGCTCAATAAAGAATTTCCTAACAAAGTAGAAGGCCTCTACTTCAGGTTAAGATTGGACCACACAACGGCCCTATCAGCTCTATGCTTCTATAACCATGAAAATATCTTTTTAGCTGTTACAGAACAGTTTTGGACCTAGAATGCTTTCCAGTTTGGCCCTGAAAAAAATTGTCCAACCATTCTAGATATCAATTTGCAGATGTATGAGAGAAAAGTCACAAAACCAATCAGACCCTTGGACCTGGAGATTTCAAAAGACAGAGGGGTCCCATGTAGACCAAAATATTCATAGTGATACTTTTCCCCGTTTGTAGTGGGCAAGCAAGAAAAATAGGAGACAATATCTCATTTCTCACCTGGCCTCACTACTTTGGGATTTCTCTGCCTGCCTTTTCACACCATACCCCAGGAAGCTCCTTGTTGGGAAAATCTCAGCCTTGGGATTCTCCCTTCTATCCTCTTCTATTTGGATCACCACTTTCTATCTCTCTGATTGGAGGGTGGGCCATCAGTTCCCCAGGAGGGGATTTACCACCTGATTATACTATTTTCAATTCAATAAATATTTATTAGACACTACTATTAAACACCTACATGCCAGGCACTAAGCTAAGGTCTGGGGTATTTTTATGTTTTTCTTTCATTCTCAAAGATGACCATGACATCAAGATGATGACATGACCTGTAGTTGACTTTGATATGAGTAAGGGAAGGCTATGCAAAGTCACCAGCCTCCCTTTCTTTTCCAGAGCCATCTGGGTCCAGTGGCCAGATATTCAACAGGATGACTGGAGATGGCCCAGGATGCAATGGGAGACACTGGCCTTTTAGGCTAAGGTCTTATCAGCATCTCATTTTGAGTGAGGTAACACCCATTCAGTGAATAGAGCTGAGGTGACATTTGAACTCAGGTCCTCCTGACTCCTACACCCCTGCCCCATCCACTGCACCACCTGGCTGCCCTATTCCCAAAGGGAAATCAAGCCAAGCTAATAGTGGGACTTCTCTGAAATCTCCACCATGGTCCAACATTTCAGCTGGACCAAGAAAGACAGAGACTGTCTTTCCTTTTATGTATCTGTATCATAGTTTCTGGCACATAGGAGGGATTTAATATTTACTATCATTGACTACTGTAGACAGAAAATTGAAGAAGCTATGTCCTTCCAATCCTCAGCTTTCAAAGAGACTTGGATACCTACCAATATCATTAAATTCAATAGTCCAATTAACACTAGCTCCATGTGATAATTCTGCCATGAAGGGTGAAGTATTTGGTGGAAGGTCTGGGTCAAGAATATTTATAATCTGAGGCTCTGGATTTCTCTGGCAAATGTCAAAGCTTCGAGGTTCTGGTATTGGGCCATTATCATTTACGTCCAAGAGAAACAACTGAAGGGTTCCTGTGCCCGTGGCAGAAGGAGAACCTAAGGAAAGAAGCAGAGAAAGACATCTCAGCTGGAAGTAGATAAGAGAAGAAATGGTACTACCTCAGTCAATAACCTATAACGCATCCTTAATACTTTCCTCTTTTATCTGGTCTTTCATCACTCTCTAATACCCCAGTAACTATCTTCCAAACATATCTACCCTCCCACAATAAACCATGCTCCCCTATAATCAGCCATCCCCCCTAAAGATTAAATGGTAGCTAGGAACTCAATACTGATTTCATTCAACTCCTTTAATTAAGGAAGCAATACTCCATGATCTGAGATCAGACTTTAGACTCAGGCTCACACTGTATGTGAAGGAATTTTACCAAGAACAGTAAGTGGCTGCAAGTCAGATGACTTACGGAAAATGTTATTGTAATAGAATATAATTTCATGATAAAAAGAAAAACCCTAAATATGGCAGACTTGGGATATCTGTGAAGATCAGTTTGAAGGAATGGAATTAAGTGAACAGAGCCAAGATAGCAATTTACATTATCACCCCAAGGAGGTCAAGGCGAACAATACGGAAGGACCTCAGAACTTTGGGCAATGCAGACCTGAGAAAAGACCGACAATGAATGTGCCTCCTGCCTCCTGGCAGAGAGAAGAAGCAGGGGTGCAGGGTTAAGGGTCTATGTTCTCATTTGCATTACTTGACTGTATTTATTTGTTACAAGGAGCAAAGGGGGAAAGGGAAGTATAGGAAGTGATATATAGATAAGAAAAAAGAGGGAAAAAAATCAACCTTAAAAATTCACAGAAGTAAAAGTTCAGAAGGAGCAACTTTTATTACAACCACTCAAGATATACTTTAAAAAAAACCTTAACAGTAGAAGTTCTTGGTTTCATATAGACTATCCTCTTAAAATTCTATTTATGTTGAAATATTCATCTACATTGGATGATCATGATTTTCAAAAAGGTTAAAAAGATTTAAAAAATTGAAAACAATTATACAACATTCTGTGTATCCAGTGAAGTATGAACCATCTCCTCTTATCCTTTTCAAAACAAACAAAACCCCAAACCCAAGGCTGATGCCTTTGGAGGCAGAATGAGGGGGTAAAAAAAGAGCAGAAAGAAATAGAAGCAATGACATCCCTACCATCATCCACAGCCACGATGAGGGCTATGTAGGTACTGTTCTTCACATGCTCAGAATTCTCTCTATCCAGATTGTCCCGCGTGGTAATGACCCCGGAGTCAGGATTGATGTCCAGCCAATTGGCTGGATCCCTCCACATTCGATATCTGAAAGGATGGCAAGGAATATGTACATCATCGAGCCAATCTTTAAGTTAGTTCATTTAAATACATCCCCAGTGAACTCTTGCTGGTATTCATAAGGTAGCCAGCCAAGAAACCAAAATAGTTCAAAGATAACTCTTTAAAAAAACAACAAAAAAAGATCTCTAATTTTATTCAAGACAAGCTTTCCATTCACTACATCATACTGTCTTTTCACATCCATATCTCTATAGTGGACAAACAGATAGGGAACTAAATGAATGCAAATAGGCCATACCTAAGGAGAGCTGATTTCTATCAAGTTCTAATCATGGTGTGAGTAATGGAGAACAGAAGGTAAGCTCCACCTATGGAAAAAGAGTATAAAACCCCTCGGGATCTATGGATTTCATGCCTGAACTAGTTTGTAAAAGATGCGAGTCTCCACAATGAAGCATGCTACTCATCTCCTAACAGAGGGGATGGACTCAGGGAGCTGCCATTTCTTAGGGAGAGGGAGGTCAGGGAGGGACATGTAGCCAATGCAGGAATTTATTTTGCATGACTATATGTTTATATCAGGGTTTTATTTTTCTTTCTCATTGGGGGGGCAGAGAGAAGGCAGGTAATGGGTCAAAATACTCTGAAACACTGCAGCCTATCTGAACCACTGCAAAACAAACACCACCTAATAACACATAACAAACACTACACTCCAATGTTATTTGCCCGGGTTACGCAATGG
Source organism: Potorous gilbertii (assembly GCA_028658325.1). Taxonomy (NCBI): domain Eukaryota; kingdom Metazoa; phylum Chordata; class Mammalia; order Diprotodontia; family Potoroidae; genus Potorous; species Potorous gilbertii. Next base: position 127,536,547 of record CM053769.1, read on the forward strand.
TAGCCTTTTAAAAAACCCACTTATACTTACATTTGAAAAATGGTCAGTGTTAAAAACTTTTGATTGGAAATCATTGTAGTGAACTTTGAAATCAACTTTTACCTAACAAACTCAAAACTGATGCCTCTCAGATTACTTGTACTGTGCACAACTGCCTTAAAAGTTACATCTTCTCCAAATGGTTTTCCAGCCGCAGAGTCCAGATGGGCACTAAACGTCAAGATGACTTAAATAAGGCAAAATATTTGGTCTGGTTACCTAGTCTAATGGGCTGCCTTGATGGGACTCTTGTGGGCTTATAGAGCTTTACTCTTAGGAATCACAGAGTAGGACATCTAGGTGGCACAGTGGATAGAGCGCTGGGCCTGGAGGACCTGAGTTCAAATTTAGCCTCAGACACTTACTAGCTGAGTGACCCTGAGTCACATCTTTCCAAAATGCTTTTTAAAAAGCTTTAAAAAATTGCAAGGTAATAACAATAGCTAGCATTTAAGGTTTTCAAAACACCTTACCAATATCAACCCATTTCCTGGCACAGATATACATTATTTCCATTCTGCAGATAAGGAAATGGAGTCTCTGAGGTTAACTAACAGCTAGTGATAGCTAGAACTAGAAACAAGGAGATTTTCTAAATGTCAATTCTAGTGCTCTTCCATTTTACCAAAATTGAAATCTATTAACATGCAAAATAATTTGGTTATCACAAATATGCATGTGTATGTACACGTGTGGGCATATCATCCTTCACTCTTACGTTATCTTCTGTGACAGAAACTTGTCGGGATCCTGAGCGGTGTAGGATGTAATTTTCTCTCCCACCACTAAATCCTCTGGTATCTCCAATCTCCTAACTGGTGGCATAAAGACTGGGGCTTCATTCACATCCACGACGTCCACAGTGACCGTGGCTGTGGAGGTAGGGAGGCTGACAACAAATGAAACCTCGTTTACTACCGTTACGTGAAGAATGTATTGCTGTTTTGTCTCAAAATCCAAACCCTGATAAAGAAAGGAACAAATAGAAGTAGTAAGAGCAACGTTTTGTTGGAAAAAATGAATTTGCCTGGAATTAAAAATAGTTAACAACAGTGACCACAAAACAAACACATTAGCTATTACCAAATCTGCCACTGGGAAAACCAGACTAGATAACAACCCATGGCAACTTCCTATTGTCTCTGCCCATCTCCCATACCACACACAAACCTTGGCTGTTTTCAAAATTCCTTCATTGGTTTCTGGGTCAGTGGTAACAGTAAAGAGACCTTGCTCATCATTAAGGACAGAATAGACCGCTGTCCATGCTGGGGTATTAGGAACATCTGCATCAGTCACTTTCAACTTTGTAATGACCGCGTCCACTTCGTTCTCCAACACTTGGCCCACATACTGCAAAGCAAAGGAGAGAACCGGTCAATGATGACCTATTGAAGCTGAACACCATAAGAACTGAAGGTCTCATGGCGCTACCAAGTCTGAGATAATTCACAGAGATAATTCGAAAGTTGCCTAAATGGATCCAGATTTCTATGCAAGAAATAAGCCATCCATAAATGCTTTAATTAATTCATTAATGCTTGGATTAAACTAAGTCTCACAAACTTTGAGGCTACTTCTGACACTCTCATATAGCTAGAGTCAAGATGGCAGAAGTCAGGCTGTTGCCAAGGCTAATATTCACCAGAAACATGAATCCTCTTTACAATGTGGAAATAGTGGAACAAGGTTCAAAGCCGTGGAAATAGTGAAACAAGGTTCAAAGCCTGATTTGACTGCTTATTACTTACAGGACCTTGGACAAGCTGAATGGACTTCTCTGGGCCTTGGTTGCCTTATATGCTAAATGAAAGCACTAGATTAAATAACCTCTAAGGTCATTTCCAGTTCTAAATTTATGGATTCCAACAAGTGGTCATACAAGCTACTCTTAAAGCCTGGAAAGTCACTGAAAGCTTCCGTTCCGGACAGTTCTAATTATTAAGAAATTCTTCCTCATACTAGCTCAAAATTTCCTCTATACCTTCCATCCATTTGTCCCAATGGGCAAATGAAGCAAATCCAAACAGTATTGGAAGACAGGGCTCCTATCATAAATATGTTATGTACACAAATACACACATACACTCAATCTCCAGTTTCAGTCAGTGAGTTTGTAACTTTGTTGGCATTTCCATACAAAGCTACTGGGAATACCACAAACTACAACCAGGAGAGGTTCCAGGATTACCGTAGTTGGGTTGAAGATAGGAGGGTTGTCATTTGAGTCAGTGACTGTAATCATTGCTGTGGCTGTGGTGCTTAGACCCTCCCCATCCAAGTCAGCAGCCTGGATGATTAGTGTATATTCTGGGTTGCTCTGCAAAACAAACACACAATCATCAGAACCAACTCACAGTATGCCAAATTTTTTTGAAACCCTTTCCTAAGTCAGTGAAGACATTCATATTCCCCTTCCTTCTAATTTTTAAACTGAGAAACCAGCCCAGAGCCAGCAAAGTAAGTAGACCTAAGGAATGGAGCAGGGAAACTGAGGCCATCCTGGGGTTTTTGTGTGCTGAAGGTTGACAAAAAAAAAAAAAATGATTAAGCCTGTTCCCAGCCCAGAAAAATGGCATGTATGACAGGTAGATCTGGTCACCCTGATGAATGGTAATGAACCTCATGCTCACGGAGGGCAAGGGAACTTTTTTCCCAAACCATGGTCTGCTCTGAAATCAGTAGCTCTCCTCCTCTCCAAGCTTAAGCTGTGCATACCTGGGAGTTTCAGGAAAAAGGATGATTTGCCCATCACCTTAGACTTTCAGAAACCTTGTTGGCTGTGACAAACACAAGCACACACACACTTACGCGTGCACACACACTTACGTGTGCATGCACACACGCGCACACACGCACACACACTGACCTCTCTGTCTAGGCCAGGTGTGACTACACTGATGACTCCATTTGCCCGGTTGATGGTGAACATGTTATCATGCGGTGCCTTGGGCTCTTGGCTGAGGATGGAATAAGCAATCAAAGCATTGTAAGTATTCTCATCATCGTCCTTATCAGTGGCTGACACCTGCATCACAGAGGTACCTGGAAATTTGAAAGGAGAGAGCAGTTTAAGGCACAGGTACTACTCAGGACACAGTAAGATATCTGGACAACATTCACCCCCACCAATGATATCCATAAGTAGAGGTAGAAACAGAAGGGTCTGAGAACATGATTAGGTACCCTGTTTTCTAATTGCTACAAATAGAAATGAGTAGCAGACTTTTACATAAATTAAATTTATATAAATTTAAATTACATAAATTTTGTATAAAATAAATTTGTATAAATTAGAAAAACTAATTGCAAACAATGATTTAAGGCTTATATACGATCATTTTAATTTTTATGTGACTGTTTTATTACTAAATTCAGAATTTTAAGAGATGCAGTGTAGAAGAGTTAGTTTTCCTTTCATAGAAGGTTTGGGCCTCAGCTCTCAGAATGAGAAGCATGAGAATGTGAGGTGCTTTGCTAGCCTTTAATTATTTAGAAATGAACATAAGCTTCTTGGGGCCAGGAACCTTTTTTTTAAAAATATGCTCCGTAATTTCATCTGTGTGGGGAAGCTCCATTGTCGAAACTTCCTCCTCCATTGTAGATCAGCAGCCTATTAGCTATTTGGAGGTACTGAGAAGTTAAACACATGGTTACACAGCAAATGTGTCAAGAAGCAAAACTGGAATTAGCAAAGTGCCCTGTACACAGGTGGAGATTAATAAGTGCTTGTTGATTGGATGACACTTTTTGTGGTAAAGTGCCAGTTTAAGTGCCATGCTTTTAAGCCCTTAAAACCTGTTCAAGATCTGATGTGAAAAACTATGCATCTTTCTGGGTTTTTAATGGGAATGTGCTAATTGCCTAATTTTTACTCTAACACAAATTTTAACTTCTACTCACAGATACAAGCATTTAAACATATAAACAAGAATATATTAACATATTCTTTATGTTTCTAATATTATATTTGTATTTATACACATACTTATATTTGTAATATAAAGTAACCCCCCCCCAAAAAAGCAAAAAAAAAAGTCACATCCATAAAAGTTTTACCCACTGTCATCCTATCTCAAATAGAGGCAATATGATACAGTGGTTAGCTTTTTGCCAGGTTGGGGAAAGGAAAGTTGTATTAAAAGATGGGAGTTTGAGTGTTTTTGATTTTTTTGTGACCATGGGAAAGTCACTTAAGCTCTCACTCCCAATCAATTTCTAAGTTACAGTTTGGCAGGAGATGAGCAAGTTTCTATATGGAGCTCCTAGCATGGGTCTGAACAAAAACCAAAATTCAATCCATGATACAGATTTTAAGTCACTAACACCTAATGTCCTTTTTCATGATACCTTGACCTTGCTTGTGTTTAACTGCTGATTTACTGTTAAATTATTGTTGTTTTTAATTACAGTACTTACACAGTTCTTTTGGCTCTGTTTTTTTACACCATCATTTTATGTATTCACAAAATTTTCTTCACTTATTCCTAACTTTGACTTTTAGGACACAGTAATACCCCATAGCATTCATATTCTAATTTACTCGTCCATTCCCCAATAATTGGGACACTGAACCAATTCGATTTCATCACACAATGACATGCCATGCTTGCTTTACTAGTTATACTAGCACTAAATTTTTTCATTTCATCTTTGTTAATCTGATGATCCTTGGGTTGTTTTAATTTTCTCTAATTACCAGAAATTGAGGGATTTTTCTTCCCACATGGTTGGGAGATAGTTTGATGGTTTTTAATGTAACTTTTATTTATTTTATTTAGTTTGTTTCTTTTCTCATTGCATTCCATTTGTGGAAGCATTGCCTTGTTATTAAAGAGTGTGGCTTATTATAAGGTGTCTTAGGTTATGAGGCTTATCAAAAATGTCTGAATCAAAGCTTTTTCCCATACTTTGTTTCTTTCCTTTCATTCTAGATCTATTTTGTTGTTTGTTGTTGTACGTCAACTCTACAATCAAACATTTAATATATCTTTAAATCATGGACTTAAGAATTTATCCCATCTTCAGGGATAAGGAATATGACACTCTTGTTTATGTTTTTTCTTTTATTATATTTGGATTGTTGTTGATTCATTGGAATGTCTTATTTTTAAAAAAATCATACCTGGATGAGCTCCTTCCAAAACAAACCCTTGGAAGACCTGCTGTGTAAACTCAGGACGATTGTCATTCTGATCTGTTACTCTAATTACTATCTCCATCGGCTCCTCCACAGGTTGGCCATTTGAAGACACAGCATGGGAGTAAAGCTGTAAATTCCAAATAAAAGAGTCACAAGGGGGCTGAGTGAGAAGGAGGAGATGGGGGGAAAGGGCAATACAAATGGAAGGTTCTCCAAGGAGGTGATTACCTCCTCTTCTCTCACTTTGACAGGCAAAAAAAAAAATTCTCCATATTACTCAAGCAATTAGTTTTAAATATTTAATATTACTTAAGTAATAGTTTAGCTACTGCTACTGCAAACTAGCATCTGAGGGCTAGGTTAGCCCTCTCAAGGGACAAGAATACATTCCTTGGTCAGCCAATTTCTACCAAATTACTGCTAACACCAGGCACTTAAATTCATATCCATATTGGCTAGTAATAAGAAATTTTGCTTATAGGAGAGTAAAAACAGAAATTCTTACTTCTAACTAGGACAAGTGATCTATTCTAGGTCATGGACACTAATATTTTAGCCAGATTCTCTGTGTGCTGTTTTCCACTGTTCAGGAGACAAACTGGAAATTGGTATTAATCCACTATCTCTAACTAGCTCAAATCATGCTCCTATCCTATCCATCATGAGGTGATCCATGCGATATCAAATGCATCATAAACTGAGGAATGCGTTTGTATTCCAGATCTAATCTCTGTATTATGTGTATCTCTATAATGCACAGGAATGAGCTCTTCCCAAAGGTGAAAAGCTGGTACCTGGGTAAACTAAGGTTGAGCATACAAAGAGAGCAACATACATCTCTCAAACAACCTACAACCCCACTATCCTCTCCCAAGGCCTGACTCCTCCCACACCACCAAACACCTTTCCCCATAGGGACAAACAGAATTTCAAGGAGCAGGCACTAGACAGACAACTGTAGTCTATAGACAACAAACAATATTGGAATCTGGAGGCAAGATCCCATGACCATCCTAGGTAATGACTCTGCCACATCTCATGGTACATGAAGAAATCTAGACCCCTAAAATGTCCAGAGCGCCTCAGGTGCTTCTTCTTACTCGTGGAATAACAATAATTTTTTGCCAAGACCAGATGAGCCCTCTGAATTCAGGTATTAAATTATTTCTATAACGTGTGATGCTGAGAATGTGTTTATTCCCATCTTCAACATAGATCATAACCTCTGTTTAATTTTGTGTCAAAAAACTACTGAGGCTAAAAGAAAATTCATTTAGCACCTTTTGGTTAAGCTGGTGATAAACTTCTCTGAAGTAAGTTAGTCTTGTCTCTGGATTGTAGACACACATGTGGCCTATACTCAAAGACCTAGTTTGGTTATGAACAGACTGAATTAGATAGCTATGCCAGGAGTTCACTAACTCATCAATACTTCTATGCTACTAACAGCCATCAGATTTATAGGATTATAACAATAACTATCAATTCACATCTACTCATTTTTTAATTTTTCATAAACTTTTTAAAGATTTGTAGAGTGTTTTATATATGGTATCTCATTTCATTGTGAAGTAAAGTGCTACAATTATCCCAATTTTCCAGATGAGGAAATTGAGAGACAGAAGGAAGGAGGGGGAGAAAGATGGGAAGGAGAAACAGAAGGGGGGGAAGAGGAGAGACAAACAAGAGGGGAGAGGAAGGAGGAGAAAGAAAGGAAAGAGAGGGGGTAGAAAGAAAATGAAAGGGAGGAGGAAGAGAGAGAGTACACAGAAGTAGAGAGTGAGAGCAGGCAAAAGCAGAGAGAGGTAGGCTGTGAGTGAGGAGAGGGAGGAATTTGTCTAGGGGAGCTTGTTTTTGTGGGGAGGTCTGATAGAAGGTTTAAGATGCTGGCTCCCTGGATTAGAGGTAAGTACCCTGTCAAATCTGACCTCCTGGTATTCTAATGATATCCCAAATAAATATTTTGGTTTTGCCTTTGAGGAAAATAGTCGATTATGTTTTGCAAATTTACCCTGGAAATACACATGCATATTCACAGGGGCTGCTATGAGCATCACATTGGCATTACAATTGCCTGGCATGTAGTGAGCACTTAATAAAGTTTGTTGATTGACTGATTCTAAATTGCTAACCTAAAATATTTTGAAAAACAGGATAATGACTCTACTGAAATGATGCTGGAGGAACTCACAATGTATTTTGGAATGTCTTCTCTGTCCAAAGGCGCTGTCACTTTCAGGATCCCTGTTTCTCTTTCAATAATGAAGACTCCTTGCGGGGGCTCATCAGCTCCTTGGCCTGTGATGCTATAGAAAACTCTTGTTTCTTTATCTCGGTTGGACTTGATCTAAAGAAAAAAACAGAAAGTCTCTTAAGCCACAGGGATTGAAATTTCCTCTCATTCCTCAATAATTTCCTTTGCTCTTTCTTCAAGGCAAGACAATTCCTCCCCACTCTCACCCTACCAAAGAAAAAAAGTACTTCCCTCCATACCTGGACCAAGGGTTTGGGGAATGGACCCTTCTCATTCTCTGGGCAGCTAATGGGAGGGATAACCCAGTCTCTCTTCTGCCTCTTAAGACCAGGGTGGGAGCCAGGAAACGTCAGCACTTCTCTCTGCTCTTCTAGGACAGGTTCCTAAAAGGACAGATATTCCAAACAGCTGTCAATCAGTATGGAAACCAAAAGGTTAGTGATTCAAACTTACAACGAATGCCAGGTTCTCTAACTTTCTGAGTATAGACAAGTTTCTTCAAGGACATCCATTCTAGTAAGAAAGACCTTAGAACTAATCCAACTGGATTTTACATACAGCTCTTGGTGTGACTTTAAGATTCTTACTATGACAAATATAATGTTATGCTGAGAAAAGAGCCTTCAAATGAAAGATTTCACCCTGCTGTTAAATGTATCCAACCCAAATAATCCTGCCTATCCAAGGAGATTTATCCTGAAGGGGACAGGAAAAAAATATTTAAAAATATGGTCAATGATTGAGAAATCAAAGCAGAGTGTTGCTCAGTACCTTCTCATCTTTGTAAAATGGATGCTTGCTTTATGAAGGACATAAAATTGACTAGGGTAATGATGAGTTCGATGATCTTAGAAAAACATGGAAAGACTTGTGAGCAGAGGCATTGTCTATAGTGATAGCAATACTGTTTTAAGAATGACTTTGAGTGAATGTTATTTTGACTATTATGAATACCCAAATTTAGTACAAAGGACATATGAAGATGCTATCTGCATCCAGCGAAAGAACTAATAAGCAGATGTAAAAAGTAATTTTACACACATATATATGTATGGGGGGGGGGATAAAAGGGGAAAGAAAAAATTACATGACTTTATTATATATTGTAGGGTTCATATTGAAAAAAAGTCCTATAATACAGGAATAAGTAAAAAACCATAAAAACAAACTCAATGAAAAGGGAAGCCTGGACAAGGTGAATTGTTTAGTTATATTTTAGTTACTGGGTCAAAACTCAAAATACTATGACCTAGGAAAATCATAACAAGAATATTGTGAACCACATGCGACCGGTACAAGACCCATACACAAACTTATGTTTGGGCATAACATAGGCTTAACTCCCAATCTCATTACTAAACAGAAGACCAAAACTGTTCACCAGTTAGTAGTGATGCATTCTCTAGCTCCTTCTACCTTTCTCTGTTTTCCGTAATTACTATGGGGATTTGGGGGAGTTCCTTCACAGGGATTCACAGAACACTCCCACTGCCACTCCAGACTAATGATTGCCCCTGTTTGTAAGTATACATAACAACTGATTAAGCTATTACCTAGAGCTCCGTGGCTTCTTCCTTTGGCATAAAAAGAACACCCCACAGTTATGGGAGAGGAACAGGGCTCTCCAACCTGGAGAATTCCAGACCTTACATATATTTAGAAGGAATAGCAAGTTGTACATTTGCAGTTATATGTGCAATCTTTTATATTATACTATGTTACGGAATTGCTTGCTTTATTCCATAAATTAAAAATTTAAAAAAAAAAAGAAACTGAAAAATGGGTGGGGTAGCTCAGACACTGGTAGAAAAGGTTGTAATTCAAGATCTGTAGAGGTTGGAACAGCTAATCAGAAATAGAGACAAAAATAAAACTTCATACTTGGGCACAAAAAAATAGATGGGAGAGGCATGTTTTGAAGTGGTTTCTCACCCCGAAAAGTTCTGAGTGGTTAAGTTAGCACAATTTTAAAGATGCTTAAAGGCTCAATTTTCATCTCAGAAGGGTAAAGGGAAAAGTTCCAAAGAATAGAAAGGATTACAAACAGTATTGCTTTTTTTTTAATGAAATGACTAAGAACAGTAACTATTAACTCACACTTCTACTTTCTCACATTAATTTCACACAAATAATCTCCAATCATATTTCTGAATTCTTAATGAGAAGGGAATGAGATCAAAGAAGAAGAAAGCTATCCATATGAACAAAAATATAGCAGGAAAGAACTAGAAATAATGTGGGTAACCATCCAATTGCTTGAGCAAGTCTATGAAGGTAATGGAATACACTGTAAAAAAGGACAAAAGGGATAAAGCAAAACCAAAAGAATGAAAAAATAGAAGACAATGTAAAACATTTCTTTGGAAAAACAACTGAGCTGGAAAATAGAATCCAGGAGAGATAAACTGAAAAATTATTAGACTACCTGAAAGCAATGATCAAGAAAAGGTATCATCTTTCAGGAAATTATCAATGGAAGTTGCCCTGATATTCTAGAACCAGAAATAGAAATTCTAGAACCAAAATAGAAATTCAAAGAATCTATGATTATTTCCTGAAAGAGATACCAAAATGAAAACTCTCTGGAATATTATAGCCAAATTCCAGAGCTCCTAGGTCAACCTGAACTGATGCAAAGTGAAATGAGCAGAACCAGGACAACACTGTATATAGCAACAGCAATATTACGTGATGATCAACTGCGAATGACTTTGCTACTCTCAAGAATATAATGATTCAAGATAATTCCAAGGCACTCATGATGAAAAATGCTATCCAGCTTCAGAGAAAGAGCTGGTGGTGTCTGAATGCAGATCAAAGTATACTATTTTTTCACTTTATTTTTCTTGTGGAGTTTGCTTGTTTTGTTGGTTTTTGGTCTGTGTTTTCTTTCACAATATGACTAACATGGGATTTCATATGTATAATCTATATAAATTGTTTGCTGTCACTAGGAGGGAGGGAAGGAAAGAATCTGGAATTTAAAATGATAAAAAACAAATGTTAAAAACTGCACTGACACATAGGAAAAAAATATTATAAAAGAAAAAAGGACCTGGTATTTGGACTAGCACTTACAGTGATCATCTCAAGTCATCTCATATTTTACTTGTCTATTTATTCAAACATATTGCCCAGTAGACTAAGTTCTGAGGACAGGCACTATATTTTTGCCTTCCCAGGCTGCCCAGTATTATGCAAAAAACTCACCATTTTAAAAAATAATTACTCCTATAATACCCTCTTCCTATAACTACCATAATTCCTAACTGGTCATGGGGAATGAGTAAAGTTGAGATATTGACCTATGTAGGACACCTTCAATTTGTAACTCAGTGCTCATGTTGAGGATAGTGAATTGAAATTAGAATACTAGCAAGGCCTAGGCATGGGGTCTTATGCCAACACAGGTCAATGGTCTTTTTTTTTCCCAAGGTGCTATATACCCTCAAAAATGGGTAAGCCAGTATAAATAAATCAGACAAATCCTTTAATATGACTGGAAAAAACTCTAAAGACATTCTCTGATAGTAGATCCATACTGTCACATTCCTACCGGCATCTTAATATGTGAAATGAAAGAAGAAAGAGAGGCCAGATAATGAAATCTAGCAAGTTCACAACCAGGTAGAGAAAAATCTAATACAACCACAGGACAAATCTTCTAATCAGAACAATTCTGATATAAGTAAGGAACAGAAAAGACAACAGTGGAGGAAGACAAGGATGACAGAATCGGAAGTATCAAAGGTAATGTGGTATCACTCAGGTTCTCTTTCCTCTATCCTTTTCCCAAAATGATGAACCAAAACCACTAAGAGATAAACCACTAAGGAGAAAAGAAGGAACTTATCTAAAGTAGGCTTTGGACACCAAGCCATACACAAGGCTGTATCCCAGGTCCAAAAAAGACTTTCCTGGTACCAAATAACAGCAAAGGATAGACCCTTTACCAGAGTCTAATGTTGCTTGAGATCACAACCTCCCAGCTTCCCTGGTAAGCTCTTGGGTGTTCCCAAGATATATTACTGGTATAACTACCTATTCCTTTTATCCAAACAAGATTCATCATGAGAATAACAAGGAATAGTGGAAGGAAGATGGCACGACAACAGATTTAGAGATAGAAGGGACCTCAGAGATCTTTGACTCCTGGTTTTCATCACCATCTCTTTAGACCATTACAAAAGCCTAATAATCTCTTTGCCTCTAGTAACCTCAAGTGGGCTTTGGGGCTTTTCTTCACTCTTCAAAGCATCATGTTCCTAAAACACATGTAGGACTGTGCCACTCCTGCACTCAGCAAACTTCTGTAACCACTGATCATCTATCTCCCTCTAGGATCAAATACAAATTCCTCATCAACTCTTTTGCAATCTGGCTCCATATACACCTTGTATATAAAGGAGGTTTGCTATAAGGAGGTTTTTATATGCACCACTTTCCTTCATAAATCCATGGCCATCCCAGAGGTGGCAAATACTCAGCCAGTGGCCACAACACAATTATTTAAATTAGATTGAAATGTAACTGTGACAATGATCTCCAAAGGACTCATGGTAGAAAATATTATCTACCCCCAAAGAGAGAGTAGGTACATTTAGAGTAAAGATCAAAACTTTTTTTTCTTTTCTCCTCCACCACCCCAAACCATGGCTGATGCAACAATGTTTTGCATGAAATAGGTATCATATTTCTTGCTTCCTCAATGGGTGGGGGAGAGAGTGGAAGAGAATCTGAAACTGAAAAAAAATATTCTAAAAAAAATTAAGATTGGGAAATATTTAATGAAACCAAAAAACCCCCAATAAATCAGATGGTTAATTTGTGGTTATCTAAGTTAGTATGTAGCCCATACTACTAGCAGCCAAACCAGCCTTGCTATTGCTTACATAAAGACATTCCGTTGCTCAAATCTATCACTCTACCACTACACTTCCTAGAGTCCCTTCAAACCTCCAAACCCATCTCATCCATGAGGTTTTTGCCCTGCTCTTCCTTCAGCTGGTAGCACCTCCTTCCTCTCTGAGAATTTTGTATATAATTCCTACATACACATGGTTGTGTCTACCTGTAGAATAAAAGTTTCTTAAAGGAGTGAGACATCTCTAAAGTGTCTTCAAACACAGAGGATTAATTCTTTGTCCAGTATGGAGAATGAGAAAGACAAGAATTTAGATACCCCCCCAAACTAACAAATGCTCCAACATACCTCTCTGTGCCGATGGTGATGGTGGTGGTGTTGTCGATGGCGTATTGAAGGTGTCTTCAATGTCAATCTGGTTGAGAGTTTTTTACCTGTAGCATCCCAGGCATAGATATTAAAGCTTGTTTCCAAATTATGGAGACGTAGAAATCTCTTGACAATGACAACACCATCAGCAGACACTTTGAATCTTGAATCCTCGGAGAAAAAGGCATTCAGCTTTCTTCCAGAGCAGCTTTCAAAGTGAACTGCAAAATATATACACATCTGGTGAGAACTAGTCAGATCAATACAGAGTGGACACTTTTTTCGGGGGTGGGGTGGTCTTTGTATCCCCAGTCTCTAGCAGAGTGTCTGGCACATAACATAAAGACTTGTTGATTCATAACAGATGCAACCACACCCTTCCAGGGAGTTTTGAGTAGAAAGGACACTCAATTCATCCACCCATCAAGAACCAAACATTATTACTGGGCAAAAGGGGTCCAAATAAGTAAAGAGCCTGCATCAGACTACAGTCTTCCAACAGGACCTTTGAGATACAAGACTCTACAACCCAAATTTCTGTCGTTATTCAGTCTTTTCACTCTTCATGACCCCATTTGGGGTTTTCCTGACAGATATTGGAATGGTTTGCCATTTCCTTCTCTAGTTCATTTTACAGATGAGGAAACTGAGGCAAACAGGGTTAAATGACTTTGGATATCAGTAGTAGACAAATAAGGGTACATGAATGTAATGGAATACTATTGTTGAGACAGGAAATGATAATCAAGAGGGCTTCAGAGAATTTTAGGAAGCCTTTTTTTTTTAAACATTTTAAACATTTATTTTTCCTTTCCATGGGAGGAGAGAAGGAAGGAATAATTATTAGGCACCGACTATGTGCTTTACAAGTATCATCTCATTTGGGAATGAGAGAAACAGGAAAATAAATTCATGTTAATTTTTTAAAAATGACATTGACTTGAGCAACCTATCTAGGTACAATGACATGCAACGTCACTTGGTAGCCATAAAGCTAGAATAGGAAGGCCTGGGTTCATGTGCTGCCTCTGACACATAGTAGCCATGTGACAAGTACCCAAGGGGATATGCTTAGATTCTAAGTTGGAAAATTATTTAATGTATAGTGATAGAATTTCCTCACCAAGAGCTGTTGGTACCAAAAAAATCATATGGCTCGACCATATTAACACAGAAAGTCCCAAAATAGACCCTATTCAGGGTTCTTAACTTCAAGGGGTTATTTTTGCTTTTTAAGTAAATTCTGAATTTTAAGTAGATTCTGAAATTCTGGGTTGTCAATATGCATTTATTTTTCCCTCTGAATTGCTACTAGGTACTTGTAACTTCTCTGCATTGTAATTTCTGTTAAATCAAATTGCTTTAAGATTCTGATTAATTCGGAGATTCCCTTTCTGCTACCTGACCAGGCACTGCTGAATTTGTTTTAAAAAAAAAAAAAATTCTACGAAAAGTTTTGACTACAGTTCCCTTTTCCCCCACCTGGTGTCCCCCTAGGCAATATTTTGCACGCCATGTTTCTCTCCAGTTGAAGCCAAAAGACAGCCAACTGTTTTGTCCAACTCCCTCATTTCACAGATGAGGAAATGGAGGCCCTGAAAAGTTAAGGGCTTTGCCAGTGTCAGAACCAAGATTTAAAGTCAGAAGACTTGGATTGACACTCAGTATTTTCCTCATCACATACTGCTACTTTAGCCTTTAGTATTTCCAATCTAGACCCAAGGATTGAGCTCACAACCATCCTCAGCATTGTTTTAGGACCACCTCTGAAGGCGGAGATTATATGGTACCAAGAGAGAAAACTGCAGTGGAAAGAATCTGGCTTGATTCTGGGTTCCACATCCTGCGCCAAGTCTACCTCTGGGGCCTGTTTCCTGCTCTGAAAAGAGAGACATGGAGCAGTTCAGGAGTTTTCAATCTTTATCATGTCATGGATTCCCCCCTCCAGGAGTCTATGTACTGCCATCTCAGAATCATGTTTTTATATCCATAAAATACACATGAAGAAAACCAACCATATTGAAATATGTCTATCAAAGAGATTTTTTTTTAAAGTTCTTAACCTCAAGTTAAGAACCTCCGACCTCATCCATCTCTAATTCCTTCACTAAAAATTTGGCTCTTTCCTTGGGCAAAACTGAAGATAAGGCAGAAACCCTACCTTGTCATTCATACTAGCTCTGAATTTGTCTACCAGTCTCTGGGTCTCTTTCATTAGGTGTAATTTACAACAACTCAGAAACCATGCATTGTATCCCCTATTAGCTCTGAATTTGTCTATGGCTCAGCCTAATTCTGGAATTCGTTGCATTTCTCTGCTGTCTGCAGAAGAGCTACCAAGCCAGGAGAAGGGGCCAGTAGCTTTTGAATTTGACTTGGCTGCCAAGAAGGATTTGAGGAAATAGCCCTGGCTGTGGGCAGAAGCTTTCACAAGTGTGAGATTCACTGTATTAGAAAGGGCCACAGGAACAGCACCTGGTAGCTTTCTCATACTAGCCAAGCCGGCTCCACCTGCTGATTCCTTCCACAAACAGAAATGGAGGGAAATGAAAGTTAGTGGTTGGGTGGTGGTGGTTGGTTGGTTGGGTGACTCAGGATCCAACAGTCCCAGAAAAGGCAATGGCTTTGGAGAGAAAGTCACGGAAGCACCTAACTCTAAATAAAGCCCTTTTCAGCCTTAGTCAAGGCCCCACCCCAGAGAAAAATGGAGAGGGGAGTTTCTTACCCTGCCCATCAGTCCCAAGGAGAGAGCTGCCTCAACCGGAATTTCAAGATCCAGTGTAGGAGCCGCCCTTCCTTGAAACCTGAACCTTTTCTGCTGATGGTTGGGGAGATAAGTAAGAAATAGGTGGGAAGAGAGGAGAAGGACTCCAAAGTTGAGAGGAAAACTCTGATTAATCCTGCCCAGGGAGGGACAACAGCTTCAAAAGCTGCTGGCCATTAGTGGATGGGCCTTCCCTAAAACTACAATAATAACACAGTCCATTGCAGAGAAGGTGTGGAAGCTACGAAGACTGCTCCAAAGACTGGCTCTGTGAATCACAACTGGGCACATCATTTCACTCCTCTCTGACTCAGTTTCTTCATTTGAAGTGAGGATATAATGCCACAATCTGCCCCTACCAATTTTCAGGGGGGAAATCCCATTGTAAATGATGGCAGCTATGGGGGCATAGTGGATGGTGGAGTCAGAGCAATCTGAGTTTGAATTGGTAGATTTGGAAAATGTTAGTTCTTGAAAAGACCCCTGATAATTCTGACCCAATTTCATGGAACACCCAGAAAAGTTTTCCAAGGTAGTGACTGAAAAAGCAATTTTGGGCATTCTCTTGTAAGGTGTAGGGTGGGTAATGGGGAAATTAAATTAAATAAAAAGCTTCCCACCCTACAACCTTCTGGAATGTGTACTAGAGAGGACCAAACCCTATTTCAGGGGGGAAGGCAATCAGGAAAGCCCGACAGTCACACCGATGGAAGAGTTTGGCTTTCGTGTCAAATATTGAGATCCAGGAATATTCACTTTAGGTTACTATGTTTTATAAACAAAAATGAATCAAGTTTTCTCCATCACCCAGCTTCTTAACCTCAAAACATTTTTTCAGTCTGAGATAAGCCACTTGGAGTCTCACATTACACATAAGGAATTCTTCCCAAGCACATACAAAGCTGCCTTTAGAAACTCTCATGAGCAACCCACCTGAACTCCATCAGGACCTCCCCCTTGACAGAAGGCAGCCATGTGACCTTGGGAATGGGAAGTTTATTTTCTGCGTAATTTAACACATTTTATAAAACAGTCTTGTATCAAGCAAGTTATTTATGGTCACCACCCACAAATCAGCTCCAATCCAAAAACAGACCAGACCCTACTATGAACATGGCTCATTTGACAAAAACCACACATTTATATAATACTCTAAGGTTTGCAAGATGTTTTACATGTTCCCTTACTTGAGCCTCACGAAAAAGCATGGCAGGTCAGGGCTATTATGCCCCCATTTTACAGATGTGGAAATTAAAGTTACCAACTTATCCAGTCATATAAACAACATGGTAAGATGCATATATACAGAGGAGTATTTGAGATGTAACTCAAATCCAGTCTCCCGGTCTTCATAGTTATTCTTTTCCTCACAGAAAGCAGAAATCTTTCATTTTGAGTAATCATCCAAACTGAAAAACGATGGATTGTAACTTAAGGCATCTAGGGAATACCGTGGATAGACCACTAGAGTCAGGAAGACCTGAGCTCAAATGCTGCCTCAGACACTAGGTGACCGTGGGCAAGTCACTCAGACTCTATCTGCCTCAGTCTCCTCATCAACAAAAGGGAAAGAATAAAAGCACTTACTTTCCAGGAATGTTGTGAGGATAAAATGAGGTATTTTTGCAAAGTGCTAGTGCTATTTTAATTTTATTAGTTGGGGCAGGTGATCAGAAGTAGGGTATCACCATGCTTATACGAAACAGTGAAATGAAAGACTAGAGAATGTGGCTAGACCCATCCAGCTGACACTTTCGATGAGTATCATGCCTTGAGCATGGTTTCCCCTCTCTCAACCAAGGTGATCTGAGAGTTCATCTTAAAAAAAAGTCAAGTGCAAGTTTTTATGGGAAGGTCCCGTCCCCAGGATCTGGGTCCCTAAAGCTCACAGGTCCTACCAACCAAAGTTGACTCTCGTCCCAGGACCAACCTAAGTTTGGCTGCCAGGTGAATTTCATAAACAGAGTGCCACCTGTCAGGGCATGGCCTCCTCACAATCTGTTTAGCAAGAACAAGATGCACACACAGATGAAATCACTGACCCTTGGCGGCAGCATTCACCACCTAGGTCTCTGTTTCAACTCATGCTAGTTTCTGAGCACATGCCTGGTTGGTTTTATTTTATTGGGCAGGCTCTGGCTTCACCTAACCTCCACTTCTCATCCACAAAGTAGGAGTAATAATATTTCAGCAAAAAGCCACAGGCTTTAAGAGAAAAAACAAAAACCAGCACACACACACATAAAATAAGCAAAGCATTATGCAAATAATTGGATCTTAGATTTAAAATTGGAGGGGACCTTGAGAAACCATCAAGTTCAAGGCTCTCATTTTAACAAATGAAGAAACTGAGGCACAGCGAGATCACCTGACTTCTCTGAGGCAGCATTTGAATACAGATCTTCCAGACTCTAAGCCCCATGTTCTATTGAATACAACCCCCTAGTATTATCAAACAATTCATTCAGTATTAATAGTACAATTAATAAATACTCATTGACTTGACTTGTATTAAGCACATTAAGTATGGGCAAAGAACTACCAAAAAAAAATATGACTGGCCCTTCTCTCAAAGACTTTCATATTCTATTCTACCAGGGGGTAGAAAATATAACAGTTCTGCAGATAGGTATATGACAAAGTAGGCCGTGATTAGGGCAAAGAAGAGATCCAGAAGATAGCAGAAAGTAGCAGGGAACACAGGCTTGTGAAGGGAAAGGAATCTGGGCAGATTACTTGGAGGAGATAGTACCTGACCCTAGAACAAAACTTGAAATATAGAGATGGGAAAATGCAAGCCAGGCAGAGGGCATGGATAGAATAAAGTCGAAATCTCTACGCTAAGGTACAGTTTGAGTGAAACATACGGTCTATGAAAAAGTAATGCAAAATAAAGTGGGTGGCCAGTCTTAAATGCTACAGGCATAAAACTTTATGTTTTAACCTATCAATGCATCATACTGACATGTTTTTCAAGAGGGAATGACAGGGTCAGGCCTGCACCTACTTACCTGTGACTCCAAAAATCTAGGATGTGATCTCCCTAGCAACTGGTTCTTACACTTAGTAGGTACTTAATAAACGTTTGATTGACAGTGCAAATTGATAAAGCTTTCTGGAAAACAATCTGGCAATATGCAAAAATGGACCATAAAACTGGCCAAACCCTTGGACCACCTACTGGGACTTTGTGATACCCACCCCCTTTCCTCCTTCCCTTTTCTAGAAAAGTCCTTGTCTGTTCTTGGACAGCTGGGACCCCACCAGGAAATCCCTGCTGCCTGCACACCTGTGCCAATGGAGACAGGAAATCAATGAGACATATTAGATCCAGAAACCTTCACCCCCAACTGTCTTCTCTGAAGATCCCTGAGAACCCAGGTGTCCCACACACCCACTAGAGGGATGATAAGAGTTCTGACAAAACCCAGGTGTGCTAACCCCAAGGTTGGCCTCTTGGCCTGCTGGCCTTTGTGCCTGGGGTTCTGCCAACCTCCTTGGTTTTAACATTGCTCTGATTGCTCTTTGCCCCCTGCTCCCAACCCAGGGAGCCCTTCACAAGGGTGAGAGTTTAAAAGTATCATAATGCAAAAAAAAAAAAAATAAAGGTGTCCTATCAATAAAAGCCTGTTGTTTTATGAATAACCGGCCTGTCTAAATTGACCAAAACTTATAAACACAGTTGTTACAGGCTGGGATGAGAACACTCCCAATATTAGCTGTGAGCCCTTGGGCAAGTCTCAACCTCATAGGTGTGTTTCTTTATCCGTAAAATGAGGGTACCTATTTTATTTCCACGATCAAATATGAAAGCAGTTTGAACATCTTTATACAAACATGAGATGCCAAATCCAAGTTCTGCTATTTATTAGTGGTGAGATCTGGGCAAGTTATAACCTTCCTGAACCTCTATTTCCTTTACCTGTAAAATAAAGAAGCTGATCTGTAAGATACCTGATAGCTCTAAATTTAGGATTCCACGACCACCAGCACTACCAGGATAAAGCGTCCACCTATTATCTAATTTTTTAAGTCAACGATTATTAAAAGAAACTTGTACAAGGTACAAGAAGAAAGGCCACTTAGAGGGATAGAAGCGGCTAACAAAACGATCTCATTCCTCCTTTTGTTGCCGTTTGGGTCATTTTCAGTAATGTCTGACTTTCTGTGACCCCATTTCCTTGGTGAAGATACTGGAGTATCTTCCTGATATATTTTCTCTTCAGGTCATTTTACAGATAAGGAAACTGAGGCAAACGGGGTTAAGTGACTTGCCCAAGGTCACACAACTAGTACGTGTCTGAGGCTGGATTTGAACTCAGGAAGATGAGTCTTCCCAATTCCAAGTCCGGTGCTCCATCCACTGTGCCATTTAGCTGCCCTTTCTTCCAGAGATTCCTACAAGTGTTCCTCTTTTCATCTTCAGTAAAGCTTAATTAAGTCACTTACTCTACTCAGTTTGTTTTTGGCAGCACCTGATGCCAAAGACCCACCTGTCCCTCTCTCCAGCCGAAGAGATTTGCTCTGGGCCCAATACTGAAAAGTCATCCTCAGATCCCACACCTGTACTGCTGGAGGGGAGGAAACTATGTGCTTATTTTGTTGTGCAAGGAAAATGGAAGCTTTGAGGCTCTTCCTCCCCTCTACTAGCTGCACAGCTTCCATGTTAAGTACAGCGACCTCCAAACCCTCAAGAAATCATTCACATAAGCCATAAGCTAAACTGACTCTGCAAGCTTCACAAATTTAAAGCTGGAGGGAACTTCAGAGAGCAAATGGTCCAAAAACTCTTTATCTTATAGAACTAGGAAGTTTAAATGGATATGGCCAAGGTCACACATGCAGCAAGTCAGTCAACAGCAAAGTGTAAAATTGGAACCCAGGTCCTCTGACCCAAACCCAGTCTCTTTCCATTGTGCCACGCCATAGTTAGGGATGGATTTCTTATGATCCAGTTCAGCCATTTTTTTTCAGTCATTCTTTTTACTCTACTTGGTACAAGAACTCATTTGATGGAAAGATAAGTGAGAGGTGGCAGAAACAACTGGCCTGTGGAATTTGGACCTACCTAACAGTGTCACGTCATTGCCCAGGCCTTAGTTTGCCAATCAGTAAAGGATTTCTACTGTCCCTGCAGTGATAAAGCCAAAGACCTGATCTCTGACCCTGTTGTCTCACCATTCCCTACCTTGTATGGCCCTAAGAGCTGGCCAATTTTCTCATCTATCTTCTTCCCTTTTACTCCTACCTTCTCTTGGCTAACCCTTAAAGAAGCCTTTATGTTGGATTTCCAGGCAGTTCAGGGTGACTCCTGTGTCACACATTCCAGCACAGTGAGTAAACTCTAGAGATGCCAGACCTTTAGGCAATGAGGTAGTTGTGATGATAACAAAGAAAAGAAACTCTGAGGAAAAGCTTCTAAAATTACCACGTGATTGAGAAGCTCCCCGCCTTCTCCTGTCTCCTCTTCTAGTCAGAGACTACCTGCCTCCCAAACAATAGGTTCGGACTGTGAGGAAAAATCAACTGGACTGTGTAAATCAGAAGGTACAGGCACTGGTCCCTGACCTTATATAAGGTCCTTCCACCAGTTAAAAAGGTTCCTGCTCCTGTTCCTTCGTCAGTTTAAAAAAAGAATAAGGTGATACTGGACCGACCAAAGATAAAGACGCTCACAAAACACATCAGTGCAGCCACACTTGACTTCCACACTAGCCCTGCTAATGATCCCACTTTACAGATGGGCAAAACTGTGGCTCAGTAGCTTCACCCTTCTCAACCCATTGCCTCATGAGTAAATGGAAGACAGTAACAGTACCTCTGTCACAAAGTGGTGATGACCAAATGAGACAAGAGATGTAAAGCACTTTCTAAACTCTAGGGCACTTTAGAAATGTGAGCTGGGAGCTAGGAAGCTGCTTGTCCATGATTTCACAGCCAGTAAGTGCCACAGGAAGGACTCGAACACAGGCCTGGCCCACTTTCAGACCCAAGGACTCCAAATTCACAGTCTATACTCCTCAGAGCTGGTATTCTCTATCTTTCCATATAACACATGCTGCAAAGGGAAGATGGAAATGGATGGGCAATGGATCCAATTCTCTTCAATAAAGAAGGGGAACTCATGATGTAAAAAATAAAATAAAATAAACCACCACCGCAGGATATTCATTAAAATTTAGAGGAAAAAAAGTAGTAGTGGTAAAGCGGAGGCTAGATGACATACTAACTCTTTAAAAGGAGTAACCTGGTAAAGGCTTTGTTAACCTTTCAGATGAGACCTTGGGGGGGAAGGTGGGTCATGCTGTGTTGCCCACACAACATCACAATGCAAACATGCATTAATCCAGAGCAGAAGCTCCCCAAAGACTTAATGGACTTTTGTGACAAAGAATTTTGCTGACATCAATTTCATAAAAACTGGAAGGCTTTTGTTGAACTCAGAAGTCTTGGTATGATTCTAAGAATTTTTTTTTTTTTTTGCAAAGTATCAACATTTCCTCAACAAAACATAGAACAGGCTTGAAACGCTTTTGAGTTTGGCTTGCTGGGAGAAAGTGTTGTCCCCCTGCTTCTGACATTTGGAGCAAAATTCCACAACAATTCAACAGAACAGCTGGAAAAGAAAGCTACAGAAGCGGGGCGTTTCCCACAGAGGATGCTTCGGGGTTTTTTTTTAGGTCACATGAATCTGCAGATGACTCCAGAACAAGTACCCGCTTGTCCAACAACTTTTAAAGGAGTTTCTAAAATGCATGTTAGCATCACTTTTTACTACTCACAACAATGGAGCATTTATATGAAACGCAATTGCTTTCTAATGCAGTTACAGAAACAGCTTGGCTTTAGCGGGCCTCAGGGGTAAGAGAGTTTAACACTTGATTCCTTTGGGAAAAAGGAATATAAAAAGATCAAGGCTTTGGCGAAGGCAGGATAGTCACAAAGGTCTCATTCCAGTTTTCCACTGTAGTTACGTCCCTGCTCAACAGTGCGGTGGAAAGATCAGAGCTTGGAGCCTGGCTAGGCTACTTAAGAAAAAAAGTAATTCTGTTCTGTTACAAAGGAGGGCACGAAGGGAATTTGTGGTGTAAAAGAGAAGAAAAAATCCACTACGACATTCATAAAAATTAGAACAACAAGGGCCAGTAATTCTCTCCTAAGCATCAGTTTCTTCTTTGGGCGTGTTTCCTAATCTGCAAAATGAGAGGGCTAGAATGCTAAAGTCCCTTCCCTATTCTATGACCTTTTGAAAGTATTCCACGTCTTAACTTCAGAACTGTGTGGAGCTGACAAGGTAACAATTCACATAATCAAAAATTTAATAAAACCATTGAATGGTTCTTTACTCCAGGTACAAATAAGGACAAAAAGATAGCAAAAGCAGGGTTTCCAGGGATTTAGCAGATCACAGGACTGACAGGGGGTTCTGGCTGGCAGCCTCAAGGATTACTCAGCACTGGTCTCATTACAGACACTACTCTAAGGAATCCAAATGGAGAGCTGGGCGCCAAGTCCTACATGTGGTACCAGAGAGAATTGGATGGACTCACTCAGCAGACCTGGGCTGATGCGCCCCACCCTAACTCTAGGAGTTAGGTCAGCTTATGGCCACCAGAACACTCTTCTAAGTGCTCAGGGATGTCTCTCTGGCACTTATGACTGGGTCACATTTGGTTTTTGATGGGAAGAGTTCTTTCTCTGCTTAGTTCTACTTCAAAATAGGCTCCAAACACACCTGTCAGATTGACTAACACGACAAAGCAGGATAAATGTTGGAGAAGATGCGGGAAAATTAGAACACTAATGCATTGCTGGTGGAATTGTGAACTGAATGAACCATTCAGGAGAGCAATTTGAAACTATGCCCAACGGGCTATAAAAATGTGCATACCCTTTGACCCAATAGAACTTCTAAGCCTGTATCCCAAAGAAATCATAAAAATGGGAAAAGGATACACATGTACAAAAATATTTATAGCAGCTCTTTTTTGAAATTGAGGGATGTCTATCAATTGGACAATGGTGGAAAAAGTTGTGGCATTTGAATGTAGTGGAATACTATTGTGTTATAAGAGATGATGAGCAGCTAGATTTCAAAAAAACTTGGACTTACATGAACTAATGCTGAGTGAAATGAACAGAACTAGGAGAACAGTGTACACAATAACAGCCACACTGCAGGATGACTGATAGACTTGGCTCTTTTCACCAATGAAAGAATCTAAGACAACTCTCCAAGACTCATGATGCTGTCCACATCCAGAGAAAGAACTATGGAGTCTGAATGTATAATGAAGCATACTATTTGCTCTACTTTTCTTATGTTTCTTCTTTCTCATAGTTTCTCCCATTAGTTTTAACTTTTCTTTAGATCATGACTAACGCAAAAATTGTTTAATTATGAATGTATAAGTAGATTCTATATCAGATCACATGCCATCTTGGGGAGTGGGGAGAAGGGGAAAATTTAAAACTCAAAGTATTATGGAAGTGAATGCTGAAAGCTAAAAATTAATCATAAAAAAATAGGCTCCAGAGTCCAGGCGACAACCCAGCAAAAAGGTGATGGGGGATCCTTGCATTCAGGAATACATTAATGGTGTTAGCCTGCCTGCCTGCCTAGGAGAAGGAAGGGGGGCTTTGAATGTTATACTCAGAGACTCTGACCTACTTCAAAGTAAAGGCTTTGGCAAGTTGGACAGGACCTTAGTGATCATCTGGTTCATCATCCTAATTTTATATATGAGGGTCAGAGAGGTTAAGTGATTTGCCTAAGGTCACACAGCTAATTGGTAGTAGAATGGGCTAGAATCCAGATTTTCTCTCTCCTAGTCCCACTTCTCAGTTTTTTCACTTAACCTCCAAGAGCTCTTCGAATGAACACTTTGTCCAAGAGATTCCTGTCTAGGGCTTTGAGACAACCATTGCTGATGTCACAACGCTCACTTTTATCTCTTCTGGAAATTGTTATGGCTCTGGGGTGTATACTTGTCCTTGGACTGTTGGATCTACATCAAGTAGGTTTCCTGAAACTGATCTAGGCTGGACCTATTAATTGGTGCAGGTAGGCTAGATGTCTGTGCTGCCATCTAAGATTAATCTTCTTAGGTCTTGCTGCCCACCAAGAATGAGTACCATGATTCCTTGCCCAATAAGAACCACCCCCTCCCTTTTTTCCTGATTCAAAACTTAAGAGGATGGGCTTTTTCAAAGCTTTTTTTAGGAAATGTAATTCTGCCTCTCAGCATCACACATTTCAGAAAAGGAAAATTTCAGGAATTGCAGAAATCTCAATGGTCAGCTAGAACAAAAATCTTCACGTTGGCATACCCTAAAGAGTAGTCAGATAAACTTAGCTCACGATCTCTTTTTTTTGGCAGCGGAGCAAAGCCCAAAAACAACCTAGGTTCTACGCCTGGTCTTTACCACTCAACGGACCCTAGGCTACAAGGCAAGTCACTTAAGTGTTTCCAAGTGTTAGGTAGCCTCATCTGAAAAAATGAGATAATTGCCCCCTGCTTGCCCTCTCCACCTCATGGCTGTTATAAGAATTCAGTCAGTAACAACAGTAAGAGCACAGCCCGGCCCAGGGTTTCAGCACTACTGAAGTCAGGGTTCATGTGGGCCCAGACACTCTCTCCTCAGGAGATTCCTTCCCTTCACAGCAATGGGGAGTATTATCTATTACAGTATGGTGACGGCAGTGGTTAGGCCACATGTCCTTCCCATCAGTGCCTTCAGGGGCAGGGGTAAGTCAACAGCACTTTCTTTTATCTTGGCTTCCAAGAATATCCCAAATGGCCCTAGGTCACAACTCCCCTACCCTTCTCCTTCCTAAAATAAATGAGGGTAACAAATCAAAGTGGGGGGGTGGAGGAAGGGAGGGAAAGAATCAAGCTCAGATGACTGAGAGAGAGAGAAGGAGATGGGAGAGGAAGGAAGAGGGAAAGAGGGAGGGGGAGGAAGGTGGAGAGGGATGGGAAGGAAGGGAAAGAGAGAGAGGGGGAGAGAGAGAGGGAGATATTGACTCACTCTTAACTGATTAAGCCAAATTAAATACCATAGAGATCCTTTAAAGGCATTTCATAGTGGGAAGGATGGGTTAAAACCTTGGAATTTTCAGTTAAACTAAAATTCCTTGTAGCTTGTAGAACAAGTTACTGTCTCTGAGCCCTACAGCAGGCAGGGGGGTGGCCCAGTAGAGAAATGGACTTGGGAGTCAGGAAGACCTGAGTTCACAACTTATACTAGGTTATCCAACAAACCACTTAACCTCTGTCTACTTCAGCTTCTTCATCTGTGAAGTGGGAATGTTAATAGCATCTTTGTCACAGGGTAATTGTGCAGATCAAATGATATAACATTGATGTAAAGAGCTTTGCAAACTTTAAAGACTAGCTATTATCTCTCCATGTAGTCCAATGAAGGATGTAGTAGTGGTTGTTCATTTTACATCAAGGCCTAGACAAAAGATCACAAGGCCCCCTGTAGAGTTGATATTCACTGTGGGAAGAGTGCTAGACTTGGGAGTCCAATGGGTTTGAAGTTCAATTTCCAACATTACCTGTGTGAAGTTTTTGTCAAGTCACTTCTCCTGGAAGCCTACATTTCCCCCCATTCATAAAATGGTGCCAATACCAGCACTAATGACGCCTCTTTCCAATGGTTGTGCACTTTTGTAAACCTTAAAACTCTAGAAAAAAGCGAATTTTTCATATTAAGGATACTGAGGGGGGAAAACTGGCTCATTAAAGTCATTTTCTAAAATGCCCAGAAGTAAACAGAACTTCAGAAGGAAACACAGACAGGAGGGACAGCTTTGAAAGTACCCTGTTTGATGTATTATATGCTTTTAAAAATACAGAGCAAAAATAGCCCATCACATCTTGCTTCTATCAATACACATCCAAATTCCATGTTATCGATCATGGGATTCATACTACCTGTAACTCTCATCCTCTTCTGCCTCCAGGGCTTTGTCCTGGACTCATACCCTTCCTTTTCCTAACTTTCTATTCTCTACCTTTTCATTCTCAGCACAAAAGAAGCCAAAGTGGGTGTCATATTCCAGATCAGAGTTGTTTGTTGTCTGAGACAGATAACCGCTTGGCATCTCATTATGTTTCAGCTGCAGCTGGATGGACTGAATTGCTGACAGTGCAGTTAGTATGTTGACACTTGACAAGGCCCATTTATACAAGACCTTTGGGGAATTTAAATAGCACAGGAAGCTCCCTCCAAGTACTTTATGTAAATAAAATCAGCTAAACACCTTGGAAATGCTAGGGTGTTTGCTCCCAGGTTTTATCCTGACAGAACAGGTTTTCTGGTCCACCAGGGAGATACCAGAAACCTTAATTAGTCTAAGCCAGAGTTTCCCCACCGCTTTTTTAAATGTTAACACCCAGAGCATCTCAGGATGCTTAGAATAAAGTAGCCAAGATGGGCCAGAAGCAAAGATTAGTGCCAAGAAAATCAATTTCAGAGGAGAATTATGCATTAACTAAATGCAAAGGCAGTCATGCTGTGGGATGAAGCAACCAGCTAGCTATCAATGCCAGATTTAAATGCTTTCTCTTCTCATGCTTAATGCCTGAATTCTGCTTAGTGGGCAAGGGACAGAGGTTACCATCTATCAAGAGTCAGGGAAGGTTAGGACCTGCAGAGCTTCAGGTACTCTCTCACAAACACCCTTTTAAGCCATTAGACAAAGATCTTTGAGAAGCCACAGTTTTGATTATATAATACATCAGTTATCTCTAAGTGTCCATTTTCCTCTGGAGTCAGGTGGCTCTGGTTCCCAGAATCCCTCTGGTTTATGGGAAAACTGTATGCATAGCAAGGTCATTTATACCAGGCTGTTCCAGTGAAGGGTCACCAGGGAATGATCCATAAAGCTCAAAGAAGGAGAAGCACCATTAATCCAGAAGAGTACTGAACAATTTTCTAATTGTTAAGTATGTACAAAAAGTAATTTACAGATAAGATTATGTTTTTTAAAAATGCTAAACACAGGGTTTGGTGCTGGAAAGAATCTTGGAGTCTGCCTACATCAACACCTCCCCCTGCCAATTTTACAGATGGGGAAACTGAGTCTAGGGGAATTGTCCCAATTTAGCAGATCCAGGATTTTGTATTCTACACCGCTCCTCCGCCTTTTCATCTTGACCCGTGATTTATTTTTTTAAAGCACTTCCCTGACTGTATAATTATGACTAGAGTTGGCTTAGAAAATCTGAGAAAATGTTCCCTCCTTCCTTTGCAAAGGTGGGGGGAACTATGGGTGTGGAATACTGTTCTCCTCTCTCACCCTCCTCCCTTTTAGTTTTGATTCTTTGTTATAAGGGATGGCTTATGTATTGTTTAAGTGAAACACGGTATCAATAAAACTTTTAAAAAAGCTACCTTTCTTACACAACTCCTAGAGAATAACAGTACTAAGGATACCACACATGCAATCTATACCTAAGAGATTTTAGCGGGTCCATGAGCTTAAGATAAAAAAAAAAAATTTACATCCTTCCTTTCACTAACCATTGATTTCCTTTGTAATCCTGTGCATTTAGTAACACGATTGTGAGAAAGACTCCATAGGCTTTCCCAGGCTCTCACCATAAGTTGTAGAACCTCTGCTGACCTGCTCTGGTAAAGGGAAAGTTTCCTAACCAGGAGAAACCTCACGTGGATGAAAAGCCAGGTGGCCACAACACAAATCACCGCCTTTGGAAGGCGACCATACATCAGATCTCCACACCAGCCCTGCTTTATTAAAGGGGAGATGTGACATAGCTCCACCAATTAAGTGTCCTAATTATACACCTGGGTTGTGATGACTATGCATCCCTATATCCAGCATCTTACATAAAGAAAAGGCTCGTGTGCTTATAAAAGTCCATTATCATCATAAGAAATGCCACAACTGATACTGTAATCCCACTGATGTCTATAGATCTGAGTATGAGTACTGGGAAGAGGCAAAAAAGATGGGGCAGCTAATTAAAAGGTAAAGATGCTGCCATGTTTTGAGCAGACTGGGAAGGACTCCTCTGTGAGATCTTGCCAACAAGTAATTCCTATGGATGATGCTGGGGAGAGGAAGATGGCTAGACCCACTTCCTAGGCATCTTTTCTGAGGACAGACAGATGGTGTAATGGTAAGAACACTGGATCTGGCTTTGGAGGATTTGAGTTCAAAACATCTCTCCTACTTCTCACCCCTGTGGGCTTCATTGTCCTCATGTGTAAAATTAGGAGGACAAGGTTAAATAAATAAAAAACTCCCTAGCTACAGAAACTTCCAGTTTTAAATCCTATAACCATGACCAGATCTTTGGGAACTATGCCTTGGCCAGAAGAGATAGACGCCTATCCTGGTAATGTCAAAGTCTCATCTATTGACAAATTTAAATAATATACTTTGGTCACAGTCGATAAAATGTTGGGAGTGCCTACAGTCAAGAAGACCAACGTTTGAGTCCTGCCTCTGACCCTTACAAGTTGTGTGACTCTAGGCAAAGTCAGTTAACCTCTCTCAGCCTCAGTTTCCTTATCTGTAAAATGGGGACAATAGCAGTAGCACCTACCTCAAAGGGTTGTTTTAAGGATCAAACAACATAGTATATGTAAAGCGCTAGTTATTGTTACTGCTAATGTTATTTAATCAGAAGTTAGTTTGCAAGACCATGTTTTCATTAAATCCAAACCAACCTCCAAAGATTTAGTGTCTACTATGTTACGTTAGGGGCAGCTAGATGTTACAATGGATAGAGCACCAAAGTAGACAGAGCACTCACTCACTGGCCCTGGAATCAGAAGGGCCTGAGCTCAAACCCAGCCTCAGACACTGTGTGACCCTGGGCAAGTCACTTAATCCTTTTTGCCTTGGTTTCCTCACCTGTAAAATGAGCTACAGAAGGAAATGGCAAAGCACTCTAGTATCTTTGCCAAGATCCTAAATGGGGTCACAAAGTGTTGGATACAACTCAACATGTTATATGAGGCACTGAGGGAGGTATAAAATATTAGACTTTTTCTGCCATCAAAATCAAGGAGGACAGCTATTCAACAAAAACAAAAATAAAATAACATTAGAAGGCATAAATCACTGCTATAGACCATAATGAAGACCTGGGTGTTTGGAATTCTTGAGGAGGGGGGAGTGCCTTCAAACCCCTTTGACCATCTCTAATAAAGGCTCTGGACTCCTTCTCAGACTTGTGTTTTTAAATGCAGAAAATCAAATTACAGGATTACGAAGGAAATCAACTTTGACGAAGGAAGTTATCAAAATAGTCAAAACAAAAAACGCACATTTATGCGCCCTAGGTGAAGAACTTACCAGATCACAGTGGGCTGAAGTGATCAGACACCAAATATTCACTTGAATATTTGGGCTGATAAAGAAACTGGATATGACTTAAAGTATCGACACATCATTATACCAGGATAGTGCTGAAAGAAAGCTTGATAGAAGCATATTTATGGGAACTGCTGAGGTTAGGATGTTAGAAGTTTAAGCTAATTTGTATCAATTATCCTTCCTTCCTTGGGCATCCAGGAATGGTTTGGTTTTTTTTTTTTGATGTTTACTATAAAATCCTTTATTACAGTTCTTTTCTCCAAAGTTCCACTGAGGCATGGAAGGAACCCTGGGTCCCAGAAAACTATATGCCTAGTGAGCAGAAAACCTCAGTACAGAGCTAGCCAAGACCAACCAACCAAGCAAAGTTCTCCCAAACCCATACCCCCAC
The DNA here is from genome assembly GCA_028658325.1 of Potorous gilbertii. NCBI lineage: Eukaryota > Metazoa > Chordata > Mammalia > Diprotodontia > Potoroidae > Potorous > Potorous gilbertii. The sequence goes on from CM053769.1 coordinate 127,566,730, forward strand.
ACTGACTACAGGATGTATTTGAATCAGGGAAGTTTTTAAAAGACTGGATATCCTAAATCATTGAGGCAAAACATCTACATTTCTAGGAGTAGTATGAGAAAAATCAGGGGAAAAAAATGTAGAATCCAAAGAAGGGTTTCTATAGAGGCTATAGAGAAGCTTTATGGAATGAAACGGGGACCTAGTGTTATATCCTTTTTATCTTCTCAAAAACCACAAAGACTCTCCTACATTTCACATTCACATTTTCCCTTTGCTAGTACCACAGAGACACTTTATGTGGCCACAGGCATGAGTCAGCACTAGGTTTCTGTTTTAGCCACTTCATACTGCCCATGCTCCGTACTCCCATTAGTTGATGGTAAGTCTTATCATTATTTTCAGAGAAGGGTCTTCCTGTCTTCAGTTACTCACCCACCAGGGGAGTTACAAGCAGATTACTTATCAGTTACAGTGGTCAGACCTGGGTTTAGTGCTCAACATTTTTAAGATAACTGGTAGGTTTTTATGTGGGCATATTTTTTATGTTATATTATGTCATATTAAGGCTTATAGAAGATGAACAAGAGCCAAAGTAGAGAGCGACATCTTTATGTCATGAGCTCCTTGGGCAGCAATCCTGTGAAGTTTATGGACCTTTTCTCAGAATATTCTTAAATGCATAATACCAAATCTATAGAATTACAAAGGAAACTATTATTATTAAAATTCTAATTTTACCCCACTCAAAGCCAAAGAAGTTGAAATTAAACCTAGGTAGAATTATTAACTCTAAATGAACTTCCCTCCACCTTTTAAAATCTTTAGCTTCCTTCAAAGCTCAGCACAAGGCTTCATCTCCTCTCAAGAGGTTGACTGGTTATCTATTTGCTTTTCCTTCTAGGTGGTAAGTGCTGTCATGGGTCCTGATTGAAGATAAAATCCTTGAGAGAAGAGGCTGTCTTTGTAGCCCCGGCCCCTTGACAGAGTGCCAGCTACTTGCTAAATGCTCATTAACTAAGGCGATAAAAATGTACATACCCTTTGACCCAGGAATACTGCTTCTCGGACTATATCCCAAAGAGATCATAAAGATGAGAAAAGGACCCACAGGTACAAAAATATTTTTAGCAGCTCTTTTTGTGGAAGCCAAAAGCTGGAAATCAAGGGGACGCCCATCAGCTGGGGAGTGGCTGAACAAATACATGAATATTTATATGAACATTCATTTATGGTATATGAATATAAAGAAATACTATTGTGCTATAAGAAATGATGAGCAGATAAGAGTTCGGGAAAACCTGGAAAGACTTACATGAACTAACGCTGAATGAAGTGAGTAGAACCAGGAGAACATTATACACAGTAACAGCCACAGTGTGCGAGGACTGACTTTGATAGACTTGGCCCTTCTCAGCCATGCAAGGATCTAAACATTTCCAAAGGACTCAAGATGGAAAATGCCATCCATATCCAGAGGAAGAACTATGGAGTCAGAATGCAAAATGAAGCAGACTATTTTCTTTTGTGTTATATTTTTTTTCTCATGTTTCTTCCAGTCATTCTAATTCTTTTATGCAATATGACTGATGTGTAAATGTATTTAATAGGAATGTATGTGTAGAGCCCATCTAAGATTGCTTGCCACCTTGGGGAGGAAGGCGGAAAAAATTTAAAACTTATGAAAGTGAATGTTGAAAACTGAAAAATTAATTTGGGAAAAAAAGTAAATTTTCATTGATTAAAAGAAAATGGAGAATGAGTTTATGGATTGTGCTTACAGGCAAGAAAGCTAGGGATCTCTTCAGGTCCATGAAGAAATAAATGCCACATCCCAGTTGAGGGATGGCCTTATCTCTAAAATACTTTATATATCTTTTGAACTCCAGAGGATTTAAATTTTAATGTCAAATCCATATGCAGAGAAACCTTATTCCTCTAAGCAAATGCTTCACAGAAAGTAGAATCTCCTCTCAATAGAGACAAGACTCTTGAGAGTCTTAATAAGTCCAATATAAAAATGAAATTGCATATACATCTCTATTATCTCCTTGTGCTGACTTCTCCTTGCCACCCCACATCTTCCAGGGTCCAGCTACCTGCCATGGTGGGATTGTGCTCAACCCAATAGAGAAAACAAGCTAATTTGAATACTGGCCTCAAAAATTAACTAGAAAGGTTAGTTTGTGAACTCAAAACCTCTCGTTTCTAAAATCAAATAAGAAAAAGTTCATCCATCAATTATTTTGGATCACCTAAAACACTTTGTTATCTGACAGACTGGGTTTCCTTAAATGTTCAAGAAATTGTCACCATGGTCATGGAGCCTGACCTATCTACCATGCACTTCTCAGTCCTCAAGCAAGCCGGACACAGGCACAAGGAACCTGCAAGATCTCAATGATTGATGCTGCTTTGCTCTTTTGTTGTTATTTGTCAATCCTTTTGGTTTCTGTGACCCCATTTGGAGTTTTCTTGGAAGAGATATTAGAGTGGTTTGCTATTTCCTTCTCCAGCTCATTTTACAAATGAGGAAACTGAGGCAAACAAGGTTAAATGACTTGTCCAAGATCACACAGCTAGTGAGTGTCTGAGACCAAATTGGAAGTCGAGTTTTCCTGACTCCAGGTCAGGCAACTCTTCCCTCTCCATTACCTAGCTGCCCAGGTCTATTGATCTTTGTCTAAATAATGACTTCCACAGCAGTGACTGGGATGGATTCAAGTTGGAGGACCGCAGGAACTAGCTCCTGAAGGTGTCTTACAGATCATCTGCTCCAACCCCTTCCTATACGTACAGCAGAGAAAGAGCACTCACTTAGCAATGAGAGCACATGAATTTAAATCCCATCTCTGATACTGCTTTATGATCTTGGGTAAGTAACTTAAATTTCTCCAGACCTCAGTTTCCTCACCGGTAAAATAAGGGATTGGATTAGATTGTTCCCTTCAGGTTCCTGAGTAACTAAGATATCATAGTTTAGAGCAGCTTAAAACTCATGAATAGTGATTAATCAGTTAATCAAAATTTCTGAGGCCAATAAATGATCATGAGTCCTACAATCCAAGGACCCTGCAGGATGTGAGCTCAGTCTAGTGACAAGCTGTCTTTCCTACCCTATCTTCCTCTGTGCTACCCAGGACTCCTTCTTCTCACTAACTGAAGAGGCCTGGGAAGATGGGAACAGAAGAGCCTTAAACAATGGACTTCCCCACCAACAGCCTCACCTTCCTCATTCCTAAACTAAGAGGATTAGACCAGACAAGATGAAATGTGAGTTTCTTTCGATTCTCATATTCTGAGCTGATATGAATGACTGATTAAAGTCTGAGCACTATAGAATGCTGAGTAATGAGGGAGGGGCAGGATCAGGAAGGTTCTGACAAATTCCCTAGCTTGTTGGGGGAAACAAAAACAAAAAGCAAAGGTCAGACCGTGACCATCCCAAGAACAAAAAGCTTCTGATGTTTCTAGGACAAAAATTAGAAACTATAACATTTAAAATTCTTGACAATCTAACTTTATGTTACCCTTTCCCCACCCCCCAAACTTGATCTAAGTCTACATCTATTGGCCTCTTTCCCAAGTTTCCTATACAACAGTCCATCTTTGGCCTTTGACACCTTTGTACATTCATGAAATGTATTTCCTCTTTACCTCCCTATAGACTCTGGACTTTCTCTGCTACTCTATCCTTGAAAAAGCTTTCCCTGACTGTCAGAATCCTCCCAGAACCGCCATATTAAGGAAAGTGCTCAGGCTAGCCATCTCCAGTCATCCTGATCTGTCTGGCCACTGAACCCAAATGACTTTGGAGAAGACAATAAGGCTGGTGACTCTGCACAACCTCTCTGCCTCACTTAAATCCAATTCACTTGCATGTCATGGCATCATCTTCCTGATGTCATGGTACTCTTTGAGGACAGAAGGACAAACCACAACCATTCTTCTCTGGGTTTCTTTCCTGACTATGGACTTCTTTCTCTACCATGCCTCCCCTCAGGGTCTACCTACCTTCTCTCTCCACTCCCCTCCCCACCCTTATGTGTAAGCTCCAAAAGGGCAAGGACAGTCTTTATTTTTGCCTGTTATCTATATTCCCAAGAAGAGGAATATAGCATTTATATAGTGCCTATTATGAGTATGAGTCAGGTACTACGCTGTGTGTGTTTGTCCTTTGTTGCTGAAGAAGACCATGCCATGAGAGAAATAATGACATGACTTGCACTTGACTTTGTTTTGAGTGAGGGAGGGCTGTGCAGGTCACCGGCCTCACTTCTCCTCCACAGCCATCTGAATCCAGTGACCAGATATTCATTAGGATGACTGGAGATGACCCAGGATAAGGTAATTGGGGTTAAGTGATTTGCCCAAGGTCACACAGCTAGTGAGTGAGTGTCAAGTGTCTGAGGTGAGTTTTGAATTCAGGTCCTCCTGACTTCTACACCGGTGCTCTATCCGCTGCACCACCTGGCTGCCCCACAGGCTACGCACTTTACAAATATTACCTTGTTTGATCTTAACAACCCCTCAAGGTTGTTGTTCAGTGCTTTTTCAGTCATGTCTGACTCTTCATGATCCCATTTGAGGTTTTCTTGGCAAAGATACTAAAAGATACTACCATTTCCTTCTCCAATTAATTTTACAGATAAGGAAACTGAGGCAAACAGGATGAAGTGACTTGCCCAGGGTCACATAGCTAATTAAGTGTCTGAGGCCAGATTTGAACTCAGGAAGATGAGTCTTCTCTCCTCCAGGCTCAGCACTACTCTATCCACCATACCACCTAGCTGCCCTCCCAGGGCCTATGGTACTTAATCACTCAAGGAACATGGGAAGAAGGACAGAAGAAAAAAAAGCACAGAAATCTGACCATCTTCGATTTAGAGCTAAAAAGGACCTTCCTATCACAACCACACCACTCTGCAACTGAGGACACTCTGGCCCAGAAAGACTTTAGGTCCATTAACACCAAACCAAGCAAACCTAACACTCTCTCCATTGTGTTCACTGGGCCTGCAGCTTCCCAAGGAGAAATATTCTTCCAAGGTAAAGCAAGATGAACCTTTGGGGAACCTTTGACCTCAAGGCCACATGTGCACTCTAGGTCCTCAAGGGTGGTACTTTGATTGAAACTTCACAAGTTTCCCCTCCCCTAACACATTCTCTTTGGCACTTCCCTCATAGCTCAAAGTAAGAGATCAAAAGGAAGTCTTTTCAGAGGTCACCAACAATCCCAAGACCTTTCTCTTTGTGTTTCAGGTTTTTCCCTAAGCTCCACCCTCTGGGGGAGGAGGGGCACTCTAAACCGGCTTCTCCAGAATGCCTGGTTTGATAGTATAATGCATTCCGGGCTCAGTCTTGGAAAAGGCAGTTCCATCTTAAGCCAGGGGGCTTACAAAACCTTGTAGAACACAGTTCAGTTTCCCCAAACACCCTTCCTACCAACACAACCCCACCTGCTCTGCAAGGAACTCTTAAAACTTTTCTTCTAGGTTTATCAAGTTTGAGTAGACAAGGACCTTCACCCTATCCTCATTACCACCTTTGCCTAAGCAATTTTCCCCTTCCCATAAATGCCTTCCCTCCTTCCTAAGTAAACTTGGCCAATCTTTGAGGGTTATCTCTTAAAGGAAGCCTTCCTAACTCTTCTGGTCCACATTCACCTCTCCCTTCCTCTCTCCCACCAATGTGAAAAGTCCTTATTGTCTAGATAATTAATCACTTCTTGTTTTTCATGTATAAGTGACCTCCCTGCCTTCAGATGTCTCTACTACTTCCTTCAAGAATCATTTCCTAGCTAAACAAGTTGTAGCTTATTGATGTAATGGAATATTATAGTTCCATAAGAAATGGTGAGCAGTCAGACTTCAGAAAAGCGTAGAAAGACTTACATGAACCGATGCTGAGAATCAAGGGAACACTGTACACAGTATCAACAGGAACAATTTTGATAGACTTAGCTCTTCTCTGCAATGATCTCAGACAATTCCAGCAGAGTCGTGATGCCAAGTGCTGTCCACATCCAGGGAAAGAACTATGGAGTCTGAATGCAGATCCATGCACACTATTCTCTCTCTCTTTTTTCTTTTGCTTTTTCTTTCTCGAGGTTTTCCCTTTTGTTCTGATTCTTTTTTCACATGACTAATGTGGAAATATGTTTAATATGATTATGTTTATATGTTTAATATGATTGCACATGTATAGCCTAGATCAGATTACATGCTGTCTTGGGGAGGGAAGAGGGGAGAAGGATGGAAATTTGGAATTCAAAATCCTACAAAAGTGAATGCTGAAAACTAAAAATAAATTTTTAAAAATGGATAGATTACTTTCTCTAGCTTTTATGGTTAATCTTACGGGAGAGGAGAAAACCTTCGAAGCAGAGGGGTACAAACCAGTGGGTCCATTGAAGGATTTTTATCATTGGCTATAATAATAGCTAGCATATATGTAGGGCTTTTAAGATTTGCAAAGTACTTTACATATGCTAATATCACTTCATTCCCACAATGACCCTGGGAGGTGCTATTCTCACCCCCATTTTACAGATGAGGAAAACTGAGGCAAACAGAGCTGAAGTAACTTGTTTAGGCTTGAACAGTTAATGACTATCTGGGGTAGCCTTTTTTTTTTAGGTCAGGTCTTGACTCTAGTTCAGTGGTCTATCCCCCTTGCTACCTGGTTACTTCTGATTATGCACAGCAAGCATGTGTTTAAGGGATTAGCAGTGACTGCCTTAGACAAACCCCAGAAGAAATGAGGCAAGTATCCTGAGATTCTTGGCCCAAGCTGAAAACTCGTCTAGAAAAATTTTGTCTGGGGTTCATCCCTAATTCTGACCCATTATCTGTAGCAATACCACAGGACACAGAACCTGAACACCAGAAACAGCACCATGGGAAATTTGCTTCAACTGCTAGGTGGGATTGTACCAAACCTCTGTCATAATCTTATTTATTTTGCAACCTTATAACACATAAGTCCAATTATAGTGCCCTTTGACTATTTTAACAAATATTACTTCTTTGGAACAAAGCAACATACAGGAAGGAAAATTTCTTAATTTTTTTCCTTCAGCAGTTGTTAACATTTAAAACTAACAATGGTTTGGAAGCTGGCTTGCCTAAGGGGATGATACTAACCCCTCTGACACCTGACCTGCCCTTCATCCTCAGGCCAAATAGTCTCCTGGCCAGTCACAACTCTGACTAGCTGAACATGATGCTGAAGATGGTTGTCAAGCATTTTTTTTTAAGTACATTAACCTACAAGCAAAGCCAGGGGTGGGGAAAGAGGTGTTTTAACATAGAACTGAGCCTCAGGAAACTGAGGGGATAGCACAGACCTTCCTAGGACCCTATTCCATGAGAGAGGAAGCCACCCCAGTGAAGGAAGGAGCCATGGTATAACAGACAGGCTAGCAAAAACAGTCATCCTTCAGTTTCTCCGGAGGGCCCTGTTTCCTACTGGGGAAAGAGAAAGTAGGACTGGAGCCAATTCCCTCGGATCTGAGTGGGATCAGGTTGGGCTGTGGCACCTGTTTGAGTGAAAAGATGAGGTCATCAAGAGCTGATTCAATCTCTCAGCTACTGAAAGCACTAAAAAAAAGGAGACAGCCCGTCAGGTGCCAGTGACTCAATTGTCTTCCCTTCCCCACCTGTCAATATTAAATGCCCAGTTACTAACATCCCACAACTGAGTCACCAACTTACTAAAACTAAGAGTGGTTGGCTTTCATTTCAAACAGGAAATTCACAAGGGCACAAATTGGGCTTTGATCTAACTTCCTTATCAGTGTACCCTCCTTTCCCACATAGACATATTTTTAAAAAAAGAATTTATGATTTCATCTCTTGTTTGCTCTAGAACCAAAAGAATGAGTTATGTTTCTAGTTCTGTCCAGATCCAATAGAACTCATCTATGAAGCTGTTTAAAGAGAATGCGTCTCTCAATCTGCTAAAACATCAATTTCTGAGCTAGGAGATACAGAACACTCCTATCCTATGCAAGAGTCAAGAGAGATGGGGAAATGACTATGAAAGAATACAGAAGTGGTTAAGAAAAAAAGGGGAGTGGGAGTGGAAATCTCTTCCTGTCAGCCAAGTAGGTGCCAGACACTATGGTAAGCACTAGAGATACAAAAAAAGGAGACAAAAACAAGGTTCCCGTATCAAGGAACATACATCTAATGGGGGAGACATGTACAAAAACTAGGTAAATACAAAATAAATTGGAGATATTCCAATACTGAGATCTAATCATGTAGGAAGGGAGCAGTTAGGTAGTACAGTAGATAGAGGGTCATGTCTGGAGTGAGGAAGACCTGAGTTCAAATCTGGCCCTTAGCACTAGCTCTGTGACTCTGGGCAAGTCACTTAACCCTGTTTGCCTCACTTTCTCCAGTATGTTTGCCAACAAAATCTCTAAAGGGGTCATGAAGAGTCAAGTGTGACTGAAATAACAATTAATGGGAGGGGGCAGGGGGAAGATGTTCACAGGATCTCTGGGTGCCAATATCCCAACTGGGAAGTCATATTATCTCCAAATCAGCTCAGAAGCCAGTGGCCTACTTAGGTTTGGGGAATCAGCAATTCATCAAGGCAGGAAAACTTGGGAAAATACAGTTGTCTTTCCTGACACAGGACAATATTTCTAACACCTGAATCCACAAGGGGATGGAGGTGGATTTTAAGATCACAGAGTTAAGACTGGAAGGAATCTTAGAGATCTCAGGATCTTCCCAATCTCATTTTACAGACCAGAGAACTATGGCCGAGACCTTAAATGACTCACCCATTGTCACCATGGAACCAAGTGGAAGAACCAGAAACTGAATGAAACACTCCCAACTCCAATCCAACACTGAATTTAACTGCTGTTCTGACCTGGGATACTCTTGTCAGCTAGCAATGTGGATTAACCTCCAGGCATGGGCCACCTATAATCTAAAGCTTTCCCTGAGCCTTTTAGTCTTATAACAACCTTGGGAGGTGGTAAATCCCCAGTTGACAGAAGGGGAAACTGAGGCCTGGAGAGATTAAGTAACATGGGAGGGATTCACGCAGCTAAGGAGGCTAGGCTTCAAAACCAGATCTTACCTTATTTCAAATCCAGTGCTCCCCCCACTATACCCCTCAGTTCATCAATACTAGTACCAGAGGAAAAATGATGCAGCAAAAGTATACTTGAGCCACAAAAAAGATTTTCTCTTCCAAAAGCGTCTCCATTCTCAGTTTTATTTAATCATTTTTTTCAGTCATAACTGACTCTTCGTGACTCCATGTGGTGTTTTCTTGGCAGAGATACTAGAATGGTGTGCCATTTCCCTCTCTAGCTCATTTGACAGATGAGGAAACTGAGGCAGAGTGAAGTGATTTCCCCAGGGTCACACAACTAGGAATTATTTGAGGATGGATTTTAAACTCATGAAGATGAGTCTTAGATGCTCTAACCACTAAGCCACTTAACTGCCTATTTCTATTCTATCACCAATTAAAAAGAATTTTTCTTGGGAAATCAAGGTAGTTAAGCTCTTTAAGGTCAGTTCAAATTTAACCTGCTTCCTAAGACCCCTCCAGAACACCTCCCTTTAGGTCTTACTTATCAATTGCATTTCTTGGGTCATTTTATCAAGTATAAAGTGTCTTATGATCCAGTTGGGAGATTACCACCACCACCATGCTAACTCCAACCCCATCTCTGCTCCAGGAATCTGCCTGCTTTTGTATCATATTCCTATGCCCTGCACTTCCAGTAAGCAAACACTTCTGGGTTCATTAGAATGAAAGGAATTCTAAGTGGCATTTTGCTCAAAGCTGAAAAATGACCAACAGTAATAGAACACTGTCAAGCCCCAAGAAATGAGGAATCAAGAGCAGTGTTCACAATGACAGTGCTAACAGAACCAAGACCACCACTGTCATAAAATGCTTCCAAATTTGGCTTAACTGCAATGACCAATATTGGTTCCAGAGAAGTGAAGAAAAAATATGAGATGAGAATTCCACGTGGGAAATGATGCACACATATACATAGATTCCACTGTTTTTTCAGGATGACTTTGCCCAAGTATTTATTACACGGTAAAATGCAATGAGCAGTAGAGTGGGAAATGATCCCGGTGTTTAAAAAAAGCATGAGAACTATTAATTAGGGGGGAAATAAACCAAGAAATATAAATAGTAAGTTTCTTTTGAGTTGCTACCAATGACAAGAATTGAGAGCTCCTAAGAATATCAGGCAGGAGAGGGAAGGGGAGAAAGAAGGGGGAGGGAGAGAGAAAGAGAAGGAGAGAGAGGGGAAAGGAAAGGGAGAAGGGGGAGTGGGTAGAGGGGGGGAAAGGAGAGGGAGAGGGGGAGATGTTCCATAGGGCAGCATAAAGTGATGGACCCCTAATGCCATCTGCTTGTTCTCAAGCTCCAAAATCTAACTTCTCATCTGCTGCTTCCCTACTCAGACATGTGGAACACAAGATGCCTCACCTGATCTTCACACCTGGGATGCAAATGAGCAGCTCTGGACTGGGAACCGGAGCCTAGGGGCTTAAGTGAGTGAGGTGTCACACAAAGTGCTCCACTTTACCTGGATAACTCCTGGAGCATCAGTCAGCAGAGGCCTGTCTACAAGGATCCACTGCCCTGGCTGAAGCCTCTAATTTAATCTCATAACAGCAAGGTCGCCCTTTCCTAACAAAATTCACTTTACAATCATTTCCCTCTAGGGAGGCATGTTCCTCTGCCTAGTGAGCTCAGGAAACCCTGGTTCCAGCCAAGTCCCTCAAAGACCTTCAAAGTCTTCAGTTGCCTCATCTGTAAGGAAAAGGGGTTAAACTAAATGATGCCTAACATTCCTTCTGGAACGTACAGTCTAGGTATGCATGCCATAAAATAAAAATTAAAAAAAAAATCCAATGTACCCCACAACAGGGGATCTCTCAATGACAATACCTTTCTAAGCAAATCTTCCAGCGATGGTATCAGTGGATGGAGAAGGGTTGCAAGTCCCTACGTCAAAAAACTACCCTAAACTTAAATGCATTCAAAAGTGGGAAAGTATTTTAGCATTTTACAAGCTGTTCTAATTATTATATGCTACATTAGCCAATTATCTCACTCAGTCCCAAGAAGTTGACCAGTCAGTTCACTTGGAACTTTACCTGGTTTTCATTTTCTTTTAAATTACATGTAAGGACAATTAACATTCAATCATTTAGAATTCTGAGTTCCAAACACTCTCCCTCCCTCACCTCTCCTCTCCCTAAGTTTACCAGTTTTTCAAATGAAAGTTCAAACCTATCAATATGTTCCTGTCCTAACATTTTAGTGGAACACACACACACACACACACACACACACACACGAGCCTAAGGGAACAAATTCTCATTGTTTCAGATTACAGAGTCACAGGCTACATGTGTTCAATTGGAATAAAATCTCACAGAACACAGGTCTGAACAAAAATTAGGAGGAAATTTAAGTTTACATGTGGGGGATTTAGAATTATATGAAAAAAAGTCAACAGTTCCTACCCTTTTACCCAGAGCACCTAAGTAGGGCAAAGACAGAAATATTCCATGTTGCTCTTTGTGGCATCAAAAAACACTGGAAACCAGGTGAATGCCCACCAACATAGGCTACACATGCTGGCATGTAAGTGGGATGGAACATCACTGCACCACAGCAAACTGTATAGGGGAAATTCCAGACAAACATGGAAGACGTGTATGAACTGAATACACTAATCAGAGCCAAGAACTACAAGAAGGCAGAGAAAAAATAAGTCTAAAGGCCAAGTGATTGTAATGAGCAACCCTGGCCCTGGACAAGAAGGGAAGCTCTTCCCTCTTTTCAGTAGAAATGGGATGAGAGAGCTATGGGTATGGAATGTTTAATAGGCTGTCAGATATAATTATTATGGTGCTTGGTTTTATTTAACTTTTTTTTAATTGAATATCCAAGCATATTCAGAAATGACTGATAAAGTAACATCAAAGTGAACACTGGGTGGTACATGGCTGTAATCCTTGCTTCTGAAGGAGGCTGGTTTGAGCTCTGAGAGATCCAGCTCTGAGAGATAACTGGTTGGCTTAAGAAATTGGGTGTCCCCCTTAAATCAGCAGCCCCTCTTTCTTGTGGAAGTGTGGAACACCCAGCTTCCTAAAGGAGAACAAAGAAGCCCAAGTAGGAAACATATGGAGAAAAGCTTTCATGTCAGCCATGGGTTCAGAGCCATTCCAGTTTGAGTGAGAGAGCCCACAGGCTTCCCTGGCATCCTTCAGGTCTCTAAAATCTCACATACAGGAATCCTCTCGGAATTCCTCTTGTCTCTAGGGCTCTTCCCTCCATTGATCACTTTCAATTTACCCTGCAAATACTTTGTTTAGACATAGTTGTTTGCATGTTGTCATCCTTGTGAAATTGTGAGCTCCCTAAGGGTAGAGAAAGTCTCTTTTCTTAGGTGCTTAGCAGTACCTGGCACATAGTAGGTATTTGTTCATTCTCATCGAATGACCAAGATGATGATAAGATATTTGCTGTAAAGTGTCTCTAGAAATTGAGAACCAATGACCAACTAGAAAGATGAGGAAGCAGTCCAATCTTCCCCAGCTTCCCTTCCTCCTTCTCACAAGGTTTCACAATAAAATCAGACTGCTTTTCCTAATCTAAAATATGAACTTAAAAAAAAAAAGCCCACCTCCAATATGCTGTACTAATCGAGGGTGGTGGGAAAAACCAGACTGAATTAAATTTTCTAATGAAAGGCATTCTGATCTATGGTAGTGTTTGCAGAAGGATGTTTGCTTAGCACACATGGGGAGCCAGGCAGAGAACTCACCTAGCTTGTTTGATAATCAACTGCTAAATGGGAGAGAGCAAGGAAATGGAGCCCAAAGGGGCACATATCTGGGGGTTTTAAAGCATGAAAAAATTACTACAGTAGCTGCCAAATCTTATGGATTCCAACTCCACAAAATCTCGTGCATCACCCCTCCCCCCCACTCTACTCACGGAGCATCTACCTTAATTCAAGCTCTTCTTACTCACCTGGATTGCTGCAATCAACTCTGGCACCCCCTCCAATTCACCTTCTACCCATCTGCTAAAGTAGTATGCCCAACACCCAGATAGGACCATGTTACTCAGCTCAAAAAATGCCTCAGATCAAGGACAAAATTCCAATAGCCTGGTATTTAAAGTCCCCCACAACATGATGCTCACTTTTCCAGTATTCTGATTTAATTACTCTTCATTCCAATCAAGATATGACGTTCCCTCAAATACAACATTCCAATCTTCCACACTCCTGGTGCACTCCCACCTACCCCATATCTCTTGGGATTCGTAAGTCTTTTGTCATCCTCTTTCCCCACCCCACTCCCCAGTTATTAGAGCTCCTCCTCTCAAAATTACAGAAGCACAGAAAGGACTCTAATGGTCTTCTAGTCCAAGTCATACTACTATCAAACAACAACAATGTAGCCAACAAGTGTTCATCTAATCCTTTGTTGGAATACCACACGAGAGGGAATCTCACTAATTTTTTCCTTACTTTCAGCCTAAATTTGCTTCTTAATATACATTGTCTCTACTTAACTGCGCCCAGTAGAATGGAAAACCCTTGAGGGTAGGGATTGTTTGTCTTTGTATCCCCAGCACAGTGACTCATGTCTTTACAGCATTGTGATGTGCAAGGAGTAAACTTGGATTTTAAAATGGAAACAGAACAAGGAGCAATTTTCTCTTTAGGTTAATAAAAATACAAGGGAACATTTCTGAAAACAAGCCAGTTTTTACAATTCCAGTCTCAAAAGCTTAAGTTGTTCTTTCTCTTTGCCCATTAGAGTTTTCTGCTGGAAGAACTAAGTCTAATTCCTTTACTATAGAAAAGGGCACCCCTATGAGACACTGTTACCCTTTGCACACAGTCTTATAATACAGTGGTATATAAATGCATCAGGGAGGAAGCATGCAAAGTGCTCGGAGAAGTAGGAGGGGAAAGGTAATGGGAAATGGTGGTGTGTAATCAAAGGTTTCCTGAAGAAAGGGGCCTTTGAGATAGACTTTAAGGGATAGACAGAAACATCAAAAGGGATTGAAGGAGGCCACTCTGGGTGTACAGGAAGATTACCTAAGGGACAGACAATAGTCCAATTTGGTTGCAATGGAGGCAAGTAATTTGAAATAAAGCTGGAACTCAAAGAAGAGATGGAGGTGGTGGGACTGAAGTAGAAACGGAAGGGAAGGAAGGGAGGGATACAGGAAGGAAGCACCTACCACTAGTTTTCCTCGCTGGAATCTGCAATAGATACTATGCCTATTTACTCTGGGCTGATGGTTGACTCAACTTAATTCAGGCAACATTAATTCAGCACCTTCTTGGCAAGGTACTAGATATACAAAGACAAACACAAAAAGGTATGCCTCCCCACCAAAAATACCCCATATCATTGATGTGTTAATTTATCTAGCATCTAACAAAAAAGGTGGAAGGAAGTCCCAAAGTGTTGCCTATAGTAGCATGGATCATAGGGTCATCGATACAGAGCTGAGAGGGATCTTAGTGGACATTCAATTCCAACCTTCTCATTTACAGAGGAAACTGAGGCAGAATGTCTTACACACAGCTAGTTAAGCATCTGAGGTGGTCTTTGAACCATGGTCTTCCTAACTTCAAGTCCAGCTACTATATCTCTAATGCCTGCCTCTGGTTTTCCTTAAATGCTAGTGAACAGCCCTTGGTACCTGAAAGGATAGAGCTTCCCCTTCTTTGATTTCTCCCTTTTTCTGTATGGCAAGAGAAAAAGGAATGGAAGTTTCTTACTAGCCTTCTCTTTAAGGCAGCAATGCATCTTTTACCAACATCTATCAGAGACTCAATAGGAAAAAAGAAAAGTTTGGGGTCAGTTACACTGACTACAGAAGAAAGAAAGGAATTCCAAAACAGGATACAGGATTTGCTTTCTTAGACCAATTTAAGTAGACATCAGATATATTGATTCTATCAACTTTCACTGAATCTTTCAAAAGTGAGGAAAATGGGGGATTGATGATGGAGAATGATGAAGGGGCAATTTGTGAACCTATGTGCAGAAGAAAAAGGTATCCAAAACTCAAAGCCAAAAAACCTTTCTCTATAAAAAAAGACATCCAGGAATGACACAGGAGAAAAATCTGAGGGGAAAAATGGTAAGCTCAACTATTTCCCAAATACAACCTTTCTGTTATTAAAATCTGTCTTTCTGGGTGCCTTTTATGTGTGACCTTGCCCCACTGGAATGTTGTAAGCTCCTTGAGGGGACTGTCT
The DNA here is from genome assembly GCA_028658325.1 of Potorous gilbertii. Taxonomy (NCBI): domain Eukaryota; kingdom Metazoa; phylum Chordata; class Mammalia; order Diprotodontia; family Potoroidae; genus Potorous; species Potorous gilbertii. The sequence goes on from CM053769.1 coordinate 127,582,016, forward strand.
GATTCACTTGTATTTGTATCTCCATAAGAAGTTAGTCATTTTCAATAACAGATTTAAATTCATAATGGAACTCATAAGTCTTCATTTACCAACAGGGATGATGATGCTCTTGTATTTCCAAACACCAAAGAAAAATCTTGAGGTAAAAATGGAAGGAGGTTACAAAGGGCTGGAGGGTAGGAGGTGACTAGTGGTTTCTACTTTTGTTCCACTACTATTCCCTCAATATTCTATAGCTTTTGCTTCTTCAAAGGAATTATTTTGTCTAACTCTATAAAGTAAACATTTGGTAGTTGAACATATAAGGTTGAATATATAAGTTGAATATATAAGGTGTGTGTGTACGTATATATATATATATATATATATATATACGTACACACACACGTACACACATACCTTATTAAGGAAAATACTTCAAGTCTTTAACTTTTTCTAACGGCTACAGAACTAGTATTATGAAGCCTTTCTTTGACTATCCTCCTAACTTTTCAATATTTATGCAAACATGTAACAGAAAATACAGGCACTCTGGCACAAGTGGAGAGTGACCTGACCTTAGAGTTATAGACCAATCACAACGTCTCAGTGCTTATAAGTAACTAACTAGTAGTTGCAAAATAGCTGCTGATCTACATTGGCAAAAACTCCCTTTACTGATGAGATCACAGATCCAGCCAATATTTTACATATACTGTACATAAAGAAACTCACATACACATTCTTACAGTGTTCTACTATGTACTAGGGAAAAATACAATGAGTAAATAAGACATGGTTCCCTGTGCTCATGCAATTTAGTTTAGGAACTCATTTTCTCTGAATTTCTATAACATTTGCAGTATTGCACAATTTAACTATTGAATAATATTTGTTTCAAAAACGTGCATACCCTTCAACTCAGCAATATCACTTCTAGGACTGTATCCCAAAGAGATCTAAAAGAAGGAAAAGGTCTCACATGTACAAAAATATTTATAGCACTTCTTTGTGGTGGCCAAGAACTGGAAATTGAAGCAATGTCCATTAACTGGGGAATGACTGAACAAGTTGTGGTATATGAATGTAATGAAACGCTATTGTGCTATAAGAAATGATGAACAGGACTTCTAAAAAGCCTGGAAAGACTTATATGAACTGATGCTGAGTGAAATAAGCAGAACCAAGAGAACATTATATACAGTAACAGCCAGAGTGTGGGAGGACTATTATTTCTGATAGACTAGCCCTTCACAGAAATGCAAGGACCTAAAATATTCCCAAAGGACTCTTGAGGCAAAATGCCATCCATATCCAGAAAAAGAACTATGGAATTGAAATGCAGAAAGAAGCAGGCTATTTTCTCTTGTGTTATGTTTTGATTTGGCTTTTCTCATGGTTTCTCCCCATTCATTTTAATTCTTCTATGCAATATGACTAATGTGAAAATGTGTTTAATAAGAATGTATGTGTAGAACCCATATAAGATTGCATGCTCTCTGAGGGAGGGAGGGAGGGGAGAGAGAAAGCGGAGAGAAGAGGGAGAAAAATTTAAGACTTATGGAAGTGATTGTTGAAAACTTAAAACAAATTAATTTTTAAAAAATTTAAAAAATAATATTTGTTTCCTAATTATTTCACATGTGCTTATTTGGCCTCTCCACTTACGTTGCAACTGATTGGAAAGCAAGGACAAAAAATGAGTATCTAAGGTAAGCGATGACCTCAAATCTTGAACTTCAAATCCAGCACTTTAGGCTGTTCTTGGGAATAAAAAAGACCTCCTACCAAATAAGCACATAATCACAGTGTGACCAAGGGCCAGCCTTCAGGCAACTGTTTAAAATTAAGTTACAGTTGAATTGCTCAGAAAGGGGTGGGGGAAGGGAGGAATTTCAACATCGATTAAAAAAAATCACATCCTCATTTGAAAAAAAAGTCAATAGGGAAAACTAAAGTGAAACAGCAGCTCTCACAGTGAAACTGGAAGATACCATATTTCACTCATTTAGACAGTGAATAATATTCCAAACTTTCTCCTCACTTGTTCAGGAAGAAACTCAAACATAATTATGATGGCACTGTGATAAGGCCAAGAAATGACCAACTCAATCACATGCTTTTCCTCTGAGTCAATTATCAGGGCTGTTTTTTTAAAATCAATACCTATAGGAATATTATCAGTTCCATTTTTATCCCTAAGAAGAAAAATTCAATACTTTGCAAAGATGGGGGAGGAGGGGACGCTTTTAAATAATTTAAGACATTAGCTTTAGGTCTTGTACAAGATAATGAGACAAAAGAAAAGTAGAGACGTTGGCAAGTTCAGTAAGTATTTGTTGAGGCGGGGATAATTTCCAAAGAGAAAAGGAATTTGCTACACACAGAAAACCCAACAAACATAAAGGTTAATTTCATCAAAACTCGAGCTCCAACAGGAGGGAGCCAGTCCTTTACCCGCTCCCGCCCACAATCCAAAAGCTGATCACTTTCCTAGGTCATCAATTCCCCACCCACCCCCTGGGGCTGGGCACCGGAACGGAAGCCGTTCCCCTCCCCCACAGGCCTCTTACCTTGGCCCAAGGTTCGGCCTCGCTCCAGGTGTGGCCGGGGCACCTCGAAGGTATAACTTTCGGAGGCAAAGCCCGGACGGCAATGCTCCGTGTCCTCGCAACGCCATAACGACGCCTAAGGGGGGAAAAAGAGAGATTGGGGTGACGGAGCTGGAGGGGGTTGCCTTCCTCCCCCGCACCGAAACCTGCCAGCCTCGCCCCAGTGGGGGTGGGGGTGAAGACGGGCTGGTCCCGGGCCCTAGCCGCTCCCTCCCCACCAGAAATCCGTACAGCCGGCTGCTCCCAGGGGACTTGGAGAGTTTTGCTGAGGGACGAGAGGCGGACCAGAGTCAGCTCCGTCCAGCCCAGACGGGTCAAACTTCCCAAATCAAAGCGACATTTCTCCTCCCTCGCAACCCGATCCCATCCAGCCAGAATCCCTGGGTCACCCTCCCCTCTATCCATCTGCCCTCCTCCAAACATTCACACGCTCCCCAACTCACTCTTACAGGAGATTCTCACCCAGAGAAATGCCCCCTTCAGTCACAGATCCCATTAACCCTAAATACACTAGATTCCCCCCATACACCAGCTCTCCCCAGGCTCATCTCTCCCCCTGCCCAGATCCACCACTTACAGCGTGACTTCAAGGCCAGCTCAGAGTTCTCTCCTAAAACTTTGGGTACAATGTACCAAGCCCCCCCACCACATACACACACGCACAGACCCCAGAGAAAAGGAGTAGGGTGGCGACCGAGGGAGGTGCCCGATCGGCGCTAGGGTCCCCTAAGCCGTGCGTCTCCCCACTTGCCCCTTCGGGGCAGTGAGCCAGCTCGTGGGCTGGAATACCCCTCGAAAGCAAACTTCAGTTCGCGAGGAGAGTCCCGGGTGCTGGAGTTAAGTTCGGTCACCCATGGTGGGGGGGTGGGGTAGGAAATGAGCAGCGGAGGCAAGGGGAGCTTAGGGCAAGTGAAGGGAGGAATCAGAGAAAGGGATGGGTGTGAGGAGGGCTGCTCTGGGCTGTGAGAGGCCGGGGGTAGCAGAAGTTCTCTCCAGGGCAAGGATCAGCGTCTCCCCACACCTTTCCTTCATCCACCCGGAAAGTGCCCCATCCCCCTCTCGCTCCGGGGCTTTACCTGCAGCAGCAGCAGGAGGGAGGTAAGGCTGAGACACCAATTCCGCCTAGTGCCCATGGTGGGGGCGCGGGGGTGCGGCCGCAGCTGGGGCAGGAATGCGGCAGGGGCTGGGGCCCGAGCGGCGCAGCTCGTCGGAGGCGCAGGTGGACCACTTCCAGGGGCCAATACTGCGGCTCCGAGCCAGCGGCCAGCCAGGTGAGCCCCGAGGGACCCGCCCCGCAGAGCTGCTGATTGGCCCGCACGCACACCTGCGCCGGGAGGAGCCAATGAGACAGTCGGGATGGCCTAGCCCAGCCCAGGCAGCTCTCTTTCCCTTCCCTGCCCTGGAGTTCTCAGGCTGTCTACCCACTCCGGGCAACTGATCACTCCGCTTTCTAGCCCTCGGAGTCGTGACTTCCCAAGTCTAAGCCAGAAGTTGGACTTCCGATCTTTCTCCGGTGCTTGAGGTGATCTGCATCTTGGAGAGCCCGGACAGTCCACAGCCGGACACCGAGCGGTACACATTCTAAAGAGTGGCATTGGTGGGAGAGCGGCTGCGAGTAGGACAGAATCTCACTGCGAGATTCATTGAGAATGTCTTCTTCCTAAGTCCCATATTGTCTGGTAGAAACTGGGAGTGGGGGTGGGAAAATTCCAATACGCAGTGAGAGCTCTGAGCCAGGGAATCTCCTTCTTACACTGAAGTAATTCATAGGCATCTGAACCTTTTGGGAAATGTCTTTTGATCATCTTTTATAGTGTGGTAGATTCCCACAGGTGAAAATAGTCCGCACAATCCAACCCCTCCTGAAGTAGGAATCCTCGCTTCAGCGTCCCTGAAAAAAGGTTAAATCGTCGGAATGTATTACTAAATCCCAGCCCTCTTTCTCCCCCCTCCCCAACTTTCCTGCTTCTTCTTACCTGGGGATGGTCTTCATCTTTTCTGCCTATGAGGACTCCTATTAAGTACAAAAACATTTCCAGAGCACCAGTGACTGTAGTTGTACTATTAATGACAAAAAACTTTCTAAGCGTTCATAGCAACTTTAACATTATTGGTAAAATACAAATGTGTTCAAAACCTTTGCAACCGTGTTTCCATAATTCCAAAAAGTTGCATATTATTAGTTGGACTTAAATAAAAAATCCAAATGACAATGATTGGTAGGCAGATTACATACTAGTCAAGTGCATTATTTGGAGTCTAGCCAACCACTATTACACATTTATTATGTACTGTGCACTTCCATAAGAGCTGGGAAAAGATTGAGAGCTAAGGTCCTGGGACTATAACCAGGGGATGCAGATAGAAGCAAAAAAGAAAATCTGCCCTCAAGGAGCTTACTTTTTAAAGGAAGGAAGACTCACCTAAAAGAAAGCTAAAAGCTGCTGGGAGGGGAAAAGAAAGAAGGAACCTATTGAGAAGGAACCATGGAGAAAGAAGTGAAGAATCAGTCATTTCAGAGGAATGAAAGAGCATTATGGCTGACCTGAATTCTTCCTTAAAATAAAGGTTTCAGGAGAAACTAACCAAGCAGAAGAAGGAATCTCCCAAGTTGAGAAGGTAGCAAAGTACAGGGCATCTCCCAGGGTGAAATGGCATCAGGGTACAGCCACCTTCCACAGTAAAAAGGATGCTTTTGAGCATGGTGACTTCCCAAGCTAAGAAGACTGTTGGAACATGGTCAAGAAAGAAGTTCTCAGAGTCAGAAGCAGAACTAGAGAGATTGGTGTTAAATAAAAATTAAAAAGTTCATAGGGGTGGGAGAATATAGATTCCCCTATCACTTGAAAAAACCCTTGCTAGTTGTCATCCATCACAAGCTGGGAATCACGGATCTAGAAGATTTTTAAGCCCACTTCCAGTAACGAATTCTAAGACCATCTTCTAAACCTGGAAGGAACTTGATATCACGTAATTTATATTCAAGTGTGAATATCATGTCACAAATTCAGAGTTGGAAGGGACAACTCCAGCTGCCTTCCCAGTGTTTCAACCTCCTCCCCCAGATTTGTCCTGGACATTCCATTTGGGCAGATGTCAGAAGTAAGGTCAGTTTTCTTGTCAGTAATTCATATTTTACTTTTACTTTAAAACAAAATTCAAGATATTTGCCTACACCAAAGCAATGCCATTCTTGTCAACTGCACTTAGAAGATGTGGCATATTTTACTTGTAGGTCTGTGTAGTGTAGACTTCAAACAGGGTAATCATGAAAGGTATTCTCATTTCAATACTTTTCTCAGCTATGGCTCCTTTGGGATTGAAAGAGGAAACAGGAACAAATAGAGGAAGTTTAATATGGGGCAAACACCTAAAATAATGTCCAGAATGCCAAGCCCCCATTAATCAATCAACGGGCATTTATTAAGCACCTACTGTGTACCAGGTATTGAAGTAGGAGCAAGAAATAAAAATATAATGAATCAAAAACTTAAGTTTTATAGGAGATGACAAATAGATAAATGTATGGATAGATAGCTAGATAGTAAATAGATGGATGGGTAGATATGTATGTATGAATATTCACATACATATTATATATCTGGATACAAAGACAGTTTCAGCTGAAACTTAAAACTGCACAGATTTTTGAAATACCCTGTATTTAACTATTTTGCATTTATTTTATTTTTATATATATTTATATTATATATGTGTATATCTATATCTATTCACATAAGCTTTATTAAAGCTTTAAAGTTGCACTGAGACTTTTGGAACATCCTATATAGGGGATTTTGAGAGGAAGGGCACTCTGATATAGGGAGAGTGGGTCAGGAAAGGTTTCACATAGAAGATGATGCTTGACCTTCTATGAGCTGGAAATGAAGAGAAGAGCATTCCAAGCATGGGGGTAGGCAGGTCATTGGAAAGGTACCAAGTACGTTAGGGAAAAGCCAGTTTAATTGGATCACCGAGTGTGGCAGGGGGAGAAACATACATTGAGGCTGTTAGAATTGGGGTGAGGTAGGGAGAGCTTTAAAAAACAAAACAAGTTTCTGTTTATCCTGGAGACATTTATCCTGGAAGCTAGGGGTAGTGGGTAGTACAGTGGATAGAGTACTGGTTTTGAAGTTAGGAAAGAGTTCTTTTTATGAGTTCAAATCTGGCCTCAGATCCTTACTAGCTATATGACCCTGAGCAAGTCATTTAACCCTGTTTGCCTCAGTTTCCTCATCTGTAAAATGAGCTGGAGAAGGAAATGGCAAACCATTCTAGTATCTCTGCCAAGAATGGGGTCACAGAGAGTCAGATATAACTGAAAAATAACAAAGACTACAAGGGCTTTGATGGACTATTGGCCAGACCACGTTGTTTCCCTTTAACATATGTGTTCCACAAAACGTGGCAAAATAGGAATGGAACTCGGATTCTCTTCTGGCTTTGGTTCTTACTAGCCCTAGGATCTTTAGCAAGTCACTCCTTCTTAAGGCTTCCATTTCCTCATTTGTAAAATGAGGGAGCCAGATTTCCATGGCCCCTTCCAGCTCCCAGAATCCTGGGAATGAAGCTATCCCAAGAGGGGCGAATCTCATTATTTAAGGAACAAGCCACAAAATGGGAAAAGGGGAAATGTGATTAACCAGGGATAGTTCTATGACAGGAATAACTGACATTTATGTAGGATTTTGAGGTAACAACAAAAATAAATGTAATTTAGAAAGATAGACAGGGAAACTACATATTGCTAGAAGATAGAATAGACAATGAATTAATATCAACACTAAATATATGCCTCAAATATCATAACATCCGAATTCTTAAAGGAAAATTAAATGAATTGTTGGGATAAATAAGCAGTAAGAGTATAATAGTGAAGACCTCAGTTTATTCTGCTTAAACCTATATAAATTAACCAAAAAAAAGAAAGGAAAAAAATGAAGGGTGGAGTAGAGTTTTAGAAAAGTTATATATGACAGACCTCTGGAGACAATCAAAAAACAATAGAAACTTTTTTTTCTCCGTTCTGTATGGTACCTTCACAAAAAACTGATCCTACATTAAGGCATATAAACCTCACAAATAAATATAGAAAAGTAAAAATATTAAGTACATCTTTTATGGACCAAAATACAATAAAATTATATTTAATTAAGAAATAATTGAGGGTACTTTCTACAAATTCTCTAGGGGAAAAAAAGCCTTCCTATGTGAATTTCTTTTTTTATTTAAGAACTTATAAAGAAAAAAGCTGACTGCAAGCCGAGTTAAAATTGTTTACCAACTCTCTCATTCCTCCAAACCCCATTCCCTCCTTATTAATGGATTTCAGATCATGTGCTGAGGTCATTTGGGTTTTTACCTTTTAGCACTGGCTACCACCAGGATAGATCAGTGGAAAGAAGATACAGTACATTTCCTTTCTCGCCAAGACTCCTGCATTAAACAGGATAATGGAAATGATGAGAGAAACTTTTCCCCCAAGAGGCTAACTGGTCAGTTTATTTTTTTCCAGTTATATAAAAATATGTACTTTATATGTTGTCTGCTCACTAAGCCATCAATTCTTTCCTTTGCTCCTGCTAGAAAGCCTTGTCGTTCTAATTCCTTTGTGACTTACATGCACTCTTTCCTGTACACTGATAATTCAATAAAAAGGATTTTAAAAAACAATTAGATATGAATCCTGGCAGCTTGTACTCAATGTTCTCTTTAAAAGACCTGACTGCATAACTTCTTTTTTACATGTCAAGGAATCTGTCCGCTTAGGAGAGAGAATAGCAATAGAGATCGCAACAACAGTAATAAATAATAGCTAGCATTTACATAGTGCTTTAAAGTCAACTGAGCACAAAATCTCTGGGAGCTAAGTGCTATTATTAGACTTATTTTTACGGATGAAGAAACTGAGGCTGAGAGAAGTGTGTCTGGTCCAGGGTCACACAGCCCCAGTAAACGTCTAAGACCAAATTTGAATTCAGGACTTTCTGACTCCAATTCTGAGACTCCATCCACTACATCACCTATATGGAGGAGATGATCCAAAGACCCCATTGATTTAGTTCAAGAAGAATTTTTTAAATGCCTACTATGTGCAAGGTATTGTGCCAGGCAGCAGAGATACAGAATAACAAAGGGTTTTGCCTTCAGGGATCTTAGATGACAACAAGCCAACAAATAAATAAGTACAAGTCAAGTTGGAGAGGTCAGGAGAGATATCAGCTAAGGAAATCAGGAAAAGCATCCCATAGAAAGTGATACTTAAACTGACCCTTGAAGGAGACTGGGGGAGGGTCTAAGGATTTGAAGGTGAGAAGAATCTTCATTGTAGATATAGGAGATAGGCCATGCAAGAGTAGAGAGGTAAGGGAGGTAGGTTTGGGCATTGGAAAAGGTCAATTTTGGCTGGGTCCAAGAATGAAGAAAAGTTCATGATGTGAGAAAATTTTGCAATAGTAGTCTGGAGCCAGCCTGTACAGGGCTTTAAATTTGTATTTTTCAGTTTGTGAAAGAAATGGGTGAGGGGAATTCATTCAGCAAGTCCTAGTTACATCCTACTAGCAAGATACAATAGCCTTCTATGACTTGAAGGTTGGAGGCCAAGAAAGTTGGGAGTGGGAGAAGTGACCATAGCAGTGGGTAGAATATTGGTCTAGCCAGGCGATTCTGGGCAAATCAATTAACCTCTGTTTGCCTTAGTTTCATCATCTATAAAATGGGAATAGAATCTCCACTCCAGATGTTCATGTGGAATCCAGTTATCCCTTCCACATCACAACTTTCCCCATTGAGGTTTCTAAATATCAAGGATTGGCATAAGAAATTAAATTAGAATTTTGGAGGGAGTTTTGTGGAAGATGACAGAAAAGGTTTAGAAATTTAGAAATGCATAAAATATATGGATAGTATTATTTAATATCAACATATTTTATCTGTTAATACCATAATAATTCAGACTTCTTCTCTGGTACAAAGGGAGGGCCAAAAAATTTTATGTGGATTTTCTAGATGGCGGAGTGCCACACACCTAACCCTTGTGATGTGATGGGATGACTGTATTTGTGTGTAATCTGTGGTAGAGCTTGTAATTGGTCTGATCAGCCACAGTAGGGTACACTGTACCTTGACTCCAACACAGTGATGGCATTTTGGTCCTCTGAGAGCGAAGGGCAACAACCTTCTAGAAGAACAACAACGAAACTGATCAGGGATAACAATAGCATCACCTTCCATGGTTGTTGTAAGGACCAAATGAGATAATATTTGTAAAGAACTTTGAAAACTTTAATAAATGCAAGCAATTACTATTACTTCTATTTGTTATACTACTTTTCCGTCAAGTCCAAAAATAAATATTCCAATAAAGTCTTCATCCTACGAGGTTAATAAATGTGTTCCTTTTCTCAGATGTATCTAGTCAGTTAGTCAATTAAGTACCTACTATGTGCCCTAAGGTTACTAGGGTCATAGTAGATGGAACACTTGGAGTTGGAATCGAGAAGACTCATCTTCATCAGTTCAAATTCAGCCTCAGACACTTACTTAGTATCCGTGTGACCCAGGCAATCATTTAATCCTATTTGGCCCGATTCCTGATCTGTAAAATGAGCTGGAGAAGTAAATGACAAACCACTTCAGCGTCTTTGCCAAGAAAATCCCAAATAGGGTCAAGAGGAGTTGGATATGACTGAACTACTCAACAATGACTATATGCCGGGTATTGTGCTAAACTCTGGGGTTACAGACAAAGGTAAGAGAACAAACCCTGCCCTCAAGGAGCTCATAGCCTAATGGAAGAGATGACATGGAACAACTATGGACCAAGAAGGTATATATGGGTTCATATGGAGATAATCAACAGAGAAGGCACTAGCTTTAAGAAGGATGGGAAAGCCTTCCTGGAGAAGATAAGGTTTTAGTTGGCACTTGAAGGAAGCCAGGAGGAACTGATAAGAAGGGAGAGAATTCCAGGCATGGGAGACAGCTAAAGAAAATGCCTGCAACTAAAAGATGGAGTATCTAGTTCATGGAATAGCAAGAAGTTGAATGTAACAGTGAAAGAAGTAAGGAAAAGGAAATAAGACTAGAAATAAAAAGGAAAGGACCAGGTTATGAAGGTCTTTGAATACCAGAGAGAAGACATTTGATCCTAGAAATGGTAGAGAACCATTGGTGTTTATTGAATTGAGGAGTGGGGGGAGGGGGATAACATGGTCAAACCTGTGTTTTAGCAACATTTCAACAAATGAGTTGAGAATAGATTGGAGTGGGGAGAGACTGAAGACAGGCAGACCCATCAATAGGATATTAGAATAGTCCAGCTGTGACCGGCAGCTTCAGAGGAGAGAAGAGGAGTATTATGAACATAAAATGGCCAGGCCTTAGCAACAGGCTAGATATAGAGGGTGAGAGAATGAGGAGCTGAAGATGACATCTAGGTTGCAAGACTGGGAGACTGGGAAGATGGTGGTTTCCTCAACAGTAATAGGGAAGGCATTCAGTTCCAGATGTCCAATAGACAGAGTTATGAGTCAAGGTTTGGAGAGAGTTTAAGGCTGGATAAATAGATGTGACAATCATCAGCACAGAGATAATTGAATCCCTGGGAACTGATTAGATGACCTATGTAAATTGTACAGAGAGATAAGAAGGCCTCTGCCTGAATCCTATGGCACACCCACCATTAGCAGGGTGTGACCAGGCTATGACCTAACAAAGGAGACTGAGCAGAGGTTGGATTGGTAGGGAGAAAAAGGAAAGAGAAGTTATGAAAACTTAGGGAGAGAATGATTGATGATGTCAGAGGCTACAGAAACGTCAAGAAAAATGAAAATTGGGAACAGGCCATTGGATTTGGCAATTAAGAGATTGCTAGCCTTTGACCAAGCAATGCCACTTACTAAGTCTGTATCTCAAAGAGATAAAAAAAAAACAAACAGAAAAGAACAGGACCCGTAAGTACAAAAATATTTATAGCAGCTCTTTTAATGGTGGCAAAGAATTGAAAATTGAGGGCATATCTATCAACTGGGGCATGGCTGCACAAGTTGTTGTATATCTTTGTGATGGAATACTATTGTGCTAAAAGAAATGACAAACAGGATGTTCTCAGAAAAACCTGGAAAGATTTATATGAACTTATGCAAAGTGAAATGACCAGAATCAAAAAGAACATTTTATACAATAACAACAATATTGTATGATTCCCTGAGAATAACTCAACTGTTCGCAACAGTATGACAATCCAAGATACTTCTGAAGGACTCATGATAAAAGACACTGTTCATCTCCAGAGAAAGAACTAGTGGATCCTGAATGCAGACCGAAGATACTTTTTCTTTATTTTTCTTGGGTTTTTTTTGTGTGTGTGTGTATGTTTTCTTTGACAGCATGACTTATGTGGAAATGTGTTTTGCATGACTACATATGTATAACCTATGTCAAATTGCTTACCTTCTCATCATGGAGGTGATGGAAAGAGAGAATTTGGAACTCAAAATTTGACAAAATCTCAATTGTTTTTACATGTAATGTTAATATTAAATAAAATTATTAAATATCACATTTTCAAAAAGAGAGATTGTTAATAATTTTGGAAAAAGTCGCTTTGGTTGAATGATGAGGTCTGAGGCAGAATGTAGGAAATTAAGGAGAGAGTAAAAGGAAAGGGAACGGAGGCTCTTATTAGAGACAGGCTTTTCAAGGAGTTTAGCCACAAAAAAAGAAGAAACAGGACAATTTCTAATGTTGATAGGTCAGTCATAAGAGGGTTTGTTGAAGATGGATAGATATAGGCATGCTGGTAGGCTATAGGAGAAGACAAAGAAGGTAAGAGCAGGATGAGAATGATAGAGGAGGAAATCTGCTAGAGAAGACCAGATGGAACGAGATCCATGTGTCTGTAGAGGGGTTGGCCTCGGCCACAAAGGCCACATCATTACGTAAAACAGGAGTGAAGGCAAAAATTGTGGCAGGAAGTGTATTTATGAAATGTGAATTGAAGGGAGAAGAGGAAGCCCTTGACCAAAGACGTCAATTTTTCAGTGAAATGTGAGTCGGAATTTTCAGAGGGTGTGGCAGGAAAACTATGGGGGTGGGGATGGGGGATGAGAGGTATAGAAAGAGCTGCAAAGTGGGAAAGTGAGTTGATTAGGTAGGTGTAAAATGATTGCTTTGCTACAGAGAAGACCCAGTTGTGATTATATAATGTAAATTTATAGTGACTCCATTCTATATAGTTTTATGATTTTCTTTAATTTCATTTGGCAGCACATAAATAGGAAGGAGTGAGGGTATTGGATAGTGGAAGTATTCTTGAACTGAGATTTGGCAGGGAAATATAAGATAAGGGGATCTGCAGCCTGGAGAAAAGAGAAAAAGTAAGAGTTGAAGGGTTTCACCAAGAGATCAACTTGGGGAAGGGAGAAGAACATACCCAGTGTAAGGGTGTTTGGGTAACGGCCGGCTCAGTGAAGAGACCCCCGACCAGTGGGACGTCTTGATTCTCAGGCACGCAGTGATGAGGTGGGAGACAGAGATGTAGCAAGCTCCGTTTATTATTAGCAAGTGCAAGCCTTATATACTGTTCAGCCATAAGTTCCATACTCACGACAAGCTAATGATACATTTACTTTTGCCACTCCTCCTTAAGGTACAGATACAGGTCCTCATGATTGCCTTGGCATGTCTTAATAAGTACCAGAATGTTTAATCAACACTGAGAGACCTTGGGGCTATTGTGTAGGGTTCCCTAGGGCTGAACCAACAACCTTTGCTCCATTTGCACAATAGAGTGGGCTTATCAGGCCACCACGTGCTCCTGAAACCATTGTGGACTTCTTCGGTCAGGGGGGTTGGGATTGAGGATAGAAGGCTACAGTGAGAACAGAGAAAAGGGTTTGGAGCTGTAAGAGAGAGGGAGAGGTGGAAGACCACAGATCGTGATCAGATAAGGGAATTTCAAAGTTCATAAACATAGAAATGGAGCAATTGTGGGTGAGGGTAAGTAAGGTCTACAGTATGCTGGTCATTGTGTGTAGCTAAGGTCGGATGGATGGAAAATGAGTAAGTTGAGGAAATGAGAGGTAGGTAAATACTGAGGAAGCATCAATATGGATGCTGAAGTAACCTAGGGCAGGACTTGAGAAGAGAAAGGCTGTGAACTGGACACTGAACTCATTCTAGAAAGAAGTGAGTCTCTTGGAGATCAATAGACAATGGCCACCAGAATTTTGATTGGATGATACATGGTTATGGTTATGGTTGTCCTCCTTTTTCAGAGGACCAAAATGACATCCCTATGTTGGGTCAAGGTACATTGTGTCCAGCTGTGACGGATCAGACCAGTAGGAGCTTGGAATGCTCTACCACAAGTTTGTCATACATAGTCCATATAAGGACATATAAGGATTGGGTGGTAGATGTGGATAGAGTGAGCAACAGCTCATTGAGTAATGGAGATAGAGAGAGACCCTGGCAATGGGGAACAGAGGTGATTCCAACTCCTCCACCACAACCAGTGAGCCAGAGTGCTACCAGTACTGCAAAGGGTGTTCAGAGAGACTGTCATCAGGAGGGAGCTAGGAAATGGTATGCTGAGAACAGCTCAAACTGACTTGCAAGATTCAATTGTTAAATTTTCACTGTGGGCATTTATACTTCTGAAACTGGCCAATGTTACAAATCAGAGCTGGATTCATAGTTTTGCTGATCTAGATGTTTTGTTGTCTAGACTTATAGTGTTGGAGAAAATTTTAATAATGCAGAATAGACTTTGAAGTATGTGATGGATTTCTTTTTGGGGGATGGGGAAAGCTGGTGGTTAAACATTTACCACCACATTCCTAGAGCCAGGTCTTAGCGAAAGCCATAAAATAAGAAGAGTGGAAAAAGAAAAGATTTAAGATGAAGATAAGTTTGTTGCCTACCAAACAGTATTCCAGAGAGTACAATGGAAGGGGTAGGCAGCTTTAGGAGTACCACCCTGGGGAGGATGGGAGCTAAATGAGAATAAGGGAGGAATGAGGTTTATATTATGACAGCCAGGGATTCAGGATCACTGAGATGGATATGGTCAGGTGCAAGTTTATTAATTGGATTGAGACTTGGCAGGGAAAAATAGGCAATAAAATAAGAAGTTCAAGACCTAGAGAGAAAAGTATAGTTATTCATCATTGCTGGATGAGTTCCGGAGGGTTATTAACATCACTGGGGTTTGGTCTTAGGGTGGTGTCTTAGCCTGGAGACCAATAGAAGGAGCTAACGGAGTAATGTTTGTCTCCCATCACTTCAGGCAGGGTAGGGCAGGGCAGGGCAGAGCAAGGCTGGCTAAGAAATAGATCTACGGAGTAGGAAGGTGTAGTATCTCTCTGTGCACAAATTAAGGATCCCTTCCAGGAGACTGACACGTGATGGAATGGTATCATCCCGGTTCTGGCTGAAAGGGGATAGTTCTGGAGACAATCACGTGAAAAAGGACCCAGGAGGCATTTAAACCCAAAGCTTGGATTTATGTTGGTGTAGAAAAAGGACTGGGCTGGAGGTTAGTAGACCTCAGCCCTAGTCCTAACCCAGCAGGGTGATCTTCTGTAAATCTTCATGTTTAAAATGAAGGAGTTGAGTTAGATAATCTGTAGACTTAACCTCCAGCTCTGTGAGTCTAAGGAATTGCCAGTGGTGAAACTTAGGGTCAATGGGAGAGGTATTTAAGGTCAGGGGTCTTCTCTTTGACTCTCAAATTCTACCAGATGGATGACTAGTGAAATGAGTAGAGGTCCTAAATATGGAGTCCTTCATGTAGATTGGAAAAGTTCACATCACAAATATAACCAATGAAAGATGGTGGAGGTACAGCTTGACATTTCACATGAAAAGGATATGGGAATTTTAGGGGATTGATTACAAGCTCAGAATGAATGCTAGCCAGCATTCAATGCTTAATGCAGTCAGGGCTATACGAAGACCAGGTTGTCTGTAAGGAGACAACCTCCTTTGCTTCCCTGTCCAGGCCAGGCCTCCAGGTCTGAAGTGTGTGGTTCAGTTATGGGTGCCTCGTATTTGGGAGGAAATTGACAAGATTCAGAGTATGCAGAGAAAGCAGCCACAACAGTGGGGGACCTTGAGATGGTGCCATCCACAGAAAGGTTAAAGAAACCAACACGGCTTGGACAAGGTACAACTTAGGGGAGCACCATGACAGGTATCCGTAAGTATTTGAGCCATCAAACTGAACATTCATCACTCCATCCCTAAAGGAAAGAACTAAAAAGTTGTACAGGGGAAAATTTGGGCTTAATGCAAGAGAAAAAGTACAGACAATGAGAACTCTGCAAGCATGGAATGGAATGATTTAGGAAGTAGTTGTAGTGGTCGCTGTTGGTCACTTCATTCTGGAAGAGGAGCTTGACATCAGGAAGATGATGCTATGACATACAAGTGAATTGGATTTAAGTGAGGCAGGGTTGTGCAAAGTCACCAGCCTCACTTTCTCCTCTGGAGCCACCTGGGTCCAGTGACCAGATAAAGATCAGAATGACTAGAGATGGTTCTCTCAGGAGGTAGTGGGTTCCTCATCAATGGAGGTCTTGACAGCTTGGTGAGATGCTGTGAAGACTCAATCAGGGATGGGTTAGGTCCCTTCTAAAGTTGTACAGCAGAAAATGGGATGCATTTGGAAGCAGAGGAACCTGGGTTCAAATGCCAGCTTTGCCATACCTAAGATCTATGTGATTTTAGAGAAGTCTTTTAACTTTTTTAAAATCACATTGACAGCTAGGTGGTGAAGTGGATAGAGTGCTGTGCCTGGAGTCAGGAAGACTCATCTTCCTGAGTTCAAATGTGGCCTCAGAAACTCATTAGCTATGTGACCTTGGGCAAGTCACTTAACCGTTTGCTTCAGTTTCCTAATCGATAAAATGAGATGGAGAAGAAAACAGCAACTCACTCCAGTATCTTTGCCAGGAAAACCCCACTGGAGTAAAGGAGAGTTGGAGACAATTCAGCAATTACAAAGGACCTCACTTCTCATCTGTAAAATGAAGGCATTGCTCTCTCTATCAGTGGCATCAGACTCAAAAAAGAGATCCCTATGGTCCATATTGACTTAAAAAACCACACATTAACATTATCTGTGTTGCTCTGCATTTTTATTTTATTTTGTTGAATATTTCCCAGTTACATTTTAATCTGTTTCTGGCTGCACTTGAGAGTTTTGCTGGCTACAAATAACTTGTTGGTCCCCAGCTTGACACCTCTGAGGTGGCTGCATTTCTAAGATATAGCTGTGATTTGGACTTTTTTTGTTTCTTGAGACTGATCCAACAGTTCACTAGGCAGGACACAGCCCTAAAGAGTGACTCTCACCTAAAGGACTAAAAAGCCACAATATGTGAATTGTGGTCAGATGTACCAGCCAAAACTTTCACTCTTGGGGTGTCTGACCTTCCAGTACTAGGTAATTACTCAAGAGCTGCTCCTATTTACCAAACTGATCAGGCTAAGCAGGTGTGATAATGAGGTTTAAAGCAGTGAGAAGCCGTTCCACCCAGTACTGGTAAGGAACCGACCGGGAATGAAAACTCTCAGATGAAACTGGTCCTGCTCAGTCTGAGGAAAAGGAGAAGTGGACCTTTTGCCAGGATCAATGTCCCTGTTCTCATCCCCTACCCACCCCCCACCCCCACCTCCCAGCTCTTGCTGAAAAATAATCCCCTTAACTACCTCCCACCTCCCTGAGCAATCAATCAAATTAATCAATCAGCATTTATTAAGCTCCTCCCAAGTGCCAGGCACTGAGCCAAACTCCAGGAAGAAGCAAAAGACAGTCCCTGCCCTCAGAGAGCTTACCACTGAATGGGGGTGAGAAGGTGCACATAAATTTATACAAAGCACACTATATATAGGATAAATAGGAAATAATTAAGAAGGCATTAGAATTAAGAGGAGTTGGAAAAAGCTTCATTGAAGGAAGGGATATGAGCTGAGACTTAAAAGAAGCCAGGAAGGTTAGTCGGGGGAGCCTTTGGAGAAGGAGGAGCCTCCTCTAGGCTAGGGGAACAGTCAAAGAAAATGCCCTGAGCTAGGTGATACAGAATGAGGCATGTACTGCCAGACATGGCCAACCTGTTGGGTTTTTTCCTTAACAAAGGTACATTCTCTTTGGTGAGTAAGAGTCGCTGGAAGATGACATGAATACTTTAAAAAAAACTTTCTGGCTTTTTTTTTTAAAAGAAAAAGAATAATCTTTAAAGAGTAGGATCATACTTACATCATCTTTTGAGGGAATTTATGCCCCATAAAAAAAATGACCAATCAGCTATGATCCTATTTACCTGCATACCAGAGCTAATCGCTGTCTATTAGATGGTTGTTTTTCCTTTACAAGACAGAAAATAGTAAGATGCCATTCCAAGGCTGATAGCACCCCTCTCCTCCCCACCTGCCACTTCTTTCCCTTCCTGTCCTCTAGTCAATTGGAATAGCAGCCTGGAAGAAATAGATTCCCCAGCCCTGGCTGAAGTCCATCTCTTTGCACAAGTACCTTGGTGCTAGGTGTCTCTGAAATGCCAGATAAGGAAGCTTGCTAGACACCTGTCAGGTAGGTGGAGAGAGCTAAACGTTTTACCTCCCTGTTTCTTAGCAGGAGGTACCTATCTTATTAGCGAGGGTGGCAAAGCCTCGGTCTTAGCCCTTGTCCTAAGACTTGCTCATTGAAATCTGTCTAGACTTGCTGAGTGATGTCAGAACTAGTCAAGATAAAGGACTTTGTCAGCAGGTCCCAGACCAGAAATTCTGCCTGGGCACACCTGTTTCCACTCTGTGTCATTGAGAAACCAGGTTTTTCCTCTATATTCTGCAATCAAAATCAACCTGAATTCTTGGGTGGGGACTCATGGAGAAGATTACTTCCATCTCTCTTTAGCTCTCTCCCTATACCTTTCCCTGCATGCCTTGAACTAAATGACTAAAAACCACTAAACTTTTGATCATATAAGCCATGTATGAGATGGTGGGTGGGACCATGCCAGCAGGTGAGTGAACATTTTCCCAGTGAATGACTTGTGAGAAACTGAAGTTGGGGTATTCCCCCAATCCTTGGAAATTTTGTCTAACAACCTGGCATGAAAGTTGATTGGCTTCCTTGGTGGAGGCTGTCCAACCTAAGGGAACTTAGAAAGAAGTTCAGTATGGAAAGAGGACTGAATCTGGAGTAAGAGACGCTGGGTTTGAATCCTTGATGAGCTGTTTGTGTCCTTGAGAAAGCCCCTAATCATGCTGAGACTCAGTTTGACCATTTGTGAAATGGAAGCTTGGATCTGTGAGATTTAGAGAAAATTTTCATGCTCTCTTTGTGCCTCAGTTTCCTCATCTGGGAAATGAAGTGTTGAGATAGATTACTTCTAAGACTCCTTTCAGCTCCAAATCCTTGAAGCTAAAATGACACTCCTAGATGTAACTCTCACCATGCAACCTCAGGGAAGTTATTAAATATTATTAAATATTAATGTATTACTCCCTCTTTTAAGTGGAGATAATATCTGTACTCCTTCCCTCTCCGGGTCATGGTAAGAAAAGTGCTGCATCAATGTGAGGTTTCCTTCTTCACCATCTGGTGACGTTAGCTAGTTCCTATATGGATTGAGGGGCCACCCTAGAGCTGGGAACCTCTTGGGACTTTGTACTGTTCAGGAAATCTTATAGGAAGCAACACTCATGGATGATAGGATTGTTCCAGCCACTGCAGAACAGAGATTACGTGGAGTGACTGGTGAGGCAATGTTGTAACCCATGAACACCTGAGGGATACCACTGTCATCAGATCTTCCCCCCCCACCCCACACCAGCCTATCTGCTGTTTCCCATACACAGCATTCTCTCCCTGCTCCCTCTTTTGTATGGGGCTGTTCTCAGTGCCTGGAGTGATCTCCCTCCCCCATCTTAGTCTGTGTGACTTGATTTTACATCCAGTGTGAGCCACACAGCCAATCACTGTCAGGTTGGACTCCAAGGCTACCACCCAATCTTCCACCCCATGCTGCCTCCCTACTTAGCCATACTACAAAGGCACAAATATCTTTTTGTGATAGTATTACTTTCTGAATCCTGGGTATGTATTTTTATGAAGGTGTGGTGTTAAGTATAGTGATTGTTTGGGGGCATTCTACATGTCATTCAGTTTAGTCCAAAAGCATTTCCTAGGCCTTGGGACTTGGAATGAAGGGAGGATCTCAAGTTTAGCAAAACAAGAAATGGAGCCATTACAAATGTGAACAATGATACTGGCAGAGAACATTTAAGCAATTAAAAAAAATTCCACCCAAGGACAAAGTCCAAAGCCCAGAAATCTGGGGCTGAGCATGAAAGCTACTTTGACTTTACTGGGCTTGGTGGTGACTGGTGTAAATAGTTTCCAACTTAGGGTAGCTGTAAGAGTAAATAAAGGCCCCAGGGAGTCTGTTATGGGTTATAGGATCATATGGTCAAAGTCCAAGACTGTGCTCAAGTTGCCATGGCATGGCTCTACCCTCCCCTACTGAACTTTCAGGGCTAGGTGTGCTGTTGTTGGTAGAGAGTGATGCCACCTGAAATGTGAAATATTCCCAACCAGGCAAACAAAGGGATGGAATGAATGACAGGAGTCTGTCAAATACATTCATGGGGAATTGTACTCAACACCCTCCAAAACAGAAACCATTTTTGTCTAGTGTTCATAGACTGGATCACTGCTTTGTATGTTCAAACAGAAAGGAATTTTCACATCTCTCCCCAACCCCAGGCTAGAGAAGGACACAAAAAAGGTACATTCACCACCCCCACCTGCTTTCCCAGCAAAGAATCCTGCACTTCGGATGAATGGAGGGTAATCTCACTGACTTAAGGCCAAAGGGAGAATGTGTAAATGGAAAAATAAACAAACAAAAAAAGGCTGAAGCTACATGGTGGGTAATGATAATGACTAAATCTGGGCCAAAGAACAGATGGGAAAATGTTCTTTGCAGAGGAAGTGAGCTACAGGTGTGCAAAAGGAATACTATTGATGCGGACATGCTGGTTGGTTTGCTTTTCTTTGAATAATAGTACCTAATTATTCGCAGTTGCATAGGTAGCTCTTTCATGTCATCTCATAGGATTTTCACAACACATCCCCATTTTGTAGGTGAGGAAACTAAGACAGCCCTGAAGCACACAGCTAGTAAGTATTTGAAGCAGAAGTAAAACTTGGGTCTTCCTGATTCCAAGTTTAGCACTCTTGAGTGGGAGACAAGGGAAAGGATACATTTGAAAATAAAGGTGATTTAAACATTTTTTTTATATTTATTTGTTTTCAACATTCATTTTCAAAAAATTTTGAGTTCCAAATTTTCTCCCCATTTCTCCCCTCCCCACCCCAAAACACCGAGCATTCTAATTACCCCTATCACCAATTTGCTCTCCCTTCTTACATCCCTCCCTTCCCTTATCCCTATCTTCTCTTTTGTCCTGTAGGGCAAGATAAATTTCTATACCCCATTACCTGTATTTCTTATTTCCTTGTTGTATGCAAGAACAATATTCAACAGTGGTTCCTAAAACTTTGAGTTCCAACTTTTCTTCCTCCCTTCCTCCCCACCCATCTCCATTGGGAAGACAAGAAATTCAATGTAGACCATGTCTGTGTGGTTTTGCAAAAGACTTCTATAATAGTCGTGTTGTATAAGACTAACTATATTTCCCTCCATCCTATCCTGCCCCCCTCTTTCTTCTATTCTCTCTTTTGACCCTGTCCTTCCCCAAGAGAGTTGACTTCTAATTGCTCCCTCCTCCTATTGCCCTCCCTTCCGTCATCCTCCCCACCCTGCTTATCCCCTTCTCCCCCACTTTCCTCTATTGTAAGATAGGTTTTCATACCAATGAGTGTGCATTCTATTCCTTTCTTTAGTCAAATGTGATGAGAGTAAGCGTCATGTTTTTCCTCTCACCTCCCTACTTTGTCCCTCCTCTGAAAAGTCTTTAACTTGCCTCTTTTATGAGAGATAATTTACCCCATTCCATTTCTCCCTTTCTCCTCCCAATGTATTTCTCACTCCTTAATTTCATTTTTTAAAGATATGATCCCATCCTATTCAACTCACCCTATGCTGTGTGTGTGTGTGTGTGTGTGTGTGTGTGTGTGTGTGTGTGTGTAATCCCACCAACTACCCAGATACTGAAAAAAGTTTCAAGAGTTACAAATATTGTCTTTCCATGTAGGAATGTAAACAGTTCAACTTTAGTAAGTCCCTTATGATTTCTCTTTGCTGTTTACCTTTTCGTGCTTCTCTTGATTCTTGTGTTTGAAAGTCAAATTTTCTTTTCAGCTCTTGTCTTTTCATCAAGAATGCTTGAAAGTCCTCTATTTCATTGAAAG
>CM053769.1:127604490-127662520 GCA_028658325.1 Potorous gilbertii
TTTCATGAAGGATGATATCTAGGCTTTTTTTTTGATCATGGCTTTCAGGTAGTCCCATAATTTTTAAATTGTCTCTCCTGGATTTATTTTCCAGGTCAGTTGTTTTTCCCATGAGATATTTCACATTCTCTTCCATTTGTTCATTCTTTTGGTTTTGTTTTGTGACTTCTTGGTTTCTCATAAAGTCATTAGCCTCCATCTGTTCCATTCTAATTTTTGAAGAACTATTTTCTTCAGTGAGCTTTTGAACCTCCTTTTCCATTTGGCTAATTCTGCTTTTTTAAAGCATTCTTCTCCTCATTGGCTTTTTGAACCTCTTTTGCCAATTAAGTTAGTCTATTTTTCAAGATGTTGTTTTCTTCAACTTTTTTTGATCTCCTTTAGCGAGGTGTTGACCTGCTTTTCATGCTTTTCTTGCATCTCTCTCATTTCTTTTCCCAATTTTTCCTCAACCTCTCTTACTTGATTTTCAAAATCCTTTTTGAGCTCTTCCATGGCCTGACACAATTGGATATTTATTTTGGATGTTTGGAATACAGAAGCCTTGACTTTTATGTCTTTCCCTGATGTTAAGCATTGTTCTTCCTCATCTGAAAGGATGGGAGAAGATATCTGTTCACCAAGAAAGTAACCTTCTATAGTCTTATTTTTTTCTCTTTTTTAGGCATTTTCCCAACCAGTTACTTGACTTTTGGGTCGTTTGTCAAGAGTAGGGTATTCTCTGGGAATCTGTAAGATCTCAGTTCCTCCAAGGTGGCACAATCAAGCATGTACACTGGTCTGGGAGGAGAAAGAGATTTTTGTGCCCAGAATCTTAGCAATTTCCTCTCCATAGCCACCTGGCCTCCAGTTCCACCAAGCCAGCACTGGGGGCTGAAATTCAGATAAGCTGCATGGGCAGGGCCGCCATTCAGTGCGAGAAAAAGATCAACTACTTCAGGGCCTCTACACAGGGCTGAGGTAAGAATTGGCTGCTCAGTGCCCCCAGGGGTTTTACAATCCAACATTGGATGCAGGCTGCTATTGGGGCTGCTGTGGGAACTACTGCCACCTGCCAATATAGCCTCTGTGGCCACTGCCTGCTCCTGGAGCTATGGGAAGGCCCTTCTCCCTTCCTGGCCAGCTGAAAAAACCCTGTCACTGACCTTTGGTGCCTGTGGGTTGAGGGATCTTAGAACCACCGATGCTGGGTCTGGAGATTCCGCCCCTAAGGTGTCCTCCTCCCAGAGTCACGCCATACAGCCAAGGCTGGGTTGGGCTCCGCTCCGTGTCCAGTGCAACAGACATTTCCACAGGAAATGCACCCCACTGGAAATCTCCTCCACTCTGTTGTTCTCCACTTCTGCTGCTCCAGAATTTGTTGAGAGTCCTTCTCTACAGGTATTTTATGGGCTGTGTGGGGTGCATTCATGAGGTTTTGTTGCCTTTAGGTAAATGGAAGAGTGTTGGTGATGAGAAAGTCATATTTTGCACACGTCTTCAGCAGTAAATGAGCATTACTGTTGCTGTTTCCAACTCCATTTCTCTGTAGGACTCCTTGCCAAGTCTAATAGTCTGAGCCTACTCTAGCATTAAAGTCACTCAGAATTATAAGCTTGTCCTCTTTTGGCACATTGATGATAAGGGTCTCTAGGTTTTCATAAAATTTTTCTTTGACCTCATTCCATGTGCCAATGGTGAGTGGAATCATCTTTGCAGATGTTTTTGTATGTTTTGTACTTTTTTGTGTGTTTCAATTGCAGAGTGAAATTCCCTGCCTGCCACAGTAATTATGGTTAAGTAAGCAAACAGTTTTTAGGACACCTTTTCTAGTCCCCTTCCTCACACCAGGAGGTAAGCACTGAGATCCTTAAAAGGCTGCTCAGACACCCAGGGGCAGAACAGAGGTCTGTACCCAACATTTGTAGATCTGACTAAAGCTTTTGACACTGCTAGTCATGAGGGCTTATGGAAAATTATGTCAAAATTTGGTTGCCCAGAGAAGTTCATCAATATTTTATGTCAATTTCATGATGACATGTTTGCCTGGGTTCTGGATAGTGGACAATGCTCTCGTGCCTTCCCAGCCATGAGTGGAGTGAAACAGGGCTGTGTGCTTGTTCCCATGCTTTTTAGCATGATGTTTTCAGCCATCTTGTCAAATGCTTTCATTGAGGATGAACACAGCATCAAGGTAAACTACAAGCAAAGACCAAAGTGGAGGAAGTGTTGGTGCATGATTTTCTGTTTTCAGATGATTATGCACTCAATGCAGCCTCTGAAGCTGAGATGCAACAAAGTATGGATCAATTCTCTGCTGCCTGTGCTAATTTTAACCTAATAATTAACACCAAGAAAACACAGGTACTCCGTCAACCACCACCATGCCATCCATATGTGGAACCATTGGTTACAACAAATGGAGAAGTTTTGAATGCTGTGGATAAGTCCATTTACCTTGGTAGTGCACTTTCCAGGGATGTGCACATTGACATTGAGGTTGACACACACATTGCCAGACATAGCTCAGTGTTTGGGAGTCTCTGAAGAAAAGTATGAGAGAGGAAGTGTTAGACTGACTACCAAACTGAAGGTGTATAGAGCCATTGTACTGACCTCATTGCTTTATGCCAGTGCAACATGGACTGTCTACCAGCACCATGCCAGAAAACTGAATTGGTTCCATTTGAACTCTCTTAGGAAGATTCTGAAGATTACCTGGCAGGATAAGGTACCAGACACTGAGGTCTTGAACTAAACTTCCAAGCGTTCAAACCATGCTTCACAGAGCACAACTCCTATGGGCTAGCCATGTTATTCAAATGTAAAATGTATGCTTGCCAAAAGTACTATTTTATGGAGAACTCACATGGGGCAGGCAATCACATGATGGTCAGAAGAAGCGATACAAAGACACTCTCAAGGTCTCTCTTAAGAACTTTGGATTTGATTGTGCAACCTGGGAGACACTAGCACAGGACCACTCAGTATGGTATGCCCACATCAGAAAGGGTACTGTGCTCTATGAGCAAAACAAAATTGAAACAGCACAAAGGAAACATAGGGGGGAGTAACCACCCCAAATGTTTGCATGGACTATCTGTGTCCAATCTGTGGTAGAGCTCGTATTGGTCTGATGAGCCACAGTCATACACATTGAAACTTCACTTTATCATAGTGATGTCATTTTGGTCCTCTTCCAGAACGGACAGCAACCACCACCACCATACCACAGCTTTTTCAACCATTCTTCAGTTGATGCGTATCCCTTCAATCTCCAAGTCTTCATCATCACAAAAAGGGCTGCTATAAATATTTTTGTACACATAGTTCCTTTACAAAGATAATACATGATTTTTTGGTTCTTTTTAAAAAATAATTTATTTTTAGTTTTCAACATGCACTTCCATAAGATTTTGAGTTTTAAATTTTCTCCCTTTCCCTCTTCTCCTCCTTCCCCAAGACAGCATGCAATCTGATATAAGCTCTACATATACATTCATATTAAACATATTTTTACATTAGTCATGACGCAAAGAGGAATTAGAACTAATGAGAGGAACCATGAGAAAGAAGAAACAAAACAAAACAAATGAAAAGGAGATCAAATAGTCTGCTTCCATCTGCATTCAGACTCCAAAGAGTTCTTTCCCTGGATGTGGACAGCATTTTCCATCATGAGTCTTTTGGAGTTGTCTTAGGTCCTTGCTTTTGAGAAAAGCTGTCTGTCAAAGTCAGTCATCTCAAAATATGGCTGTTACTGTATACAATGTTTTCCTGGTTCTGTTCATTTTACTCAATAAGTTCGTGTAAGTCTTTCCAGGTTTTTATGAAGTCTGCCTGCTCATTTCTTATAGCACAATAGTATTTCATTACATTCATATAGCACAACTTGTTCAGCCATTCCCCAATTGATGGACAAAAGGTGATGTATTTCAAAAAATAAACTTAACAGAATAAGTTCTGCGTACCAACCTCTCACTGTTGGCCTCCCTCTACGTTCTCCACTGGTTTTTCAGAAGAGCCTTCTCAAAAGTCTATCTTTGGTTCTTTACATAGTTTCTCTTTTAGGAATCTCATTCACTTTAGTGACTTTGATTCAACTCAATATACATTATTAAACATCTACTATGAGTACTGTGCTAAGGATAAAAAACTCAAAAAGTCAATAATCTCTTCATGTGGGGCTGCTAGTTAGCATAGTAGGTAGGATACTGGGACTTGGAGTATGAAAGATCCAAATTTGAATCATGCCTCAGATACCTACAAAATGTGTGACCTTTAGCAAGTCCTTATATGTCTCTTAGCATCAGTTTCCTTATCTATAAAAAGGAATAATAACATCACCTACTTTACAGCGTTATGAGGATTAAATGGGAAAATCTTTGCAAAGTGCTTTAAGGTTCATAAACTTTTATATAGTGTTAGCTACTATTATTATTACTTTTAAGAAGTTTATATTCATTAGAGGAGAAATATATGCAGACAAATCTAAAATACATATGAAGTTGTTATTAAGGAGGGCACCAGCAACTTGGAGTATCAATGACTTCCATGCAGACAGTGCCCAAATCTCCAGCTGTCTCTCACCTTTTCTAAGATGCATCCAGATTCATACCTCCAACGTTCTACAGAGTAGCTCGTTCCTCCTGCATCTCCCACTGTAACCCTGAACTGCTTGGACATGGGCCTTTCCCTTATATAGTCATTTTTAAAACTCACCAAGCTATGTAGAATGGTGCAATGAGAACCACAGAGCTTATGGGGATCATAGGCATAACACTCAAAAACTTCATTGGTGACACATTAGAAAGAGAGAGGAACCTACTAAAAATGGTAGCACAGTTTTATACATGTCAAATGGTACTACCATAAATAATGGTGGTGTCCATGTCTAGGGTTACTGCTCAACCTGCACTTGGGTTCCCACACAGCCTATGAGCAGGATGAAATCATGCATGAACAAACACGAAAGTCACATTATACTCAAATCATTTTCTAATATATCAATCATGTTAGATCAAATTCTCATTTTCAAAACAAGCTTTATAGCAGATCTGATTGTACTTTCTATGCTTTGCAAATTTACTATTTCTCTTGTGACACCACTATAATTTACTCTGTCTTCCATATTTGTCATTTTTGAGTCTTACCCCTCTCCTGTTATGGCCCATCAAAGAATTTTAAGAGTTGGGTGAGACTTCAATGTAGGTCAATTGATAACTAAATAAGAATCCTCTCCACAACTAATGAGTGATTGGATATCCAGCCTTTGCTTGGAGACCTCTGGTGAGAAAAAGGCTTCTACTTCTTGAGCATCCCGCTTCCCCTTTGGAACAGCTCCATTAGTGAAATTTTTCCTTCTCTCTAGCCGAGGTTTGCTTGACTGTAACTTCCTCTCATAGATTCTAGTTCCCAAATAAATAATCCCACTTCCATATGACAGTTACTCAAATACTTGAAGAGAGCTATCATGTCCTCTCCATCTTCTCCAAACTTTCTTAATTCCATCAACTGATCCTTATATGGCATGTACTTGAGGCTCTTTACCATTATGGCTGTATTCCTCTGGATACCCTCCAGCTTGACAGTCTAGCCTTCTGAAAAAATAGCATCCAAAACAAAAGTGGGAGAGTGAGTATGAAGCTCCATGTAGACTATCAAACTGTTTTGCTGCACAGCTCTTTTTGCAATTTTTTCTTTCTTTTGTTATAAAGGATGATTTGCTGGGTAGGAAAAGAGTTGTAATATATTTGGAAATAAAGATAATGTAAAAAAAAGATATAAAAAATTTAAATTTTAAAAACAAAATTATGTTGAATGAATATTTATATTCATACTTATATTTTAGGTGGTTATAATCAGATAAAACATACTTGTCCCACATAACGTTATTTTTTATACTTATACATGTTTCCAAGTATTAACGTAACTCATGGGTTTTTGGTTTTTCAGGTTGTCTCTCTCTCTCTCTCTCTCTCTATATATATATATATATATATATATATATATATATATGTATATAAAATTACATAACAGTAACATATATATATATATATAATTACATGACAGGACCTTATTTCATACACATATATCTCTGTGTTAACACAGGTCATGTACTTTTCATCTTTTCCTTTAACTACATAACAATAATTCTTTCCATATTACTTTATTTCATTCACTCATCTATGTGTTGACATAGTTCATGTAATTTCTATAGAACTATAATATAACAGTGGCTTTTTGTCATGACATTGTCCAGACACTAGAAGCTGGTAGTTTAGTAAGACAAGAAATAGACAGCTCCAGCCATAGCAATATTTCTTGTCCATGATGATTACAGAGAGCAGAAAGTTCAATTGAGGGGGAATGAGGGAAGATAATGAAACCCATGTGGCTTTATAAGGCCTTAGGGTGGGAAAGAAAAAAGAGAATAGGCATTAAATAAAGGCAAAAAATAGTCTCTGCTTGATAGATTTCTAATAGATAGAAAAAAAGCAAAAGCCCTTTCAGTTATCTAGAACTAGAAGAAAAATCAGAGACAATCTAGTATACTCTCATTACTATCATTTTACAGACAAGGAAGCTGAGGCCCAGAGATGCTAAAGGACTTAGCTAAGTATCAAATAAGTGTTATAAGCAGGATTTGAACCCATGTCTCCTTAATTCACAGCCAGTATTCTTTCTACTATACCAGAGGTTCCTAAACTTTTTTGGCCTACCACCCCCTTTCTGAAAAAAATAATTACTCAGCACTACCCCACCCCTGCCCCAGAAATCTACTTTCAATCTTTAATGATGTTTTAAAATTTGAATCATTTCAAAAAATATAAGTGTTTTTGAATGATTCATCTTAAATTTGACAGTTTATTGTAAATTTGTGGGAGTTTTTCCTGTACTGGAATTTTGATGATTCAATATTGCTTCACATAACTGTAATGACTGTTATTTTCCAAATAAATACACAAAATGCAAGCTATAACTGGTCATTGGTCAAATCTGCTGACAGGTCTTAACAAGCAAGTGTTGGCAGAAGGGCTTGTCACACATTGTCAGGAAGTCCAGCAGAAGCAGGGATATGTCACTATGACTTTAGCTCTTTTACACAACAGATGAAACACGTACAAAGTTTTTCAAAATTTTCTTCTCTTTCCTTATTCTTCTACCACTCCCTTATTTTTATTCAATGCCTCCCAATTGCACCCGAGACTACTACCCGCCCCGCCCCTCTCGCCATATTATTCCAGTGTCCCCAGGGGGTGGCATCACCTACTTTGGGAACCTAAGTACTATACTATACTATTTTCCTCTGTCATTGCATACCACCAACTTTCATATCTTCATCATTCTTTTTACTCAATACTGTATTGGTGGGTTGCCACTGGGGACACCCTAAAAGGGAGGCCAGTGTAGAAGTTGCCCCTTAATTGGCATGACAGTTTTTCTTTGACTTCCTTGGGCAGAAGGAAGATTGAGGACCCATGGCTTCAGTTCCCCTGACACTCTGCCTCCATGTCCCACATCCCTGGCCTCCACTGGCTGCCTGCCATTGGTTTGGGGAGCAAAAACACAAGTCAGAGTTTCTGTGGAACCTGCCTGGCTGAGTCAGCCTCATCTTAAGCACAAGTTCTCACAGTCATTTCCTCTTTCCCAAACTAAGCTTAAGTCCTCCACTTTCTCAGCACCCTTCAAGGCGGGAGATAATGGGAGCTTCCTAAGCAGATGTTCCTCTTATTTGAAAATACTTAGACATGATTGTCTTTTTTAAAAAAAATTATACAAAAAAAAAATTAGCCAAAAGGTCAAAAATAGCCCCTCTGCTAATGTTAAATGTGCGCCTTTTGTTAAGTTCCTTGTCCCTTTGAAACCAAAAGCAGCCCCTCATCTGAGGCAGGTTTCTCAAATTGGATTGTTACCTTAGACCCCTCACCTGTAAAATGAGGGGGATGAACTAAGGTCCCATCCAGCATTGGGATACCATGATGACGATGAAGATGATATTCAAATTCAACAAGTGTTCATTAAGTGCCTACTGTTGTCCAGAGCCCCTATGCTCACACTCCAGGAAATGGAGTTCGGATAAGTCAAAGTCTTTGAGAGCCAGTGGGGTGTAGTGCATAAAGCCCTGAACTTAGAATCACGAGGATCTGAGTTTAAATCCTGCATCGGATGCTATCTGAGTTCCTCTGGGTAGGTCATTTCACCATTGGGCCTGTTTACTCACAAAAAATGGAGAAGGTTGGAGGAGAGTTAGTCAATCACCCAACATTTAAGAAGCACTGACTGTGTGCCAGGCACTGTGCTGTTTGATGAGAAGACAAAGAAAGGCAAAAGACTGCCTGGCTTCAAAGAGCTTCCAAAAAGCTATGTAAAAACAAGATATGTATACAGGACAACTAAGAGGTAACATAGATAATGTGAATAAGGAATCATACATAATAAGGGCATTAGACTGTGACAAAACAAAGTTCTTTAAGGAAGTTGGAAAAAGAAATGTCTTTTTAATGATAGAAAGACTCTTATCCCTCTGATGGTGGAGGAAAGAGGGGTTTGCTTCTGGGGACATACCTTGCCTGAAACACATTTGAATCTTTATAGCAAATGTTTGTGTTAAATAGGTTTCTAGTAGAGAAGTGAATTTCTAGTAGAGAAGCTCTCCTCATTCTCAACGTAACCAATACTTCCTTAGTCTTAAGAAACATCCTTTATCACAGGTTCTAGGGGATTTCCCTTTAAAGGAAGCCTTCCGTAGGCAGACTGCTAGTAGTCCTAGATTTAGAATTAGAAGAGTTCTGGACATTGTGTCAAGAGATACCCAGGTTCAAACCCTGCTTCCAGCACTTTCTAGCTGCATAACAAGGGACAAGTCACTTACCCCTCAGTTTACACCTCTGTGAAATGGAAATAATAACACCCGTGACTGGAAGACTCTCACCCTCTTCACCTCCCCTCTCTTGGCTTCCCTTGGTTTTCTGCTCAGATCCCAGCTTCTGGAAGAGGTCTTTTTCAGTCCCCTGCCAGCGATAATGCCTTTCCAGTGAGATTAACTTCCATTTTCTTTGCATATATCTCATCCGTACATAATTGTTTTCATGTTATCTTCAGTATTAGGTTGTGAACTCCCTGAGGGAAATACACTGAAGCTGTGTTTTTGCCTTTCTCTGTATCCTCAATACTTGACCCAGTGCCTAGCACACTTTTATTAATTATAAAACATTAATTATATTTTTTAAGCCAATGCTTCATAAATGCTTGTTGACTGACTATAGAACCTACTTCACAGGGTTACTGTGAGGATCAAATCAAACATGTTTAAAGTGATCTATAAATCTGAGAAGGCAATAGAAATGTTACTTTTTATGCAGGAGGGTGGAACTTGAAATGATGATATCTCAGGGTAGCTTCCCAGGCTGGCCAGAAGGAAAAACAGTTCACAGTTATGTCCAAATTCAATTCAACAAGAATTCATTCCTGCCGATATGAAAGCTCAAGTGTGTGGGACACTCCCTGTCCAGCTGGCTCTGCATCCTCTTTCATGGAAAAAGAAGAAGCTATGCCCAGGGCATGGTGAGGATTGCAAAAATATAAATACTCAGCTTGAATTCAATAGTATGTTCCTTCCCTTCTGCCCTCCTCTGACCCACAAAATGTTTTCTTGCAGTCAGAGAGAGAGAGAGAAAGACAGAGAGAGAGAGAGAGAGAGAGAGAGAGAGAGAGAGAGAGAGAGAGAGAGAGAGCGCTTTGAGAAAAAGCAATCTCAGAGTAGGAAAGTAAATCAAAGACCCTTGAGCTCCAATCTGTCCCTGAACAGGAATACCTGAAACATCTTTGACAAGTGGGTAATCCATTTGCTGAACCCACAATTTCCCAAGGCAGCAGAAGAGCCACTGTTTACAGATCTTACTCTTACAGGTTATCTGAATAGTATTGCCACACCATTGAAATGTTTTTTTCCAAGACTGCAATAACTTTGGCTAGAGGACTTATCACCCTGTTGGTTGGATCCAAATGTCCGCTTGCTGTAGGTATTACTGCTAAGGCCTTATTAGGAGGCTTCATCAGGGCAAGAAGATGGCACTGGCTTCTCCAAAATTGTGACAGAAGAGTGTAGGCTTTGGCGAGTCCTAGTTGGAAAGGTTTTAAGTTGGATCCAGTAACGGACCAACCATCTATTTGAGGATTAGCCCAGTTCCATTTAGAGACATTCACTATCGGAAGGGCTGAAGGGTGATAAATTTGTTAACCACAACTTATTTCTGCCCTTGATACATATATTTCTTTATGTCTTTTTTGCATCTTTGTTGTGCAATTTATTTTTGAATATACACCTCTCCATTCTCTATCCAGCAAGCTATCCTTGAAACACAGAGTTTAAAAGAAAGGAGGAAAAAGCAAGAAAAACTAAACCAACATCAACTTTATTGAAAATTATGTACATAGAGGTACCGCTGAAGTGAAGGGAAGGAGGTACATTTTCTTCCTTCTTTTCCTCTAAGAAGGCTTGGTCATTATAACTATTCAGCATAAAGTTTTGTTTTTAAAAATTCTTTCCATTTACATTATTGTAATCATTGTGCATATTGTTTTCCTACTTATTACTTTGCGCTGTATCAGTTCATATAAATCTTCCTATGCTTCTCAGTATTCTTTATATTCATTGTGTCTTACAGCATAGTAACATGCATAGGAATCAAAGAAAGACCAAACACTGTTCCTGCTTTTAAGGACCTCATAGTCTAGAGGAGGAGATAACATGAAAGCTGTGCAGACAAGATAAACTGGAGATAATCAGGAACTAGGTAGCACGGTGGATAGAGTACCAGACCTGAAGCCAGGAAGACTCATCTTCCTGAGTTCAAATCTGGCCTCAGACACAAGTCGCTTAACCCTGTTTGTCTGTTTTCTCATCTGTAAAGTGAGCTGGAGAAGGAAAATGGCAGGCCACTCTAGTATTTTTGCCAAGAAAATCCCAAATGGACTCATGAAGAGTAGGACAACACTGAAATGACTGAAGAAGAACTGAAACAGGGAGGTATTAGGATTAAGAGGGGTTAGGAAAGACTTCTTGTAGAAATTTATTCTTGAAGGAAGTCAGGAAGATCTCGGAGCAACAGTGAGAAGGTCAGAGTCACTAGATCACAGACTATGTAAGGGTAAGGTGTAAGAAAACTGGAAAGGTAGAAAGGGGTCAGGTTGTGAAGGGCTTTGAATGCCAAACAAATATCAAATGCTGGAAGTGATAGGGAGCTACTGAAGTTTGTAGAATAATGGGATGACATGGTTGGATGTGTGCTTTAGGTTAATTTGACAGCTTAGTGATTGATGGACAGGATGGGGAGAGACCTGAGTCTGGGAGACCAACTAGCAGGTTATGGCAGTAGTTCAGGTGTGAGTGATAAGGGCTTGCATAAGGAAAGAAAACAGGAATAGAAGAGATGTTACCAAGGCGAGAGGACTTGACCAACCTGATTGGACATGAGGAATGAGAAAAAGGAGTCAAGTTGTATGCCTGTTATGGGGGGCTTTTTTGTTTTATCTGCTCATTCTTCCACCCTCTTTCCTGACTTTATGTTAGGGCTCAGCTCTGAGCACTTCTCAGGGGAAATGTCTGGGCTCATCTTTTATCCTCAGGCCCTTCTGCCGCTTTCTTGGAATATAGAGTTGTGTTTTAACAGGTCAGTCTGGGCACCTGCAAGCTTTCGGTATTCCCAAAGTGATGTGATGTGGGATTAAGGCTGACCATTGCCCTCTTGGTCTGAGCTCTGAAAGTTCCTGAACTAGGTTTGGGTAGAGCAAACCTAGAATTGCTTGTCCCTGATTGGAGTTCTAGAAGACAGTTGCAAGGCAGAATTTTAGTCACTCAAAAGAAATGTGAGAAGTATAAATTTAGAGACATTTCCACTGTGTTCAAATGGACTATTTGTGCCTGACCTGTGGTAGAGCCATCTGAGCTTGTATTGGTCTGACTGGTCACAGTTCAACTCACTGTACCTTGACCCCAACATTGCTCCTCATTCAGAACGAAGGACAACAATCCACCAACCAGACTACTTTTGGGAAGCTTTAGAATTACTGAACACATACATTCCTGCCCTGGATATTTCACTCTAGGCTTCCTAGAACTGATTTCTTGCTCTACTCCTGGCATCAGAGCCACCCAGCTATGTTTGCCCAACTTGTTCCTCACCCATTAAACAGCTAGGGTTCACAATGCTCCTTTCTACCACCACTCTTCAGTTCTGGGTCTGTGACCCAAAAATGGCTTGGTTCATCATGGTTCATCATTGTGTTGATCAGAGTTCCTAAGTCTTTCAAAAGATGATTATCTTCACAATATTGCAGTTACTGTGTAAGTTGTTCTGGTTCTGCTCACTGCACTTTGCATCATTTCATCCAAGTCTTCCCTAGTTTTTCTGAAAATATCATCTCCATTATTTCTTACAGCACAATAATATTCTAACACATTTGGATACCATTACTTGTCTAGTCATTCCCCAGTTGATGGGCACCTCTACCATTTTCATTTCTTTGACACTATGAAAAAAACTGCTAATGTTAATTTTGTATGTGTGAGTCCTTTCCCTTGAGGATCTTTTTGGGACATAGACCTGGAAAGAGTATTGCTGTTTGACTGTGGCTACTTGTAACAAGAGTTTCATTTTTCTTTTCTTTTCCATTGTAAGAAGTGGGAAAGGGTAGGTCATCACATACTCTCTCAACCACTCCTCCCTGCCATGAAAATAAAATAGAATTGTACAAGTAGGACAACATTATATATTATATTATGTACTTAAAAAGACAACCAAGCTGTACATAGTAAAGATTTGCACTTTCATATGCAATTTCCCCCTTCTCTATGCATATACCTACATAATATATGTATATATATGTGTGTATATGTATATATGTATGCATCACACATATGTACACCCATTTTGTTTGGCATCTGTTACGTTCAGATTAAAAATAAAATTAAAAAA
Source organism: Potorous gilbertii (assembly GCA_028658325.1). Lineage (NCBI taxonomy): Eukaryota > Metazoa > Chordata > Mammalia > Diprotodontia > Potoroidae > Potorous > Potorous gilbertii. The sequence goes on from CM053769.1 coordinate 127,617,450, forward strand.
AGACTCTCTGATCTCTTATGTATTCTTCTTCTTCTTTCCCCCTAGCCATCTTGTTCATACTTCAAAGCCCTACTTGGATCTTTCCTCCTCCATAATATCTTGCCTGACTGCCTCAGTTTCCTCATCTGGAAGATGATCAGGTTAGAACTAACTTGTAACATGCATTGAGTACCTGTTATAAGTTACAAAATTCAGATAAGAGAGTTTCTTCCCCCCATGAAGTTTACAATCTAGTCAAAGCGTATGTTTTGATACAAGTGATTATATTAGTTGTTATTAAATATAGTTGTATAAATGTATCTGAAAAGTAGGAGCCAATCTGTGAATTAGGGGGTTAGAGAATAAGGAGGAAAATGGTTTGGAGGAGAAGGGGATGTGAAAGAGAAGGAGAAGACAACAACATGCCAGCTGCTTTTCAAACTGGCTTTCAAGGACGAATAGAAATTCTATAAGCCAGGTGGGGAAGAGAAGAAGCATTCCAGATAGGGAACACTCTGATGAAAGACACCTGAGGTGGGAAGGTACTAGACACCTGGGTGTGGGAGGGAAAGGAGAGAAGATGTTGATTGTTCCAGTTTTGCTAGATTGTGAAGCACTTGAAGGGAAAGAATATAAAATAGGACTGCAAGATAATGTGGCTCTGGACTGTGAAGACAGAGGCCTTAAGATACCAGGCAAAGGAGTTTCAAGTTGACTCAGCAGGCAACTCAGAGTTATTGAAGACTTTGGGACAGAGGTCTGTGCAGAAGGAAAATACATCCAGCAGTGGTGTGGGGGATGGTATGGGGTGAGGGAGAGAACAGAAACCATTAGGTGGGGAGGGTAGCTGGGAGGTGCAGCAAATAGAGGGCTTGGCCTGGAGTCAGGAATACTTGAGTTCAAATCAGGTGACAGACTAATAGCTGCTTGACCCTGGGCAAGTCAGTTTCTTCATCTATAAAATGAGGTGGACCAGAAAATGGCAAAACATTCTAGTCTTCTGCCAAGAAAACCCCCAAAGGGGTCATGTAGAGTCAGATATGACTGAACAACCACAAAGATGACAAGGCAGCAAGAGTTGCTCATGGTGTTTCAGCCTTTTATGTGATCTGTCTGTAGTTCACTACTTATTAAAAGCTCTCCCTTCTACCCCTACCCCCATTCCGTGATGGTAGTCTTAAGGGTCAAAAACATACAATTTTCGGCCTTGTTTCATAAAGGTTATTTTTGTTTTCTCTGTTAAATTAGAGGCTGTATGGTCTAATGGAAAAAAAGTCCTGGACTCGGGAGAAACCTGGGTTCAAATCCCCCTCCACCTCTTAGTTGCCGTACCTATGGGCAAGTCACTGAATCATGTATGAAGTGGGGGTGTTTAATCACTGGAGCTTCTACCTTAACGGGTTGTTGTTAGGATCCAGTGAGTTCATGTAAGAACAAAGTGCTTTCTATAAGGAAATAAGTGCTCAAATATTATTTATTATTGTTGGTGTTGGTTTCTTGAGGTGAGAGCTTCAGTCTTACATTTCTTTATCTATCTATACATATCTTGCATCTTGTCTACATACATCCATACAAGGTCTGGAAGATCTGGCCAATGTGCTGCAGATTTTCCTGTAGGTTAAAAAAAATAACAACCCAAAACATTTCTTGGGTTCAAGATAGCTCATGAATATTGTACTACACAGCCTTGGAGATACGGTTGGCCAACCTCCTTATCTGATCATATATTTCCCAAGATGATATCTTGTAAACCACATCCTTCTACTCCTGGACAACTTAAACGTTTGGGCTATCTGCCTCCCACTCACCTACCCCTTCCTCCCCGGGTTAGTTAATCCACTCAGTTTTGGAGCTCTGCCCTGAAGCTGAGCTGATTGTTGAGTGAATGTAAACTCACATAATAGACTTTTTTAGTTAGCTGCTAGCTGGCCCAGACCAGTCTTTACATCTATGTACTCTGGACATCTTGGGATAACTAATTATCCCATTTACTTACCCCCTTAACGAGCTCCCTTCTCATTACTTCCTCTAGGAATAGTAACTATACACCATGCTACCACTATGGGCAGTTAGATGTTGTATAGAGCACTGGTCTTGGAGTCAGGAAGACCTCAAGCCAAATGCAGGCTCAAGTCATTAAACTGTCTCGTTTTCCTTATCTGCAAATTGGGGTTAATAATAGCACGTACCTACCCAAGCTGTAATAAGAATAAAATGAGATAATATTTGTAAAGCCCTTTGCAAGCCTTAAGGAATTCTATAAATGCCAGTTATTAGTACTGCCATTGTTTTACCATTGCTTCTTGAAAGGGTATAACCAATCGGCAAAGATGACAATGGTTAATGTTGGGGAAGATGTGGGAAGGAAGGCTCATGAATGCAGTCCTGTGAATTGGTATAACCATTCTGGAAAGCAAATTGGAATTGTGCAAATCAAGTGACTAAAATGTCTGTAGCCTCTGACTCAGCAATTCCAACTAATGGGCACATGCCCCAAGAAGTAAAAAGAAAACCCTCCCAATAAACTAAAATATTTATAGCTGCACTTTTTGAGGGTCTGAGAAGTGGAAACAAAGTAGATGTCCATTGTTTGGGAAATTGTGGTACATGAATGTAATGGAATATTATTGTGTTATAAGAAAAGAACATGATAAATACAGAGAAGCATGGAAAGCAATAACAGATGCAAAATTAAGTAAGCGGAGACAGGAAAAGAGCATATAGAATGAAATCAATGTAAATGGAAAGAACAACCACCACCAAAAAATAATGAATGTTACAAAATTATGAGGAATAAGTATTAACCCAAAAGAGACATGAGAAAGCCCTCCCCCCACTTCTTTGCAGAAGTGAAAGATCCATAAGTACATAATATGGCATATGTTTTCAGATTTTTTTCAACAAGTTGATGGGTTTTGCTGATTTTTTTCTTCTTAAAAATTCTTTGTTATATTAAATGGCTCTGGGGAGGAGGGGATAGATACAGTCAAAATTTAGGCAATGTAAAAAACAAAATAAAGAATAAAAAAATGGAAAACAATAATAAAAAAGAAAATTGTCCTAACACTAGATAAGGGAGAATAGGGAAGGAGGACATGATTTCCAGTTTCCCAGTGGCTCCATCCATCAATTCTGTGACTCTCTGGACAAAAACTCCCTTTCCTGGCCACCATTCCCCCGATATGGGTCATCTCCTTTGAAGGCAGGAACTATCTCGTTTTCATATTTTTTCCCCAAATGTCTAGCAATCCCTTTTCATTCATTCATTCGCTCATTCATTCATTTCTTAAGGGGCTGCTGACTACACATCATTCCCTCTCTCTTCCCATCATGAATTTTTCAATTGTCCTTAAATCATCCACAACCCTACTCCAATGCTTATATACGCTAGACTCCTACTTGGTGGAGAGTAATAGGAGATAAAGTTGAAAAGATAGAGTGGGATCAGACTGTTGAATGTATGCTGGTCTAGGCAGAGGTCATTGGTAGAGTGCTGGGATTTGCCTAGTTATAATGGGTTTCCTGTCCAAGTTAGTTCTGCCCAAGCTCTCAAACTGAGCAGACGGCAATGGGGAGGAAGTATTCTGGAAGGTTTTAGGTCCAGGGTTAGAATACCAGGTTGGAGGGGGAGAGGTTGCAGGTCAGTAGGTGAACATATTCTTGCTGAATTGCCTAAAGGATCCTGGGTTTCTCAGGAGGTTTGAATTGGTCTCTCCAAACCTGAGTTAAAACCTGCCTTGGTCTCTTACATATCTGTGGCACTTTGGGTGTAATTAACTTCTCTGGGCTTCTGTTTCCTCATCTGTAAAATGAAGGGGTAGCACTACATGACCTCTAAGGTCTGTTTTGGCATTAAATTCATAAATAGAGCATTTATGAAACACTTACTATGTGTCAATTCTAGTATCTTCTCTCTGCCAGGTGGTGAAATGGTTATGTTGCAGTTTTAGTGGGGGGTGGTAATTCAGGACACGTGTTTATCCTTCATTGCCAAAGAAGACCATGCCATGAGAGAAATAATGACATGACTTGCACTTGACTTTGTTTTGAGTGAAGGAGGTCACCAGTCTCACTTGTCCTCCAGACAAGTCTGGATCCAGTGACCAGATATTCATCAGGATGACTGGAGATGACCCAGGATGAGGCAGTTGGGGATAAGTGACTTGCCCAAGGTCATACAGCTAGTGAGTATCAAGTGTCTGAGGTGAGATATGAACTCAGGTCCTTCTTCTGTACTGGTGCTCTATCCACTGTACCACCTAGCTGCCCCAACACAAGGACATAAAACATTTCCAAAGGACTCTTGATGCAAAATGCCATCCACATCTAGAGAGAGAACTATGGAGTTGGTACACAGAACGAAGCAGACTATTTTGGTTTTGTTTCATTTTACTTATGCTTTCTCCCACTCATTTTATTTCTTCTATGCAACATGATTAATGTGAAAGTATGTTTGATAAGAATGTATGTGTAGAACCCATATAAAATTGCATACCATCTTAAAGAGGGAGAGGGAGAAAATTTAAAACTTATAAAAGTGATCACCGCCCCCACCTAAAGACCAGAGTACAGAAGACAGTCATCTGGAATGAATTCATGGACTCAAGCATTCCTTTCAATCAAGATGGCAAAAGTTTATTGTAACACCAATATAGCATGCAGAGCTCCTTAAGGAACTTAAATTCCTTAAGGAACTTGCAACAGGAGTGATGCTAAAGTTTATATGGGAAAAATAATGGATTATATGCCAGGTATGCTAATTAGGTGACAATTTACAATCTTAGCCACAGACATCAATCACTATTGACAAGCAGGGAAAGAGGTTTCTCAGGGGTCTATGTCTGGTCTGTCATATCTGTAGCGAGACAGCTTTGAGAGTTGGCATTATAGCTTGACTTCTGGATTGAATATGGTAACTTTGGAAATCAATACATGATAATTCTGTGGTCACAAGATCTGTTTTTGCAAGAAAATTTCTTCAGAGGTCAGCTTGTTCTTGTGATGGGGAAAGATAGTTTACTTTACTGGAGGCCTGCTCATGAGTAATTTCAGGGAAAGATAGTTTGTCTTACTGGGGCCCACTTATGAATTATTTCTAGGCATAGTGTCCTTGGGCTAGGGAAAAAACTGTCAGGGATAGTGTTTGAGGCTAGGGAGAAATGTGATTTTTAAAACTTGGGTACCAGCACAAGCACCCAGGCACCCCATCAGTTACAGCACTGGGCCTTAAGTCAAGAAGACCTGAACTCAAATCTGACTACACACACTAACTAGCTGGGCAAGTGGTCACTTTGCCTCATTTTCCCAATCTGTAAAAATGGGGTTGTTGTGAGGATCAAATGAAATAATTATAAAATACATCATAGTGCCTGGCATATAGTAGCACTATAGAAATGTTACCTGTTATTATTTACCCTGTAAATCTTGCTTTGTCTATATTTGTTTGAGGGCAGGGACTGTCTTCTGCCTCTTTTGGTATCATCAGCTCTTTGCACAGTCCCTGAAACACTTAATAATAAATGTCAATTATTGAGTATTTATGGATTGATTCAAACACAAGAAATAGTCCCAGCTCTCATTCTTTTTTCTCATTCTTTTGTAATGAGCAAAGGCTACATATAAAGGAAATCTGGAGAGCAGGGCTAGAGAAGGGGGAATTTATTGGGGGAAGCTATTTTAGAGATTATCTATTTCAATTTCCTCATTTTATCGCTGAGGGAACCGAGAGTAGCCACCAAGTACTAATTAGCAGAATCAGAATTTGAATTCAGGTCCTCTGACTCCAAATACACAGTGTTCTTTCTTCTTTATAAGGTTTGGCTAGTACCTAGGTAGGGCAAAGGAAATTTAATATTAACAATGACTAGCATTTTTATAGCATGTACTAAGTGTCAGAAACCATGCTAAATACTTTACAATTTTGGAACAAGAACTCACTATTTGACAAAAACTGCTGAGAAAACTAGAAAACAGTATGGCAGAAACTAGATATAGATATAGATCTTACATGAGATTTACATGAATTGATGCAAAGTGAACAGAACCACACAGTAAGAGCAGCACTGTATGATGATAAGCTATGATAGATTTAGATCTTCTCAGCAATACACTGATCCAGGACAATTCCAAAGGACTCATGAGGAAAAATGTTATCCACCTCCAGGGAAAGAACTGTGGAGTCTGAATGCAGATTGAAGCATACTATTTTTCCCTTGATTTTTGTTTGTGTGTGTTTTTTTTCTTGCTCTGTTTTCTTTCACAACATGACATATATGGAAGTGTTTTGCATGATTGCACATGTATAACTTATATTAAATTGTAGAACATATTAAATTGTAAATAACATATTAAATTTGGGGCAGAAGGAAGGGATTGGAGAGAGATAATTTAAACTCAGAATTTCAGAAAACCAATGTTTTGTTCAATGTAAATGAACAAAATGTCAAATTTTGTTCAATGTTCAATGTAAAAATTGTTTTTACATATAATTGGGAATTATAAAATATTATTTAAAAATAAATATTTTACAAATATCTCATTTGATCCTCACGATAACCTTAAGAAGTAGGTGTTATTATTTCTCCCATTTTACCGATGAGAAAACAGAGGCAGAGGTTAAGTGACTTGCCCAGGGAGAGACAGCCCATGTCTCCAGGTCCAACCAGGTTCCCTACGACACCAGATGGTCATTGCTCAGGGTTACCTGACTGTCTCTTTGCAGGCATGGGTGCCACAGGTGAGGAAAAGTATGAGCTGCTATCTCCAAAGACCCAGGACTAGAGTTGGAGGCCCTTCCTCCACCCAGCAGCTGTCTGGGAGAGAAGTGAGTCCTATAACTCCTTCCACAAATACCCCAAATCCTGGACTACCTGCCAATCTCACCCCATTTCTTTCCCAAAGGAGGTGCAGTTGCAGGTCTCTACATGCCCAGGTTGCTGGGCTTCTGGGTTTTAGAAGCACTCAGTTTCAAATATAAACAAGGGGAAAGATATCCGATTTCACAACATCAGAACTGGGGCAGAGGTTGCAGAATCCTCAAGTCTAGAAGACCGTAGACTGATTCTGGGGCCTCTTTTGAGAACCTCATGAATTACTAATGCTGTGAGAAGAAGGGGAGGGAACTTTTAAATTTATATGCCATATATTTACTTCTCCCCTCTCCTTAACCCATCCTGTCCTAAAAGAAGCCATGTGGTGGTAGGTGGGCAAGTGACACCTTCCCTCAGTTTTTATTTGTAAAAATGAATATGCAGGTGGAGGGGTCCTAACCTTTTTTGTGTCCTGGACGTCTCTGGGACCCCTTCTCAGGGCGATGTTGTTAAAGGCATAACATAAATTGAAGAAAATACTCGATTTCAGTTGGAAGTTGGCAAAAATAAAGATATATGCTCTTTCCCTAACAACACAGAAATTGACGAGAACTCCCTGAAATCTACCCACGCCAGGTGAAGGATCTCTACTTCCACATGCTGGGATCTCTCTTCCTTGAACATCTATATGGGTGCTCCTGAAGCGAACTGCCCTCTTCTGCCCTCTACTGTCAGACCAACAGAGGGCATGACAGCTCTCAAATAAAAGGAATTTATTGAACACTTACTGGTTTAAGAGTTCGGAGAAAAGAAAAGAGGGCCTTGGGTGCTGAAAACTTTAGAACCCAAATGTGCATGGAGAAAACTGCAGAAATTCCTCACCAGAAAAACTCTTTTTGGAAAGAGAGTCTAGAAATAAGAAAGGGGAGAACATTAGGAGGTGGGAGTGGAAGGGTGGAGCTGAGTGGGGAGGGCATCACTCCCCCCTCTTTTTTTTTTGTTTTGTTTTTAAGCCAGGGAGGAGCGAATTAAGCCTCTAGATTGGGTGTAAAATGGAGGGAGTTTCTAAAACTGGAAAATAGAAGGGGAGGAGTTTTTAACTTTCTAGATATTGGACCATTATCTGTTCATAAGGACAGAGAAATACAGAACTTTGGACGACTGCTTGCGCAAATCCTGGTGGAATCTGAGAAAGCAGTAAGGAAAAAAATATTTTTCCAGTGACTCTCACCCTAATGGGCCCCTTCCTGGGCAGTTAGGAAGTATAATACCTGGCTCATTGTGAAGGGTGTTGTCTGGGACAGGAGGACATAGGGGAGGGGGGGTGTGTGGGGGTGGAGGCTGTTACCTCATTGAACAGGAAGAGGTTCTCAGTAAGGGGGATGTGACAATCCAGAGAGAGAAAATCCTATTTGAACCACATGTTTCCTAGATCCCCTTCCCTCTGATCCAAATACAGTGTCCCAAAAGTCTTAGTTAAGGCCAATTTTTGTTACACCCTGTAATGCTTTGTGAAGTAGGATTGTTCATCAGGGGAGGGAAAACACTTCCCATCTCTCAGAAAAGAGGTAGAGGACTATGAGTGTGGGATGTTGCTTTACCCTAATAGGCATGACTTTTATATAACTGATTTTATCCATTGCTAGGGAGGACTCTATGTTGGGGACTGGGATGAATTTGTTGGAAAATGACTAGTGTTTAAAAGGAAAAGATATCTATAAAATTGTGTAAATGATTTTTTAAAGTAGAGTTGCACAGAGATAAACATTCATAACCACCTATTCCTTATACAACTTATGGTCTGAAATTCATTGCCGAGTGGTAGTTCCTCTCAGCATGTTTTGTGGTACATACATAGAGAAATAGAGTCTGGACCTAATTCCCAAATGATGAAACTTTTCTACCCATGCAGGTCAGCACCTTCCCTGCAATTTATAAAGAACAGAGTCCTGAGATAGTAATGACTTACCCAAGGTCACAAAGCCAAGCCAGTACGTGGCAAAGGGAGGCTTGGTCCCATGTTGTTGAGTGCATTCCACTTGTTTAATCATTTTCAATATGTCCAACTCTTTGAGACCCCATTTCAGGGTTTTCTTGGCAGAAATACTGGACTGGTTTGCATTTCTTAGTTCCTCTACCTCATTTTACAGATGAAAAAACTCAGGCAAATAGGGTTAAATGACTTGCCCAGGGTCACACAGCTAGGACAAATCAAACCAGATTTGAAGTCAGGAATCTGTCTTCCTGACTTAATCTACTGCGCCATCTAGTTGCCGCTACGACATGCTTATACTAAACCATTCTCTAAAAGGTTTTGCCTGTTTTCAGAGGTATTGTGGTGGAGCAGGTTGTTTGTGTGTTGGTTTGGAATTATCTTATTGAAAGAAAATGTTTCTTCTCAAAATAAATAAAACATTATTCAAACCCTGTTTTGCATTATCTATCTCATGGGTCGATTTGACATAGCCATCCACACAGGAAAACTAGTAGTTTTTAAAATGCCCATTGGCCAGATTATGACATGAAGTTAGATGGTCAGCCCATTGAGTTGTCCCATACAGGCGCTGTAGATGAAGAAAAGGGACCCAAAATTGAAGAGGGATAGTGACTGACAATTGGGTCTCACTTGGGATATTGTTGTACTTTGTAGAACAGAATCATTCACCTGATGTTCTTCATAGCTGGCAATCATGAAACACCATGTAGAAATGACTCAGAATGCAAGTGATCCAAAGTATTGATGATGATCTTAAAGTAGGCTTCAACCTATCAATCATTTGGTTGAAATTCTGCATGTTACACAGCAAGTGGTCCATGGTTCCATCTAAAATATGTATCAATTTTTTGTCATGAAAATTATCTACCATGACATTGCTCCAAAATTTTCCTCACCCTCCTTTCTGCCGTAATTCTTGGGGAAGACCTCAACGGGGACCGATGGGTTCCATTAGGACACACAATTTTTAATGAGTCCTGTGACTGAGTTAGTTTGGGGAACATCACATTTATATATGTTTATTTGTTGTTATTGGGACCCCATTTGGGGTTTTCCTGGCAAAGACACGAATGTGGTTTGCCACTTCCTTTTCCAGTTCATTTTATAGATGAAGAAATGGAGGCAAAGAGTTAAGTGACTTGTCCAGCATCACACAACTTGAACTCAGGTCTTCCTGGCTTCAGGACCAGGGCTCTATCCACTATATCACCCTATATAGGTTTACATGGCTTCTTGTTTGACAAAGTACATCTCTCACAACAACCCCATGAAGTAGGTCACACAAGCTATTATCCTTATTTTGCATATGGGGAAACTGGGGCTCTGTCATGGCTTGAAAGGGGATAGCTGGGCCTCCTCAAACACAGTTTTGGAATCAAACTACACCCAGATCCCAAGGTGGGACCAGGGGTGGGGTGGGGTCTGAGATCCTCTTTTAGCCTAATTGCAAATTAAAGAACCTCTGAAGTGGCGACTTACCTACAACAGAACCAGGACAAGAACCTAGATTTTGCCCTCCCATGTACCCCCATCCCCTTTCCCTACTCCAGGGTGCTTCTATATCTCAACACCAAGCCCTGGGTCAAGTCTCACCTAAACTATGGGCACTACAATTCCAAACAAAGTTGGATTTAGTTAGTTGAGTTCAATGCCTAGCACAAAGGAGGCACTTACCAAATGCTTCCTGACTTGATTTTTAATCAATTCATTCTAGTTCTTTCTCAGAGCCCTGGCCTCCACCCCCAAATACCCAGTGTGTTTAGAAGCCACTCTTAGCAGCAGCTGAGGTTTTCCTTATCTCCTCCAGGCTTGGAACTCAAGTTACCGAGTGTCCGTTTGTACAAGGGAAGATAGAGTTTCTTCCTTTGCTTGGGTTTGTGGAAAGGGGACGGAAGAGCCCAAGATAAGGGGATGCAGGTGTGAAAAGACTGTGAAAAGAGCAGGACTTTTGTTGTTGCCTGGCAGCCCCAGAAATCCTCAGAAAAGACACTTAATCCCTTCCTAATCTTATCAGAGGCCCTAGAGGGGGCGATTTTCAGGAACTGAGTCTTATCAGGAATACCCTGGTACCAAGGGGCCGACAGGTGGCGGAGCAAGACCCTGGAAGAATATATTAGGGAGGAATGGAGTGGGGGGGCAGCCCTAGCTCCTCCTCAGGCTGGAGGAGCCAGAGCACAATCCCCTCAAAAGGTGTTCCCACTCCCCTCTCGTTGCAACCCAACACCCATCCACCCCCTCTCCAAAACAAAAGCAAAAATTCCTAAGTCAGTAAATTTCTGGGGTTTGGAGGCCAAGAAGTAAATGGGGCAGCATGGAAAGCGCATCACTGAGTCTGAGTTTCTTCACCTGCAGAAAAGGGTCTAATGATCTCCCACAATGGGGGGGTACACAGGTCCATACATTTAGAGCAGGAGACGATCTCAGCTTGGAAGCCAACGAGCCCAGGCCTTCATTTTGCAGGTAACAAAATCATGGCTAAGAGGTGCTAGGTTACTTCCCCAGGGTCACCAAGGCATTAATTAAAAAGCATCAGAATCAAGATCGGAACCCAGGTCTCCTGAATCCAGAGTCAGTGCTCTTTCCCACTGGTCTACTTTTTGTTGTATGGCTCAAATAAAATGATAATGTATTATTAAAATCTATGGTAATATTAGTTATTAAATATGGTGATCTTGAATAACCCTCCCCTTGATTTTACCAATGAGTTAACAGAAACCCAGAGAGAACCTGGGTTCAAGTCTTGGCTAATTCTTATTAACAAGTCTCTTAACTAAGCCTCAGTTTCCTTACCTGTAGAAGGGGGAGGGCTTAGTGGGTAGAGCCCTGGACCTAGAGTCAGAAAGACCTGAGTTCAAATTCAGCCTTACTAGCTGTGTTACCCTGGGCAAGTCATTTACCCTCTGTTTGCCTTAATCCACTGGAGACGGAAATAACAAATCACTCCAGTATCTTTGCCAAGAAAATCCCATGAACAATGTTCCACAGGGGTCACTGACCAGCAAACAGGAGAGGGATAATATTATTACCTGCCTCCAGGATTGTAGTGAGCAAAGTGCTTTGTAAACATTTGTAAACAAAGCTTTGTAAACACCTAAGGGCTAGAGGATTCTCTCAGACCTGCAGGGAAAAAAAAATCACTTGGTCATACTTTCACTTCCCCCTCTTGAGTTACTGGAGAGAGAAAGAAAAAGAAGTTCCCTTTAAAAGATTCTTCTACTTCCTCCTATCATTTTTGTTTAAGTTTCTTTAATAAAAAGTCTTGGTACGTTTACATGATGATCAGTGTTTACCATCACCTACTTCACACACACATACACACACATATATATTTAAGAAAAAAACAAGAGTAACCTATGGATATGCTATATGAAAAAGGCTGTCATTGCCTTGGGGCAAAAACAAGCAAAGAAAACCCCCTGTGGAGATGGAGCGGGATGATCTCATCGATTTCTGGGCTCCAGTTCCCCATCTCCAAATGCAGAAAGAAACCGAAAGTAGAGATGCCAGTCTCTCTGTGGCCAATGTTTGACTGCTGTCTCCAAACATGGTGCAGAAGAGAAAGGAGACAGACCATCTCTAGTGGAAACAGGCACTGGAAAAAGGACCAGGAGGCAACCGTGGGTGGGTATTTACAGTAGGCAAGGTGTCGATTATCTAGGGAGAATCCTAGCCCAGGCCACCATTTCTCCTTCCTTGTATTGAGGCAGATCTTCGTTCTAGGCTGTCCTGGGTCAAAATGGAATTTCCATCAGAGTCAGCCGAATTGTTAAGTGAGGAAAGCGCTCACATTAAAGTTACTTTCTTGATAAGTTCAGGAGGCTTGAAACATGATCTTAGACTTAATGCCACATTGAGGTCTGCTCTCAAAGCAGGAGAGTCACTTTATCTCTGAGGTACAGCTACATGCTCCTAGGAGTGGAGTCCAGAGAGCAAAACATGAGTTCTGTCCAGGGCAGGAAGGCCCCTGCTAGTCTTCTTCCCCTCCACCATACATGTCAGCCAGCTTCTTAAATCGACTGCCCCACTCATTCAGATAGTCATAATCCTGGTTCTGGTCCGAGTTGGAAGATGTTAGGGAGCTCAGGGAGGCTGCATCGGAACCACTGCCTTCATAATCAAACACCAGCAGGGAGTCATAGGGTGGGGCTGTGGGATCATTGTTGGCCGCCTTCAGGTTCTATAGAACACAGAGAAATCCAGGAAGCCCAAGTCACTGACCCCAACAGTGGGCACAATAGAAGCAGACTCTCTTCTACCAGCCCCCAGTGGAGCCAACCCCCAGGAAATTTAGAACAGGAGGGACCCAAGAAGTCATCTTCCTATTACTTGGAGAATGGCTATTCAGACTGTATCACCTAGTAGGGAAGAGATTTTTTTTTTCCCTTCTTTTACTAGATTGATTGTGCCTACGATACCTAGAAAGTCAAACTGTAGCCAAATTCAAATATACTATGTATGATACAGTATGTATTATATCAAGATGACATAATATTATAATATGTAATACATTATATATGTGGGGGAGAGAGAGAGACAGACATGGTGGAGAAAGAGAAAGACAGAGGGAAAGAGAAGGAGAAGAGAGAGCAGGACAAGAGGAGAGGAAAGAGAGAGAAGGAAAAAAGGAAGGAGGGAAGAGGAGAGGGGGAGGCAGAGAGAGAGAAAAAGAGAGGAGAGAGAAAGAGGAAGAGAAGATGAGAGGAAAGAGAAAGCAAGAGGAAGAGAAGGGGAGGGAGAGAGACAGAGAAGACAGAGAAAGAGAGACAGAGAGAGAGAGATTCAGATAAAGCAGGTAAGAGCCAGAGAAAAGTGACTTCCTAATGTCAAGGTCCTAACAGGGAGCCCCATTAGCGCTGAGCTTCTTTCAGGAGGAGTTGAATGCTCCATCTCCACTTACCTCCAAGGAGGAAATGAAAGCTACCCTTCAGACAGAGGATGACTGACAAAGCTTTTAAGCCTCCTTAAAACTTTGTCTCAAATGACATTGGTTGTTTGCTTTCCTCCCATAGATATGTATACAATTGAGTTAGGAGTAGGAGCCAAGCTAAGGTCCTGGGGCAGGAGGCGGCCTCCCCAGAACAAGAGTTAGGTGCACTTGCAGAGAAGGGCAGCCAGCATTCCCATGGGGTCTCCTAACTCCTAGTAGCATACGGGATGTGAACTGCTTCCTCTCAGGGGGTTAAGGGGCCAGTCATTTTCTCACCTTGGCTCCCTACTTGTCCCATGTAACAAAGAAAAAACCTCCACTTTGCAAAAATTGGAAAACTGGAGTGGCAAAGATCCTGTGGATGTAAAAGTGACCTTGAGAGTCACCTAGCCCAAAAGGTCTCATTTTGTAGATGAAGAAACTGAGATGCAGAGAAGCCAAACATCCCAAAGGTGGCAATGAGAGACAGGATCCAAACCCAATCGTGTTGACTCTAAATCTAAAGCCTTTCCATTGTGTCAGTAAGATGAGTCAACAGTAAAGGTAGGGTCAGATGGAGACATGTGAGGCTCAAGTCCAAGGTTTGTCCTTTGGAGCATATCTATCACCCAGCTTTTTCCTTATTAACTGACCCTGCTAGAGTTGGGATCAAATGGCAGAAAACAAGCCTCACTAAGCTGGCCAAGCAGCATAGGGCGCTGGGCTCTTCACACTATGTCTGCCTGCAAGGGTGGCAAGTCTCTTTAAAAGGGAGGGAGGACTCTTCCCTTTGCAGAGACAGAAGGCTGCAGACAGTGGTGGACTTGGCTGATGTGTGGCTCAGTTTGGTTGAACTGTTTCCCTTCCCTTTCAAAATTCTTTGTTATAAGGAATGAGTCTGGGATGGGAACTGGGGATTGGGATTTGGGAGGAGATATGGGGAAATGTAGGGGATACAAAAATAAAAGATAATCATTTTGTTTTTTAAAGAAGAGGAACTAGAGACCCACATTCATCTGATAGACAACCTGGGCAATGCAGGATAAGCCCCTTCCTCACCTCAATGATGAAATTGCCAATCTCATCTGGGTTGGCTGGGCGTGGCCGGTACAGAGGGGGAGGGATAAAGGTGGGTACCACATCATTCCTGAGGATCACTTCTGGTCGGGCATCCAGACCTCTATGAAGCTGAGTAATGTCATAGTCCTTTTGGGGAGGAAAGAGAGCATGTGAATTAGGGGCCCCATCCTTGAGTCCCAGACCTACAAAGCCTGACACTTGTCTGTCTGGGTTATGCAGCGTAGCTCAGTCAGTGGGTCTGGGATTTCTGAAGCCCTGGCCATATCTCCATCATATTCATGACAGAGGAGACCTTGGAAAGGACAAGGAGAGGCCAGCAAATTGTCCTTTGGGGCTGGCAGAGATCACAAGGAAGACCTTTGGATTATATGGGGATGATCTCTATGCTGGGGTGGCCAATGAATTCAAGAGCCCCTCCCCGACAAGAAAGATCCCCTGAGATGCTCAAAAGCCATGATGGAGGATCACTGCAGCAGTGAGTGATTGGGGGAAGGGAGAAGGGGTGGCTGAGGCAGGGAGGGCCCCTCCCCCAATCCCAGCTCCCCAACCTGGTCCTCTTCACCGCCCCCCTCCTCTCCATAGTAGAAGACATTGTCCCGGGTGTCGTCCTCGGGAAGTAGGAGGGGCTCCTTTAAGTTTCTCTTCCTTCTCATCAACAACATGAGGGCAAGCAGTAGGACTGGAAGGGAGAAGAGAGCACGTGACTCCAAATGCCATAAGGATAGTAGTCATGATGATGACGGTGATATCAGTTAACATTTACCTAGCATTTACTATGTGCCAGGCACTGTGCTAAGGTCTTCACAACAGCCTTGGGAGGTAGCTTTGTTACTATGCTCATTTTACAGATAAGGAAACAGATAAGTAGATACATAGGTAGCTAGATGGTCAAGTGACTTGGCCAGGCTCACACAAACAACACAGGTAACAGATAAGACATGAACCCAGGACTCCCAGGCTCCCTCACATAATTAAATTTTCAATGATACTCCAGAGTCTAGTAGAGAGACTAGAACATAGTAGATGCTTAATAAATGCTTGTTGACTGATTGATAAAAAAAAACCCAAAAACTCATGTAAAAATCAGTTTGACTTGGGAGTAGAATGTTCCTAGACTTTCAGCCACCCTCCCCACAGAGACGGCACACGATGAACACTCACTCAGCAAGGCCAAAGCCATTCCCAGGATAGGCAAGAAGAAGCTGCCCTTCCAGGCCCCAGGACAGATGGTCACGTGGCCCTCACAGTCACACACTTTTGCCTGAATCACGGTTAGCTGGTCTTTGCTGTGGTTGTCATACAAAGTAAGATGGAGTTCATAGTCATTGCTCTTCAGGAATTTCTTCAGAGACAAGGCCACAGCATCTCCTGTAGGGGGGACAATGTGTTTACTGATCGATGGCCAGGTCTTCTCACTTGGACGGACAAGGCAATAAAACTCATAGCCTCAGAGCATGGGTGACAGGAAGCTGGCAGACATCCGGGGGTAAGGACCACCAGGATGGTGAGAGCCTCAACATCCTGCTACATGAGGACAGCTTGAAAGGACTGGGGAGGCTGAGTGTGGGCATGACATTTGGGAGTCAGGGTGCCTGTCTTCAAGTATCTCAAGAGTTTTTTGATAGAAGATAAACTATACTTGTTCTGCTTGGGCCTCAGAGAGGAGGATTACGGATGTGGGTAGGGAATAGTGAGGGGATTCAAGATGCAAAACAGCAGATCTTGTCGATAGCCAGAGAAACCCCTGCCCAATGAGACAAGAACTATCCAAAAAAAAAAAAAAGGAATGGGGCTACCTGGAGAGACAAGGGTTTCTAACTCCCTAGAGGTTTTCAAGCAAAACCTGACTGGTCATTTGTCAAAGATGCTTTGGAGGAGATTTCTATGTTCAGCTATAGGTTAGACCTATACCTGATGGTCTCTGAAGTCCCTTGTAACTCTGAGACTCAGAGTAGGGATAAGGAACACTTATACAGCATTTCCTATCCACAAAGCACCTTCTATGCATTCCCTCATCTCCTACTCATAAGACCCCTGCAAAGTAGGTAACATAAGTATCATTATTCCCATTTTAAAAAATAGAAGCCTCAAGTCAAGTGATGAACCCAAGGTGTTAGAGTTGATGGATATGATCTCCCTGCAAACATCCGTGATGGCAGCTTCTATGTCAATCAGGGTCATTAACTTACCTCTCTCATTCATTTCTGCAGTCCAGTAAATATCAGAATCATGAGTGAGTTGGGCCCGGAAGGGGGTGGTGTGGGGGGGTAGGTCCTTGTCTGTGATGTTTAGCACCTGGGGCACAGTGTTTTGGTTGCAGACGGTGATCTGTCGAGGCTCTGGGATAGGACCGTGGTCATTCACATCCAGGAGGGTCAGCAGGAGGGTGCCAGTGCCGGTGGCGGGAGGGTTTCCTGGTTACAATTACCCACACATAAACACATATGTGATTTTTAATGTTCTATGCCTGGGGGCCAATTCACCTTCCCACTTGGTTCAATAGTGGGTTCAGTTTGTGGGTTCGAGCCCTCACCTCCAGGGATGCTTTTGTTAGTTGTGGCCCCCAGAAGAAGCTTTAGTCTAGGGAAATGTCACTCCCCATTCCTCCCCACCAGTTCCTCAAATACCCTCCATATCCTTACTCTAGCACTTAGATGAGGAGACAGCCCTACCCAGGATGCTGAGATGATCAGTGAGGAGAAGACCATGCTAGTGTAAGCACAATCAACTGCCACACCTCCATACCCCCATACAACCTTGGAAATCCCCAATAATCCTTTGCAGTCTTTCATGAACAGACATTGAACTGATTATTGGGAATTATTTACTGATTCAGAATTCCCATTTTCTCACCATATGCCTATTTCAGAGAAATAGCTATACATTAGTACCTCTGAGAGAGAGAGAGAGAGAGAGAGAGAGAAAGAATGAATTCTGCTTAAATGGCTGGGAATCCTTACCATCATCAGTGGCCGAGACTATAACCTCGTAGCTATTATTGGTGACAAACTGTTCGTCTTCCCTGTCTAGGAGGCCTGTGGAGGTGATATCTCCACTCTCTGGATGAATCATTAGCCACTTTGCAGGGTCATGTATAATTTGATAGCTAGAAAATGAAAGCATAATGGTGAATAAGAGAATATTCCTGGAGGGCAACTCAGGCTACTTGGCTGTTTGAGAGTAAAAGAGGGGGAAGGAACCTCAGCCAGGCCAAGAAACTCCAATGGAAAGAGACCAAAGAATACAATCTTGTCAAATGCCATACCCTTCCCCACACCTAGGAGCTCTACTCTACCTACCCTAAGGGTGGTGGTAGGGAACAGAAAAAAACAAAATTACTTCAGGGATTTGAATCAGTTCAATTCTATATCAGGTCAATAAGCATTTACCAATGCTAGGCACTGTGTTAAGCTCTACTGTTATAAAGAAAGGCAAAAATAATTCCCCAGTTAATAAATGGTCAAAGGATACGAACAGGCAGTTTTCAGAGGAAGAAATTAAAGATATCTATAGTTATATGAAAAAATGCTCTAAATCACTTTTGATTAGAGAGATGCAAATCAAAACAACTCTGAGGTACCACATCACACCTATCAGGTCAGCAAACACAACAGGAAGATGATAAATGTTGGAGAGGATATGGGAGAGCTGGAACACTGATACACTGTTGGTGGAGCTGTGAGCTCATCCAACCATTCTGGGGAGTGGTTTGGAACTATGCCCAAAGAGCTATAAAAATATGCATACCCATTGACCCACCAATATTGCTTCTAGGACTGTATCCCCACGAGATTATAAAAACGGGAAAGGGTCCCACATGTACAAAAATATTTATAGCAGCCCTCTTTGTGGTGGCCAAAAACTGGAATCAAGGGGATGCCCATCAATTGGGGAATGGCTGAACAAGTTGTGGTAAATGACGGTAATGGAATACTATTGGGCTATAAGAAATGATGAACAGAGAGACTTCAGAAAGCCTGGAAAGACTGATATGATCTGATGCTGGGCAAAAGGAGCAGAACCAGGAGAACTTTGTGCACAGCAACAACCACAGTGTGCGAGAGTTTTTTCTGGTAGACTTGGAACTTCACTGCAATGCAAGGACTTAAAAAAAAAATTCCCAATGGCCTTCTAAGGCAAAATGCCTTCCATATCCAGAGAAAGAACCATGGAATTCAATCGCAGATTGTAGCAGATCATGTTTGTGTGTGTGTTTATTGTGTTTTGGTTTGTTAGATGATTTCTCCCATTCAATTTAATTCTGTAACACAGCATGACTATAGTGAAAATGTATTTAATAAGAATATATGTGTAAGGAAGTGATTGTAGAACATTTATAAATAAATAAATAAATAGAAGTAAAAAAAAAAGAAAAAAATAAAAAATAAAAATAAAAAAGCACAATAATATCCATAGGCTACATACTTAAAAAAAAAAGAATATATGTGTAGAACCTATACAAAATTGTATGCCGTCTCGGGAAGGTAGTGGGGAGGGAGGGGAAAATAATACTCTAAGTTATGTGGCAGTTACTGTAGAACAACGAAAATAAATAAAATTAATTAATAAAAAAAAGGGCAAAAATAGTCCCTATCCTCAAGGAGCTTATAATGTAATGAGCACTATGTTCTAATGGAGCATTTATTATGTGCTAAACACTGAATTATAAAGATAAAAATGTCGGGCTGGGGAGGAAAAGAAACCCAAACACGCATAAATATAACTAAATACAAAGTTCCATAGTGGGTAGCCAGTCTCTGAGTCAGGAAATTCAGGATTCAAGTCCTATCTCAGACACATATTGGCTCTGTGATCCTGGGCCCATCACTCAACTTCCAAGTGTCCTCAGGCCACTCTCTAAAATTATAAACTGATCTGAATGCACTCGCAGGAGGAGTTTCGTTAAATTATTATTTAATTAAAACACAGAGTGGGGAAAAAATAATTTTGGAACAGGGATGGGGGAAATCAGACAAGGTCTCACATAGGATTTGAGCCTCACATGGACCCTGGGATTCCAAGAGGTAGAAGTGACAAAGAATTCTGGACGTAGGGACCGCTTGTGCAAAATGATACAAAATGTCATGAATGAATAAATTAATGGAAAAGCACTTATTAGGTGCCTTTTGTACAGGAAATAGCCAACAAGCCAGTTTGGCTGGAACATAATGTGTGAAAGGGAGAGTAATGGGAAAAAAGGATGGAAAGACATAATATTTAAAGCCAAACAGGGATGCCTAGAACATTCCATTCCCTTCCTCATCAGGAGCTGGAAACACAACGAATGGGGCTGGGTGCAGCCCAACGGGTATTTCCCGAACAGAGAGGAAGCTGCCAGCACCTGGCTCTAGGTAATTCTGGGGTACCTGAGCTTCTGATTTTGCTGTCTGTCAGGGTCCTGGGCAGCATATGTGCAGATCTTCTCCCCCATATGCACACCCTCGTGGACTTCCACCACTTTAGTGGGTGGGAGGAAGGCAGGCGCTTCATTCACATCCACTACATGTACTGTGACTGTGGCCGTGGACGTGGGCAGCTTCACCGCGAAAGGAACCTCATTGGACACCGAGACATGAAGAGTGAACTGGTTCTTGGTCTCAAAGTCCAGATTCTGAGGGGAGAAACAAAAGATCCTCATCCTGTTATTTTTTGCTTCTGCCAGGACTTTGTCAAGAAGAAATGAGGTCATGGTCACGTATACCCTTCCCAGCACTCTATGGTTGGAGGAGAAAGGGTAGCAATGGTATCTTTGAGACCACTGGACCCTAGAGGCCCCTGCCAAGGCTCTTCTTTTGCTCCTTAAAGCACCTATGCTTCTTGACACATGTAAGGTACTCGTAGACCAGATGGAGAACGACTGATTCAGACAATTTTTTTTATTCAACAAATATTTACTAAGCACTCATTCTGTGCTGGGTATAGATGTCTAACACTAGGAATCCAAGAGAAAAATGAAAGGAACTTTCCTTTGAAGGAATTTATGAGTTTTTTTTTTTAATTTTATTTTTGTATCACCTTTCTTTTCTAATAGATCAGTCAAGAATTCTTTTAGAATAGATTTTTATTGATGTCTTTTGTTTTTACCTTTTCTACATTTCCCTTCTAACTCTTTCTCCCCCTCCCAGAGAGTCATTTCTTATAATAGATCTCTTAACATATAGGCATGTGAATACACACACACACACACACACACACACACACACACACATACATACACGCACACACACACAAAGTGGAAGAGAAAAAAAATTCAGCAGAACCAATCACTGAAGAAAAATTCCAACGTCCTATATCTATTTGCCCTCACCGCACGTAAGGAGGGGAAAAGAGGGGAAATGCCTTTCCATACCTAGCCCAGAAATTTTTTTGTAAAGCACCAGAAAAATATCTAAAATCACCCTCCTTGGTCTGAGGACAGGTTCTCCTGGATCTGGGTGGGGAAAAAGGGCTTCTAACCTCAGCGGTGGCAGGCTTACCTTCTTGGTTGTTAAGATTCCCTGGTTGTTCTCCGGGTCCGTAGTTATGGTGAAGTGGCCCTCCTCGTCCCCTTGTGTGATCTGGTAAACTGCTCTCCATGCTGGTGTGTTGAGAGCATCCAGGTCTGTCACAGCCAGTCTTTGAACTTCAAACCCAACCTTGTTTTCAGGCACCTCAGCTACATACTGCCAACAGCAAGGAGTTTGGAGTAGTTTTTGACCCAAACTGTTACCTCCCTTGAGGAAACACCATCCTCCCACTCCCTATAGAAGATACCTCATATGGTAGGAGGGTCATTGGTGCAGATCACCAAGAACCTCATGAAATATTGATATCCTTATGGTAGGAAAGTCATTGATTCAGGACACCAAGAGCGTCCTGGGATATAGATATCCTTAAGGTAGAAGAGTCATTGATCCAGATCATCAAGAGCCTTGTGAGATGTAGTTGCCCATATGGTAGAAGGGTCATTGATCCAGATCATCAAGAGCCTCGTGGGATGTAGATGCCCACATGATAGAAGGGTCACTGGTTAAGAACTCCAACAGCCTTCTGTACCTACTGTTGGGAGTTTGAGGTCTGCTCTCTGGTCAACTATGGTCTCTAATCACAGCTAAGGTCCAAAGGACAAGACAAAAGGGGTGGGGAGGAATTTAGAACAAAGGGCTGGTCTAATAGCAACCCCTGGCACCTGAAGGATTATAGGCATAGAATTGGCAGGAACCTTAGAAGCCATCAAGACCAAATCCTTTATTTTATAGAGGAAACTGAGGCAGAGGTTAGATGACTTTCGAGTCACACAAATGGGAAAGGTATGAGGTAAGATTTTGGACTGAGGTCTTCCTAACTCCAAGCACATCCACTTGATCCATGACCATATTCCACCTTGTGGTCCAAGAGCAATCCAGTGAAGGAGTCAAGAGCTCTATGGACCTTGGCTCAGAATGAGTCATAGGAAGAGGAAGGTCAGAGGTGTCACTCCTAGAGTTGAAGTTAGTAGTCATTAAGTCCATGCCCATCCTTTTACAAATGAGGAAAATGAAGCCCTAAGAGGGGAGAAATGATCTGGTCAAGGTCACACTGGTCATAAATAGCAAAGTTGGGGGTTCAAACCCAGGTCCTAAGACTTCCAATGAAGGTCTCTCTTCGGGAGACTACACTGCATTGCCTAGTAGAACAACACAGTGATTCCAGAACTGGGCACTACAAGGGGGCTGGTTCAGAAAATTTCAATCCTCCAATTCCTGATGAGGAAGGAAGGATGTTACCTTTTGGGGGTCAAACACAGGTGCGTTATCATTGGCATCCGAAATCTCCACCACAGCTGATGCAGTGGTGGCAAGGCCTTCTCCTTCCATGTCTGCAGACTGGATAGTCAGTGTGTACTCAGCCACTCTCTGTTGGGAGAGAAAAGGGAAGAAGAGTAAAGAGTCCAATTCCAGCTGCGGTTAGAGGAAGCTCTCACAGGGCTTAGAGAGAGCTGGAACACCAAGCCCAATCTCCCCAGTTTACACATTTGGAAACTGAGGCCCACAGCAATGAAGTGATTTGCCCTTACTTTTACCGTCACCCATGAACTCTGCCATCCAGTGATATTTGCCTCCTTGATCTTCTTTCAATAAGACATGCCAGCTCCTGCCTACTGCAACTATCTTCTCTGGCTGTGCTCCACACTTGGCACTGTCTCCCACCCACCTCATATTTGCCCTCCTGGCTCCCCTAACTTCTTTCAAGCTCAGCTAAAGTCCTACCATCTACAAGAAGCCTTCCTTACTTCCCCTTAATGCTAATGTCTTCCCTCTGTTGATTACATTTCCAATGTATTTTGTATCTATCACATTTGTACAAGGTTGTTTGCACGTCATCTCCCACATTAGATGAAGAGCTCCTGTCTTTTGCCTTTCTTTGTATCTCTAGCACTTAGCATGCTGTCTGGTACAGGGTAGGTGCTTAATAAAGATCTGTTGACTTGACTTGCCTGAGGTCACATGGGTATAAGTGGCATGATCTGGAAAATCCACGTAAAACTTTTCTGGCCCTCCCTTTGTACCTACTCTTTTTTTGCTCCTTAAAGCGCCTATGCTTCTCCCTAGGGTATTTTTTTTCTTTTTCTTTCATGGGTATTGATTTATATAATATTATACACATATTTTGCACATTTCTGAGTTTCTAAACATATATTTTACACATTTCTGAGTTTCTAAACTTTTTCTGTGTTGCCTGCAGCTTCTGCAAAACTCCCCCCAAAATTTCCATTTAATTTCTTACAACAATTTGCAATATATCGAAATCCCATCATGATGTGGAAGGGATAACTATACATCTAGTTATTCATTTGGGACAAGCCTATGAACTGAGGTGTGCTATGAGACTGATTCAGTGGGGGAGGGGGAGGGGAGAGAATTAGAAAGTCTAAGGAGAAAATACCATACACATTCATTTCACAGCTTCCTCTTCCAAAGATCTGGAAGACTCATTTAGCAACCAACTAATTAGGCCAGCAGGGGGCTAAGCAACCCCCACTATTCCCAGAAAGCTTATATTCTATTGGCTGAGAGCCTAGAGGATTTGAGAAAGATGAGGTGATGGCATAAACACACTTGTTCTCCAGCAGGGAAGTCAATGCACTTCTAGGTTGCTGGGCTAAGTTTTTCAGGAAAAAAGTTGATGACTTTAAGGGTCCAGAGCCACCATGACTGACTGACCTCTCTGTCCAAGCCACTGGCAATCACACTAATGGCCCCAGTCTCTCGATGGATGGTAAACATGTGGTCATGCGGCTCCTTGGGATTCTGGTCCAGGATAAAGTAAGCAACTGCTCCATTGTGAGTGCTGGGATCATCTGCATCTGTGGCCAATACCTGCATCACAGAGGTACCTACCGCAGAAAGAGAAGCAGGCTGTGATGTCACCTTTGTTCAGGGAGATTTCATTTCCTAGGCTAGTAAATTACTGAATTGGTACTGGGAGGAAAGATGAAGAGAGAAAATGGACTACTATGGACATCTTTCCAGTCCCTGGATCCTTCCACCTAGTGTTAGCTCCCTATTTCCAGGCTGGGAATAAAATGCCAACCATGGGCACTAACTTGTTTGATCAGTGGTATGTCTTGGTTCTGTTCCTTCCTCCATCTTACCGGGCATGACTCCTTCAGTGACACTGCCCCTAAAGACCTCCTGGGTGAACTGGGGCTTGTTGTCATTCTGATCAATCACAACAATGGAGATGTTCATGGGCTCTTCCACAGAGGCGCCATTTGCAGACACTGCATGTCCAAACAACTGTGGGTAAAGAAGAAGAAACAATGGCACTTCCTCTTCTGGAAAATAACATTGCTAGACTGAACTAAGAGCCCTTTCAAGCTCTCCCATTCTTGAAGCTGGTGGTCTTACTAGGAACAGGAGCTCCTGAGACCCTTTCAAGGGGGTCTATAAGGTCAAAACTATTTTCGTAATACTACTAAGACTTTTAATTTGTGATACAGTTGACATCTAAAGCTCCTTAGGAGGCTATCCACAATTTTTAAGAGTATAAAAGGGTCTGTTTGGACACTAAAAAGTTGGAGAACTGAAGCTCTGATCCTAAGACTGAATTTGTAGTTAAGTTCATTCCAATGAATATTTATTGATCATTTGTTCTATTCCATAGATACAAGAAGTCTTCGCCCTAAAGGATTTTACATTTTTTCTCAAGGGGTGGGTGGTGCATAACATATGAACAATAAAAAAAAATTATGTAAATAATAAAATACAAAGTGATTTCTGGTGGGGAACAGGGAGATCACTAATGATTGGGAAGGCCTTACAAAGAAGATGGCGCATGAACTGAGACCTGAAAGAATCTAGAGGTCTAAGAGACAGACATAAGGAAGGAAGGTATTGCATGCATGGAAAATGGGGTTAAGAGATGAAACACCACATCCTGGCAGCAGACAGTAGGGAAGTTTAACTGGAAGTCAGCTCTCGGGCCCAGGACACAGATTCCAAGCATGTCCCATTGAGGATAATCTTCATTTCCATTTCTCTAGGTGGGACTTTTTTGAGATCAGTCAGGTAACCTACCTCATACTTGGCGATTTTCTCCCGGTCCAGTGGCTGGTTTACCAGCAACCATCCTGTCTCCTTCTCAATAGTGAAGACCCCTTCAGGGGGACTATCGGCCCCAGGTCCCGTGATGCTGTAGATGATCTTGGTGTCTTTGTCCTTGTTGGATTTGAGCTGGAGGCAAAAGAGAAGTTGAAGGGTCGGGGTGGGGGGGCAGGAGAGTCACAACTCCCATTGATGTGGCACTGAAAGGTTTACCAAGTGAGTGTTACCATGCTCATTTTAAAGATGAGGAAACTGAGCTAAGAAAGTATCAGCAACTTAATGGTCATCGCATACCTACTAAGTGTCAGAGCCAGGACAGAAATTAAACAGAAACAGCTCTAGACTCCAGAGGGTGTAGCTCAAGTACCAGAAATCATGCATCTGGAAAATGATGGCTTGGGGTGGGGTCACTGCATTAGGAGTAAAAATATCTTGAGTTCTAAAGCCAGTTCTCCCACTTACTGCATTACTTAACTGCATACACCTGAGTTTCTCCATTTGTAAAACATGAGAAACAATAACAATATTCAAATACTGGACGTTTGGGTAACTTTTGTCAGGGAAGGAAATTCCCTCCACTAAAGCAGATCACAACTTAGGTTTTGTTTGTTTTTTCATTTAGGTAGGGCTCCTCCTACTTCTCCCCTCCAAAATCCCTTTAATGTAAATATAGGCTATTTCCCACCCCTATACCCAACCCCACCTCAGCTTAGAATGTAAACTCCTTGGGCATCTGGGACTATTTTCTTTTTTAAATGATATTTATGTCTTCAGTACCTGGGCATGTAGTAAGCGCTTAGAAAATACCTGTTGTGTAGAGCCTATATCAGATTGTACACTATCTTATTGAGGCGTGGGGGGTGGGGAGAGAGAGACAGATTTTGGAACTCAAAATTCTACAAAAGTGAATGTTGAAAACTAAAAATAAATTTCCTAATACAAGCTTCAGTTATGAATTTCAGTTGGTTCCTGAGTTATTCAACAAGAATTAATGATGGTACACTGGAAATTAGGGGGCCTGGATGCTAGATTACCTTTCATTTTTTTTAAGTGACATCAATTTTTTAAAAATTTCTAATTTTTTTCAAATTAATTTTAATTTCTAAAGCTCTGGGACTGTGGAATTAGGAAGACCCAAGTTCAAGTCCAGCCTCAGACGTTTACAAGATGTGTGACACTTTGGACAAGCCATTTAACCTGTTTGCCTTGGTTTCCTCAACTGTAAAATGGGGATAATAGCAGCACTTACCTCCCAGGGTGGCTGTAAGGATCAAATGAGATAATATTTGTAAAGCACTTAGCACAGTACCTGGTAATATAACATACATTACATAAATGTTAGCTACTATTAGTATTAGCACTTACTATCTCTTCTCCCTCTAGCCATTCTATTTGAACAATAATTAAAGAAAATCTTTATAACAAATACACACAGTACAGGAAAATAAATTCCTACATTTACCATGTCCAAAAATGTATATCTGAAGCCTAGCACCTCTCTCTGGTGGGTAGCATGATTCATCATCAATGGACCCATAATTTATCACTAAACTCAACAGAGTTCTAAAATCTTTCAGTTTTTTTGTCCTTTAAAATGTTGCCATAGTATAAATTGTTTTCTGGGTTCTACTTCCTTCCCTATATCAGTGGACATAAGTCTTACCAGAATTCTCTGATGTCACTTCTTAATAATGCAATAGTATTCCATTACACTCAGATAGCATAATATATTCAGCTAATTCCCAAGTAATGGGCAACTCCTTAGTTTCCAGTTATTTGCTACTACTAAAAGAGCAACTATATTCACTTTAAATTCTTTAGGGTGTAGGCCTCATGGTAATGTTGCTGAGTCAAAGGGTACATACACCCCATATCTTTTCAGTCATAGTTCTGAGGAAATATGGTTCTAAGGAAGTTTAAGTTGTCGAGTTTCATGTGTTAGAAACATCCTGTTGGAAGACCAAATATAGCTTTATGATTGGAGGGGCCTTTCCAGAACTATTGAATCAACGGACATCACTACCAGTATGTCATTATTTTGTGTCTATTTTCTTACCACTCCCCCCAATACTTTGTTACTTTCCATTCTGGTCACTTTTGCCAGTCTGATGGATGTGAGACAGGACCTTGGAGTTGAATTAGTTCCCATTTCTCTAAGTATTAGCAGTTTGGAACATTTTCATATTGTTGTTAATAATTTGGTTTTCTCTTTTTTAAAATAGCCTGTTCACATTCTTTGACCATGTATCTATCCTTTGTTGAGTTATGAATTCTTCCTCATCCACAGATTTGAAATGTAATTTTCTCCTTGTGCTTTTAATTTACTTATGATGTCCCTTTTTACATCGAAATCTTTTTTATTTTCTCTTAATTAATTTTTAGTTTTCAATATTCACTTCCATAAGATTTTGAGTTCCAAATTTTCTCCATCTCTCCCCTCCTCCATCTCAAGATGGCATGCATTCTGAATACTCATTTTCCTAATCTGCCTGCCCTTTTATCACACTCCCTTTGTCTTATCCCCTTTCCCTTCTATTTTCCTGTAGAGCAAGATAGATTTCTATACCCCATTGCCTGTATATCTTATTTCCCAGTTGCATATAAAAACAATTTTTAACATTTGTTTTTAAAAGTGTGAGTTCCAAATTCTCTCCCTTCCTTCCTTCCCACCTACCCTCATTGAGAAGGTAAGCAATTCGATATAGGTTATACATGTGTAGTCATGCAAAACATTTCTATAATAGACATGTTGTGAAAGACTAACTATATTTCCCTCCATCCTATCCCACCTCCCATTTATTCAATTCTCTCCTTTGACCCTGTTCTTCCTCAAAAATGTTTGCTTCTGATTACCCCCTTCCTCCATGTGCCTTCTCTTATCCCTTTCCCCGTCCTGTAGGGCAGGATATACTTTCTTTTTTTTTATATTAATTTTATTTATTTTTAGTGTTCTACAATCACTACCATAAAACTTAAGGATTCCCCCCCCCACCCCCCTCCCTCCATGAGATGGCATACAATTCTATATAGGATCCACACATACATTCCTATTGAATACATTTTCACTATAGTCATGCTGTGTAGAAGAACCAAAATAAATGGGAAAAATCATATAACAAATCAAAACATTAAACACACACACAAAAAATGATCGCAACATTCTGTGATTGAATTCCATAGTTCTTTCTCTGGATGCAGAAGGCATTTTGCCTTAGAAGATCATTGGGAATTTTTTTTTTTAAGTCTTTGCATTGCTATGAAGATCCAAGTCTACCAGAAAAGACTTGCACACTGTGGTCGTTGCTGTGCACAAAGTTCTTCTGGTTCTGCTCCTTTCACTCAGCATCAGTTCATATAAGTCCTTCCAGGCCTCTCTGAAGTCTTCCTGTTCATCATTTCTTATAACACAATAGTATTTCATTACATTCATATACCATAATTTATTCAGCCATTCCCCAATTGATGGGCATCCCCTTGATTTCCAGTTTTTGGCCACCACAAAGAGAGCTGCTATAAGTATTTTTGTACACGTGGGACCCTTTCCCATTTTTATGATCTCTTTGGGATTCAGTCCTAGAAGCGATATTGCTGGGTCAAAGGATATGCACATTTTTGTAGCCCTTTGGGCATAGTTCCAAATCATTCTCCAGAATGGCTGGATGAGCTCACCGCTCCATCAACAATATATTAGTGTTCCAACTCTTCCACATCCTCTCCAACATTTATCATCTTCCTGTTCTGCCATGTTTGCCAATCTGATAGGTGTGATGCGGTACCTCAGAGTTGTTTTGATTTGCATCTCTCTAATCAAAAGTGATTTAGAGCATTTTTTCATATGATTATAAATAGGGTAAGATATATTTTCATACCCAATTGAGTACATGTTATTCTCTCCTTAAGCCAAATCTGACAAGAATAATGTTCACTCTTTCCCTCTCACCTCCCTTCTCTTCCCCTCCACTGTAAAATACATCTAAATCTTATATCCATTTGGAGTTTATCTTGATGTGTGAGATGTTGGTCTATGCCTAAATTCTGTTAGATAGTTTTCCAGTTTTTTCATAGCAGTTTCTGTGAAATAGTGAGTTTTTACCGTAGTAGCTGGGGTCTTTGCACTTATCTAACTCTAGGCTACTAAATTCATTACTTTCTGTATGTTGTATACCCAACCTATCCCATTCTGTCCTCTAGTACTTTCTCATCTTGTTGTTCCCCACTCTCTTCTTTACAAACAAGGTGATAAAGAGAGGGAGTTTGCCTGACACTTATGATCTGTGAATGAAATGGAAATGTCTCCTTTTTCAGGTTGAAGTCCTTCTCTTCCCCTTTTCCTGCTCCTCATCCTAAGACCTTACTCTTTTGTTTCCTCTTAACACATCCTTTTGCATTCCTAGTTCCAATATTAGAGTTTACTTTGCTTATGATTGATCCCTTATCTATTCCTGCCTACCCCCTCTGTCTTCCTTGCCCCTGACATCTATTTTCCTTTTGAGTGTAATGTATTACAATACTGAAATCTTTGTATTTGTTATACACATATACATGTATGTAAGTATATATGTCATTATATATGTCATATGTGTATATAATATATATAATTACATATATGTATATATGTAATATATAATTACATATATGTTTATGTAATATATATTATATATATATATGTAATTAGGTTCCATCTTCCTTTACCTACATGGTATTCCCATTTTTTTTCCCTCCTTGGCTCCATGTTTAAATATTCTTCATCTTATGCACTTCTATTGTGACAGTGATTTTTCTCTCCTTCTTTCCTTCCCCAGTATAGTCCATGATCCCTCTCATTTCTACCTTCTT
Organism: Potorous gilbertii; assembly: GCA_028658325.1. Taxonomy (NCBI): domain Eukaryota; kingdom Metazoa; phylum Chordata; class Mammalia; order Diprotodontia; family Potoroidae; genus Potorous; species Potorous gilbertii. The sequence goes on from CM053769.1 coordinate 127,647,621, forward strand.
CTGAGATCATTAAAATAAAACAAAACTACCTCCAGAGGGCACTTCCAGGTCACTTGACCAACAAGATGGAGGACCACTCATGTCTTCTGATCCTTACCACCTTTCCAAAATAGGAGCTATGCACAAGAGACAAAGCCATTTCGGAAATCTCCACAGTTTAGGAGACTAAGAACCAAAATAAGGTGAAAACCTAATGAACTTAATAATGTAAAGGCCAATAATCCTTATAATCCCTGTCTCAGCACCCCATGCCTAGACTCCTGGATGCACAAGTTGACCCAAAGGCAACAGAACTCAACCCTATACCCTTTTCCTCCAATGTCTTAAAAATTCAAAGGAAAGCAGCTTGTTTAGGCTGTGACAACAGTGTGTCAGAGATCTGTGCCACAACAGAACTCAGCCAGAGAACTAAGGAGCAAAGAAATTGGGGGGGAAGGGACAGGACCTCACTAAGCCTGAGGAAAAGAGCCCAGTATCTAGCTGGGGAAGATTCTACACCTTCTGAAAGCACTTGAGAAAGAGACCATGGCTAGCAAACTAGCATAGGAAGATGAGACAACTTTGAGCTCCAACCCCCAGGGAAACTGCCCTCAAATAAAAAGGAGTCAAAAAATGAGCAATAGGGGAAAACAAGGGAAAGAAATTGAAATTACCAAAGATCTCAGGAGGAAGAAAATTCAATTAAAAACTTGAGCATATGAAGATACATCAATAGAGAAGATAGTAATAGCAGAAAGAAATACAGCATCCAGATCAGTAAAGAAAGCAGACATTTACGAATAAATATTTCAAGATTAAGGACAATGAACTAACACTTGATGAAACAAAGGACCCCATAGATTCCCAAAAAAGCAGGAAACCATAGCAGGATGTTCCCGGATCATTTAAAAAATAAATAAGAATTGTGCACAGCAGAAATAATCAGATGAATAGGAAAACTTGATTTCATGGTGGCAAGTCTCATCAAAGAAATAAAAGAGAAAATAACTGATTGAAAATGCAAGCACATAAAAATGAAGGACAATGTAGAAGAAAAGGAGGGAAAAGTAATAACATTAAAAGAAAGCATGATGTCCATACAACAAAACATATTGAACTTGTAGACAAAGATGTCTAGAAACAACTTAAGAAAAATGATGCCTCCTTCTTCTGTCATATTTGACTTTCCTTATGACCCTTAAAGACACAGTGTTCTAGGAAGACATATTTCTTATCCTCCTATTTGCATGTAATTAATTTATCCCCATATAGTACCTTCCAACTGAACGTAAGTATGTACTGTTCTATGTTTTTCTTAGCTTCTGTGTTTCCATTTGGAAATCTTCAATTTCATTGAAGGTTCATCTTTCCCCTGTAGGATTATATTTAGTTCTGCCATGTTAGTTATTCTTGATTATAAGACTTTTTATCATTTTCCTTTTGGAATATCATACTCCAGGTTCTACTCTCTTTTATTATGGCAGTTCTATCTGTGGCTCTTTGGTACTAAAATGCTTTATTTTTGGCTGCTTGTTATATTTTTCCTTTGCCTAGGAAGCTATAGATTTCAGCTATGAATTTTTTTTTAAGTTGTCAAGATTCACTTTTATAAGATTTTGAGTTTTTTCTCCCTCCCTTCTTGTCAAGATAGCAATCAATCTGATATAGGTTATACATGTATATTTTATTAAACATATTTCCACATAAATAGGACATTAATTTTGAGTTTTCATTCTGGAGTTTCTTTTAGGAGGGGACTGGATGATTTTTTCTATTTTTAATTTGCCCACTCATTCTAAGAGTGCCGGGAAGTTTTTATTTATGATTCCTTGAAATATCATATCCAGGGTCTTTCCTGTTCATGTTTTTCAGAGTCCAATAATTCTTATACATTGTCTTTCCTTGATCTAATTTCCAAATTAATTGTTTTTAATATGATCTTTCTTACATTTTTTTCCTATCCCCCTCTACCATCTTTTAATTTCTTTCAAAAAATTTCTTGTCCCATTGAGTTATTTTTTATTTGGTTCACTCTAATTTCCAGAGCATGCAGGTGAATAAAGGTTCCCACCATGTGAACTATGGTGTCAATTCCCCTTGTCATTCTTTTCTTATTAATCCATTTTGTATCTCATTTCATTTCTTCCAGGTACTTTTGTAATCCTGATGGCTGGGCATTTTTCTCTGAAGCACTATAGGGTTGCAAGGTTTTCCCCTTTGGTTTCTCTTAGTTAGAAGGTATTATTTCATTGTACTTGGTGTTTCCTTTGGTTTGCTTATCTCAGTAGTCTCAAAGAATGCCCCAAGCTCCATTCCTGTAGGCCAGAATAGTGTGAGTAGGTCCTGCTTGGTCCTGAGTTTGATAGTCCTACTTTATACAGAAAGTCCTGTTGTTGAGTTCTGTTGTGGCTCAGGCCCAGGCTGCCTGATGTTAGATTAGGTTGGAGCTACCTGAATAATACTTGTCGTCTTTATTCTTCTGTAGTTTGGGGCTCAAGGTGGCCCTGCCATTGAGGCCTTTTCCTATACTATAAGGACTACTTATAAGGATTACTATAGGGACTCCCAGGCCTTCCCTCTCCTCTTGTGGGGCTTAGATCTGCCTCTTCACTGACCTCTGTCAGGGGTGTTTTCTCCTTTCTGACCTCTGCAAGTTTCTGGGACTGCTCTGTCACTGAGCTCTTGCCATGGAACTCTAGGGCTTTCCCTGTGCTGGTCTCCACCTGGGGTCTCTCTTTTGCCACAGGGCCTACACTCCCCTTGCCTCCACCATCGGGCTCCAGGGCTTTCCTCGAATTGAGCTATTCCTGAGTTCTTTGTGCCACATGAACTCTAGGACCACTCTCTTGCTGGGATCTGCTTGGAGCCCCTCTCCAGTTGACACAAAACTCCTTCTTCCTCCTACTTTGCTTCTTCTACTTCAGGGCTTTTGCAGGGTTTCCGGCCATCTTTCCATGCAAGCCTGATCTGAGTGGAAGATCCTACAGTTGATTCTTATTTCTGTTTTAAAGTTTTCCTGGAATGTTTGTAGGGGAGCTGGACTCTTCTAGGTCCTCGTACTCCACCACCTTCCCACAAGCCCCCTTGGAAGGTAAATCCTAGAGAGTTGCTACGGCACATGGCTAGAAAGGTCCAAGGCAGGTCCTCTTGACTTTAAGCTTAGCACTCTATCCATTAGCCATGGATGCCTTAATAATAGCAATAAAATCATCAGTTATTGTCACCATTATTATTCACTGGACTTCACATTTCATTGATATATGAAACCCCTCGTAAGAAACTCCCTTTATGAAAGATGATTGACAACTATTATATAGTAATTAATGACAATAATTTGTACAGTATCAATGAAACAGAGAACAGGCCCCAGCAGCTTCAGGCAGCCAGAAAACCTGCATACTTCCTTAGCAAAAAGGAGAAAGATGAGAGATGAAGAGACTTTCTTGGAACACATGATGAACAGGTCAACACTCTATAGAAATACTTTTTTGGAACAAAGAGAGACCATTTTTCTGAGTCACTATCAAGGTTGAAAATGGAGACACATTATTGGATATGTCTATTGTAACCCTGAGTGGCATACCTCTGGATGGAATCCATGAGTGGCCATGATCCAAGAATGATCCATGTCAAGTCAGGTTAGAATGGTGATTCAGGACCCAATCATTGCCACCAAAAACTACAGAAGGATTATCCTTACGAAGCCTAGACTTAGTAATCAAAGTCAACTATGCAAAGAAACACTGTAATTCATCATTACAGAAGGTAAAAATTCAGCACCTGCCAAATACCTTGCAAGATGTGACCTGATGATTTAAACAATTCATCAGAAACTCTCCATCTTTCATGGATAGACAGTTAAACTCTCATACTTGCTGCAAATATAGAACTCAAAACCTCCTGGAGAGCTCAACCAGTAAGCCTTATTACAGCCAGACTAAATTGCTGCTCCAAATCACCATGAGCCATAAAAACCCAAGAATGATGTTTTTTAGCAGATGTTGCTACATTAAATCCTCCTAATTTCCATGCTATAAGAAACAAAAAACTTTCCAAAAAGAGACTTAACAAAGGATGTCAAAGTCATGGGGGAATTAGGATGAGATGCAGAAGGGGGATCCATACCTGATTCAGCTTCTGGGGAAAAGGACCCTTCCCATTTTCAGAAACAGAGATGGGAGGCACAACCCATTCCCTCTTCCGTCTCCGAAGACTGCGTTTGAATGAGGAAGGCTTCAGTGCCTGCCTTTCCTAAGAGAAGAAAGAGAAGAGGCAAAGATTATTTACTATCGACATGAAAATAGCTGATGTATACACCCCCCCCCCCCACACACACACACCCCTCTGTTTTCCAGTTTGGAAAAGGACAAAAGAGAAAGGAGGTAAATAAGTAAGGTTGGTTATGCATCCACATGGGATTCACAAGGGCAGGGCTCTGGGCAAGCTAGTTCCCCTAGTATTCTACCCCCCCGCCCCACACGATATATGCCCCTGGAAAACGAGAACCTCAGGCCTTTTCCAAAGAGCGTCGAGGCTTCTTCTGAAGGGTTTAAGTTGCTTCATTTATTGTCAACAGTTCCAAAAGGTAGGTAAGAGAGGCCAGAAATTTTATCCTCATTTTACAGTCAGGCTGTCTCTGTTCTAAGATCCCTCCCAATCCCGACATTCTGTGTTCTATGGCTTCTCCTTACTCTGACATTCTCTAAAACTGCTTCTGTCTCTGATATTCTGCGTTCTAAGGTCCTTCCCACCTCTGACATTTTGTGTTCTAAGGATTGTCCCACTTTTGACATTCTGCCTTCTGAGGTCTCTCCCACCTCTGCCATTCCGTTTTTCAGGGGACCTGACATTCCTGCCCTAAGATCCTTCCCTGCTCTGACATTCTATGTTCTAAGTAGGTTTCCATCCCCCTCCCCCATTCCACCCCCTCCTTGCCCAGCCCTGACATTCTCTGTTCTAAGGACACTCCCAGCACTGACAGGAACCTAGGAAATTCGCAGTTACTTGCATAATAACCCTTTCTAGTCATTTAACTTTACCTCAGTTTCTTCACCTACAAAATGGGGAAAAATAATAGCACCTCCAGAATTATTATTATACATTTTCATTAATGTTATCATTTATTAGCACATAAGAGATATGCTATTATGATAGTACTTTGCAAACCTTAAAGAAGTTATAGAGATGCTAATAATGCTTATTATGATTAGCCAGGTGTCAGGACAGAGCTTTGCCTTGTAGGTGAATAGCAGGTAAGCATGACTTTCAGTTCCTTCTCTAATATTTTATTCCTCTTTGTGGTCCCTGACCTTCGGTTTTAGTGTTGGCCAGAGAACGCCAGGTCAGAACTCCCTGTATCTGGGGGGAGTTGGCCTTCCCTGATCCCTTGGGTTTCATGCATCCTGCTGAAAAAAACTGATTCTGCAGCCAAGATGACTGGAGTTATTTGGCCCAGAATCCCTACTATAAGTCAGATCTTGGTTTGGATTGGACATTGGCCTCCACTTTGGCATTTTTGGGTGGGGTTGAGATGCCCTCAAGGCACTCTTACAGCTGCCAAGCTCACTCTCCTTACAACGACTGATGACAACTACTAACTACTACTACTACTACTACCACCACCACCACCACTACCTAGCCAGCATTTATATAGCTCCTACTATGTGCCAGGCACTGTGCTAAGCACTTTACAATTATCTCATTTGCTCTTCACAGCAGCTCTGGGAAGGCAGGTGCAATTACTATCCTCATTTTACAGATGAGGAAACTGAGGCAGGCAGAGGTTAAGTGACTTGCCCAGGGTCAAACAGCTAGGGCGTGCTTGAGGCTAGATTTGAACTTAGGTCTTCCTGACTTCAGGTTCAGACATCTAGGCAGTGTTGCACCTCCCTGTTCTTCCCACTTGCCTATCCTACTAAGAGCCAATCATAGCTCAGATATCCCTCACCATACAACTCAAATGATAGGTCCTTGCTATCCAAAGAGAATGCTTCAGTTACCTCATCAGAGGGGTCCTGCTTCCTCATTACTGTCACGGTGACAGAGGCTTTCTGGTCACTGGAGTCTCTGGCATGGATGGAGAAAGTCCTCCTGTCTTGCAGGAACACCGGCTGTTTCACCAGGATTGTCCCATCACTCCTCACAGTGAAATGATCATCGGTGCTGAGGAGTTCCACCATCTGTCCAGGGCACCTGATCAATGCCACTAAAGAAGGAAGGAGAAGAGGACAAGTGTGATGCCAAAGGAAATCCAAAAAATCCAGACAGAAAAACAAACTGCAACTTTGCTACAGCCGTGCTGAATGGAGAAAACCCACCCCTGAACCACCAAACCCAATGGCTCAAGAGTTCACACTTCCATATATAATCTTCTTTTTAGTTCTTTGTGTACTACAATATTCCTGTTTATGGATTTGGTTCGCAGTCAAAAAGAAAATTTAAACACAAATGGAAAAAAAAAAAAGGGAGGAGAATGTTCCAGGGCTGGAGGTACTTCGAGGAAAATACTTGATGATCCAAGAGCTACTCGACTCAACCTTATAACTACATAGACACTTAATTAGGGCATATGAAAACTGTGCTTTGTTTAGGATGTCACATTTAGAAGGATTTCTCTCTTTGACACCCATACCCACCTCTCTCTCTTCCCCATCTTTCTGTGTGTGTATATGTATCCTCTCTCTCTGTTTCTCTCCCCTTTTGTTTGTCTGTCTGCCTCTCTCACTCTCTCTCTCCCCCTTGAGAGAGGAGAAGTAGATTGGTATACAGAAGGTTTAAGGCGGAAGGTGTGTATGTGTGTATACTCTTAACATAAGCCTTCTTAATGGGACCCCCTGGACAACACACAACTTACCATACTCCAGTTCAGTCTCTTCATAGTTATTAAGACCAGAGACTGAAACCCAGCTTTAGATTAGCCGACTCCAAAAAACCTCATAAAAGTCAGAATTAAGCAAAGAACACATCAAGATTCCAGGCAAAGAAAACGCAAAAATGGTCCCTGCCCTCAAGAAGCTGTATACAGATTAAACATAAAAAATAAATACAGGATAATTGGAAGCTAATCTTACAGGGAAATGGCACTAATAATAATTATATTATAAAAACTACTAGTGTCAGTCTCTGTGCTAAGTACTTTTACATCTCTTTACATCTTTTACATCTAAGTGTTTTTTATCTCATTTGATCCTGGGAGATGGATGCTGCCATTACCTTCATTTTACCGATGAGGAAACGGAGCCAGAGTTTGAATGACTTACCCAGGGTTACAAAGATATTTAGTATAGCTTCTGGGGGAAATCATGAAGGGCTTCCTGCAGGAAGCTGAGCTGAGTCCTCCTGACTTGGAGTGGGAAAAAACTGAGTCTGAGGCAGGATTCTAACTCCGTTATTCCTGTGTGACACCAGTTGTGTCATTGAACCTCTGTGCGTCAGTTTTTCCTCCATAAAACAGGTGTAACAGCACCTACTTCGTGGGATTGTTTTGAGGACCAAAGGAGTTAAAATATATCAAGTACCTGTCAAACTTCAAAGGGCTATATAAATATACATTGCAATAATAAGAATTACTGTTATTGGAAGCCAGGTAGTCTAAGGCTAGCAGCATAAACAAAATTGTCTACTGTTGTGTAGATGAAATGATCGATTCTTGGGTTCTTGTTTTTTTTCATTCATTCACCCCCGCAATACACACATACACACACACAGACACCAATCCTTGAATTTATCACATTTACAGGATTTAGAGCAAGATCGGACCTTGGAGATCACTTCATAAATAAAGCAATAGAGCCAGATGTCATAGATTTAGAAACGGTGGATCTGACAATCCAATCCAGCCCAGCCTCCCCTTATTTTACAGAGGGAAACTGAGGCCCAGAAAAGAAGCGATTGGCAGTTACCAGATGGAAAGTTACATTTTCTGATTCCAGATCTGAGGCATTTGCCCTCTATCCTTTGCTCTCATCCACAGAGAGGGGTTTACCCTGCTTCTCCCTTGTGACCAAAGGCACAGGTCTCTGAAGTTAGGAGGTGCCACCTGTGACCAGGAGGGCACAGATGAAGCCTGCCCTGGCTGAGTCCATCAGTCCTGTACAGACGAAATGACAGAATGAAGAAGGAGGTCTCTGTCTGGATTGGGGTGAAAAGGGGAGAGAAGGCTGGATGGGAAATACCCCAAACATCTATAGTGTTGTTAATAGGCCCTCATCATGGTTTGGAAAACACCACAGGCTCATGTGAGCAACAAGGCAAGATCATTTGGTGAAAAGGTTGGATTGAGCCTCTAAGAAAGGGCTGATCACCTGGAAACCTGTTTCACCTCTATGGCGATATCCCCCGTGGTAGGGAGTGCCAGGCTATCTGTGACATGTAGTCTTGGGGAGGGGAAAACTGGATGTTTAACCTGGGGAGGAATATGCCTGACCCAGCAAAGAGGGCTGCCATTTTAAGGTCCAAGGTCAAGCTGTCCTCTATTCTTTGCCCCAAGATCTACTGCCAAGTTTTTTGGGACAGTTTCTTTGCATCCTGTTTCCTAATCTGTAAAATGGGGATACGACTTCACTATCTACCCTCAGTGCTTTCTAAGTCTCCTTTTCTCTAACTTAACAACCCTGACCCTTGTTTTTCATCCCCATCTAAACTTCCAATCCCTCCACCCTTCTTTCCAAGGTCATCACCCTGGCACTGGCCACACCCTTCTCCCTTCCTAGACTCCATGGTGAACATAATCAAGTTGACATTGTCCTCTACTCAAGTCCCTTGCCCCTTCACCCTACCACCTTTTTGTTCTCACAAACCCCAGTCGTGTTCATTCACATCATCCTCTTTGTTCCCGTTCACTGGAACTGAATAAAGCCAGAGAATATAAAAAAACCCATGATGACTGGGTCCAAATTTATGTTATGTGATCTCAACGGGGCTGTTACCAAAAAGAGCAAGGCATTCTTTTCATGCTTCCTTCATTGATTCACAATCTTATTCACCATGGTGGCTCTTCCATATCTTTTCATCCCTTCTCAAACCTCTCATGACCTTCTCACCCCCACCCCACTCTCTCAAATGAGAAACTTGCCTCCTATTTTACTGAAAAAGTTGAGGCCGCTTGTTATGAATTCCCTCTTGTCTCTTCTTCCTCATCTCCTATCACTCAGATGTCTTCTGCCACTTTCTTCCTTCACCCCTGTCTCATACGAAGAGGCAGGTGGCTCTTATTGCCAAAACAAACCCTTCTACAGGTAAAAGCCATCCTATTTCATCCCATTTTCCCCCGAGCAGATTGTCCCTTCCACCTACTTTCATTCATCCGTCTCCTGGCTGCTTTCCCTACTGCCTAAAAACACCCATGTCTCCTTCATCTGAAAAAATCCCTCCTTCCTTCCCTCCCTCCATCCATCCCCTTCAGATGTTGTCCCATATACCTCTCTTCCTTTTGGTGGCTGAACTACTTGAGAAGGCTGTCTGCAATAGATGCCCCACTTCTTTTCTTCTCATTCTTTTAACTATACTCAACTGAAACTGTTTTCCAAAGCTACTAAAGTCCTATTGACTGCCAAACTCTTAACGCCCCCTTTCCCTTCCTTCCTTGTCAATGGGAGTTAAGTGACTTTCACAGAGTCATTGAGCTAGTCAGTGTCTGAGGCTACATTTGAACTCAGGTCCGCCTGACTCTAGAACCGGTACTCTATCTGCTGTGCCACTTAGCTGCCCCTGATGCCCCTTTCCCCAATTCTCATTCTTCTTGACTTCTCTATAGCCTTTGAGACACTCTTGACCACCCTCTTCTCCTTAAAAATCTCTTCTCCCTGGGTTTTTTGGATGCCACGCTCTCCTGGTTCTCCTCCTATCTATCTGACTACCCTTTCCCAGTCTCTTTTGAGGGATCTTTATCCAGGTCACATCTGTTAACCACACGTGTTCCCTAAGGTTCTCTCCTAGGCCCTCTTCTCTTCTTCTAGCTATTTCACTTGGTGATCTAATCAGCTCCCATGGATTCAATTATCATCAGTTATCCCTTCTATGTAAATGATTTTCAGATCTATTTATTCAGCACTAATTTCTTACCTAAACTCCAGACTTACACCTCCTACTGCCGATTGGATAGCTGGAACTGGATGCTTCACAAACAACTTAAATTCAACATGTCTGAAACTGAACTACTCATTATCTTTCCCCTCAAAGGATACCAACATCCTCTCAGTTATCCAGGTGTCGTCCTCAATTCAACTCTCTTGATCATCTCCATAGACAATCTGTTGCCAAGTCTTGTCAATTTTATCTTCATTACACCTGGTACAGAGGGAAGCTCTTCTGACACCACCCTAATGTAGATCGCACAACTTCAAGGCTAGACTACTGCAATGGTCTTTGGTTGGTCTCCATGCCTCAAAGCTTTTCCCACTCTAATCCAATCTCTACCCATCTACCACACAGACTTTCCTTAGAGAACAGATCTGACCACATCACGCCTTTATTTGGAAATTCCTGTGGCACCCTAGCACCTCCAGGACCAAATGATGTGATTGGCTTTTAAAGCCCTCTATAACCCAGTGCCTTCCTATCTCTCCTAGTCTTCTTACATCTTATTCATCCACATACCCTCTTTGATCCAGGGACTCCTTGCTGTTCTTTTCACAAAACACGACATCCCTCCCATCTCCAAGCATGTTCTGTGGTTGTCCCCATTGCCTAGAATGCCCTTCCTCCTGCTTTCCTTCAAGTCTCAGCTAAAATCCCATGCTATGCAGGCAATCTTTCCTGGTCCTCTCCCACTGCTAATACCTTCCCTCCAACATTGCCTTTCATTTATACTGCACATATTTTATGTGTAACCCTCCCTCGCTTAAATCCAATTCACTTACAAGTCAGGGCACCACCTTCAAAAACAAAGGACAAGCAACAACATGTATCTTATTTGTCCATAACTGTTTGAATTGGAATGTGATCCCCTTGAGGGCAGGGACCGCGTTTTTGCCTTTCTTTGTGTCTTAGCACAGTGCCTGGCACTTGATAGATCCTTGTTGGCTAATGGATTCACAAAGACACAGAAATGTAAATTTCTCCTACCCAGGCAGGGTCCTTAAGACTTTAAAAAAAAGTCTGAAGTTACAAAAGACTCCTATTTATAGTGTTTCACTTAAGCAAGATGATTTCCATTAAAATCTTCAGTTACCCCATCCTGGCATGGAGATGCTTTGGGCTTCTTGAAGACTGTGTCAGGCGGATACAAGTTCTGGCAAGTTCGAGGCCAAGCTGGGAAGGTTTCTGAAGGGGGCCTGGCAATGCCTATTGGCCGGGGGACAACCTGGTCAAGTTTTCAGAAAGGCTTACCACTAGGCGAGCCACAGGGTAATGAATTTCTTGACTGAAGCAACTCATGAGGATCACTGGAGGGAGTATTTCTACTGCAAAGATCAGAGATCTTTGAATAGAGGAGGAAACTCATTAACAGAATGACTACAGTATTTGCCTAAAATCGTTTAACCAAACTAACTGGCTAAGGAACCGCTAAGAATTCCAGGCAAATTCAGATAGAGAGGGTGGATAATGGGCCAGCACAGAGGACAGCATGTTCTGAGCATGGTGAAATGGGAGAGAAGGGGACTTATGCCCCAGAGTATGGTTTGTGCCCATCAGTCAGGTTGTATCTCACTGGACAGCTCCCATCCCAGACAATAATCCACAGGGTAGAAGTGGTAAGGCATCGTGACAGAGAAGTGATGGTAGGAGGGACGGGTGTAGTCTTTCTTCCTTCTTCCACATCAAGCATTCAAAACCTAACAAACTTGAGGATCCAGCTCTCTCATTTACAGTTATCATCCAAGAAAGTTCTCCAAGAGCTTGAATTGTTTTTCCTCAAGGGCATCTAGCAGATGCAACAGATACTTACTAAACAAATGGTCCCTCTGCTTTGACAACAAGCAGAAAGTAATGGTCTACCTTGAATGAGACCCAGAGAACATGAAACACAGGGAGGGTTATAGGGACAACTTCTAGAACAGGGTGGTACAAGTAGGACTGCGGATTGTAGTCCAATCCTGGGGGAGGGCAGAGGGAGGGGCATGGCGGTTGCTGCAGCCAGAGCAGCCGCCCTGCCCCGGATGTTTGCTCAGACACTTGTAAGAACAGGAGCTGCTGCCCTGACAGCCGACCACTGAGTCATTGGTGAGGCAGGATGATGGTAAACCGAAGCCTCAGGGCCAGTTTTAGTACTCTTTGTGCCAGTTCCATTTCCTGTCATCTGATTGCATCATCCCTTTAAACATGAAATTGATTTGAATTCCACCTTTATCATCACTCATCCCCTTTCTCCCACTAGTCAGTGATGTAACGCCACTGAAGGAGCCGGATTTCTATTTTCACCAGCAGCCTTGGGCAAAAGCAAGTCCAGTCAGCCCACTCGGACCTCAGTAAGTCATGGGGGCCACCCTCTGCCTCCTGCCTTCTCACTGAAACATAAATACTCCCCAAGCATGGGACCAGGGCTAGACCACAGGGCGCCAATGCAGGAGAGCTGGGGATCGGGCCAGTCACTTAAATGTGGGAAAGCAGGGCAGACGTCCTGCTGCAGACACTCAGTACCAGCACGACCTTGGGCAAGTCACTTAATCAATCAACAAGCACTTAGGACCTCCCTCCTAGGTACTGGGCTCTGTGCTAAGCCCTGGAGAGAAAATTGTCAAAAAGCTTACATCCGAATGGGAGAAGTGATATGTGTGTATATGATGCCTACTCTGTGCCAGGCATTGAAGTGTAACAAATAGCTCATTTGACCTGAACGTACAAGACAAATCCAGATGGAGGGACAGCCTTTGTTTCCTAGGTCTCAGTTTCTCCAACTGCAACATCAATAATAGCTAACGTTTACATAAGCCAAAAGGCTTTGAAGTCACTTCAGATATACCATTTCAACTGACTCTGTGAGGTGGGCGCCATTCTTATCTTATTTCACAGATAAGGAAACTGGGATTAAGAGAAGTTAAGTGACTTGCCCAGGGGCACACAGTCAATAGGTGACTGAGTCAGGGCCTGAACCCGGCTCTTGCTAATGCCAAGTCCACTGCCTCCCTTCCAGTTCTAGAATTATGAAATATCATAATGCCTCAGTATTCCAATCCATAAAATGGGGCTAAAAGGACATGCCCCAGGGCAGTTAGGAGGTGCAATGGATAAGGGGTTCAAATATAGCTTCAGACACTTTTTAGCTGTGTGACCCTGAGCAAGTCACTTAACCCCAAATGCCTCAAAAAAAAAAAAGGAAGGAAGGAAAGAAACAAAGAAACAAAGAAAGGGGGAAAAAATGACCTGATCTATCTATCTCATAGGACTGTTATGAGTACTGTAGTAGATAAAACTCTGAGCTTGGAATCAGAAAGAACCAAGTTCAAATTCTTCCTCAGTCACTACTAGCTGGGTGACCATGGACAAATCACTTAACTTCTCTGGTTCTCAGTTTCCTTGTCTGTAAAATGATGGGGTTGGACCTGGTGACCTCATTTGATCTCTTCCATCCCAAAGTCTATGATCCCACGAAATGAAAGCATAGAATTTAAAGACAATAGACTAAAAGTTAGATGCACTGTAAAAATATAGGGTGGTTGGTGGTAGGAGGCTTCATGACCCAAGACTTGAATGTTTCTACTGCTTCTTAAATCTCTTGGATAGGTTTGCAGGATAATCAGAGCACTCCATATCCAGATAGGAAAGAAAGTCAGAGGAACTTGAAAGTCCCTGGATGGTTTTCAAAGTTCCCCTTTAAATAAGGCAGGGCTCCCTTCCCCCTTCCAAGGAAATTTGGCCCCACATCCTGAACAGAACCATGAACACAACTTGGGCAAGAAAGCACAAATCCCTGGGGGAAAAGAGTCCCAGGGAAGTGCCAAGTGCCCATGAGCTTATCAGGACTGAAAACCATGGGGCAAGACCTCACCCAAACTCTCTGCTCTAGGGCAATTTATTTTTTATCCTGGCATTATGCAAACACACCCACTGCTCCCTCGAGGGAGGGCCAAGAAATTGGCCAGTCTAGGATTCTGAGCACAGAGATAGGCTTCTATCCTCTCAGCTGGAATATGGGCATGCCCAACTTACCTCGAAGAAAGTGAGGCAGGAAAGGCAATGATGTTCCTTGTGACAAGCAAGTTCCAAGGAAGGAACTAGGAGATGATCTGAGCCCTCTCATTTTACAGAGAGGTAAACAAGGGCTGGGAAAGGTTACCGTAACTTGCGCAAGGCCACTCAGATAGTTGTCATCCACACCCTTGGTTTCCAAATCTATCCATTACAACCGATAGGGCAAAACTCATCAAGCCTTGAGTATTTAAGAAACAGCAGCTGATGCAAAAGAGAGCTAGAGACTTTCTTTCTTTCATAGACAAGCTCCCATCTATATAGATTTCTCTAAGCCTCATGACAGTCCTATGAAATGTGAAAGATGATTATCTTCATTTTACAGATAGGGAAACTGAGTCCTGACCCCCAAATCATGCTGGTAAGTGTCTGAGGTGGTATTTAAACCTAGGTCTTCTTGATTCCAAGTCTAGTGTTCCATGTGGGTCCCTTTCCCATTTTTATAATCTCTTGGGGATACAGTCCTAGTAGTGATATTTCTGGGTCAAAGGGTATGCACATTGTTGTAGCCCTTTGGGCATAGTTACAAACCATTTTCCAGAATGGTTGGATGATCTCACAGCTCCACTAACAATGAATTAGTGTTCCAACTCTCCCACATCCTCTCCAGCATTTATTATTTTCTTGTTCTGACACGTTTGCCAATCTTATAGGTGTGATGTGGTACCTCAGAGTTGTTTTGATTTGCATCTCTCTAATCAGTAGTGATTTAGAGCACTTTTTCATATGATTATAGATATCTTTAATTTCTTCCCCTGAAAATTGCCTGTTCATATCCTTTGACCATTTATCAA
>CM053769.1:127662620-127696812 GCA_028658325.1 Potorous gilbertii
TATGTTGTATAAGTAGACAGATCTACTCCAACACAAGAAGTACTGGGGGTAGGAGGGAGGGGATGGAAAGAGGCCCAGGGCTAAATTGAGAGGGTATCTTAGCATTTCTTCTGCATTAAAATTTAACTGTTAGAAAAGCCGGCTGAGTTAACCAACATGAAAAATGGAAGAAAGAGAAGGGTACTTTCCTGGGAAGATCCTCTCTCCAGAATGGCATCCCCAGGACACCCTTCTTACTGCTGTTCCACCCAGATCCCCAGAGAGCTGGGCCATCCCTCCTAGTCCCTGAAGGGGACAAGACAGCAACAGAAGACACTAAACCACGTAGTTCATAAGCCCCTTGAGACTTACACAAGCAGAGTTGGGCTTGGCCTCTGGGACTGCTGCTATCTCTTAGCTCTATGTCAAGTTAAGTAACTTGCTCCTTCTCCAGGGCGAGATCCACATCCTGCAGTCCTAGCCTTTTCTGAGGATTGTGAAGACTGAGAAAACCAGAGCCATTCATCAGGCACCTGGATATTTAAAATACCAAGATGCAGGCTGGTATATAGGGATGAACAGGGGTTTGGGGAAGAGGTGATAAAGGATTTGAATTCTAACCTCATTAGATATGTGACCTGAATTCCCTTCTCTGAATTTGTAGGATTCAGAGCTCAGAAAGAAGTTTAGAGGTTTTCTGTACTAGATTGTCCATTTTACAGACAGGGAAACAGACCTGGGGAAATAAACTGACTTGCCCCAGATCACCCAGGGATAAGTAAGAGGCAGGATCCAAACCCCATTTCCTGACATAAAATGCAATGTCTCTACTACAATCCACATGACCTCCTAGTCTGTAAAATAAGAGGAACTGGCAATTTTTTCAAAAGATGGGGGACTAGAGGCATGGAACGCTGCATATTCTATCAGATGAGGCCAATTTTGTCCATCACTTTTATTTAACATTTTTTTCTTTGAAATAAGGGAATGCTATTGGAGGATGCTTGGGGGATATGGAGAAGGGGTATATACAGAAATAACTGTGATGTAAAAGCAAGAGGCCATCAATGAAATTTTAAAAGGAAAAAAATAAAAAAATAAAGGATGATATCTAAGATACTCTTCAGCTCTAAAATTCTGTATCTAGATTTGTTCAGTGCATTATTATGAAGTAGAAGAGTTAAATGAGGAGAACCTCACTGCCCACAAGGAGGGATAGCTGGCCTTTGAAATGCAAGCAGTGGAAAAGCTAGGCTTTTAAAAGTTGGTTACTTCCTTTTTCTTAATCATCGTGATGGCATTTTGGGGGAAGAAAGAAGTCGGTGGGGAGGGGTATAGTAGAAAAAGAAGAAATCTGGGAAACTGGGGAGACCCAAAAGGGAAGAGATGATGGAAAGAAGGAGAAAGGCAAAGAAAGTCATTCAAGGTCAGATTCTAGCTCACGGACTGTGCCCCTCTATCTGAAGTCTCTCCAACTTTCCACTTGAGCCATGACCCTTTTGTATAAGAGAGGACCTTAACCTTGGCTCTTCTCCTGACAGTCTGTTAAAAAGGTGTAGGAAGTCATGTATCTCTTAATTGCCTGCGTGGGATGGGCCAGAAGCTGATGGGGTTTTTTGCCCCCCTGCCTGCAGAAACATGATGAGACCCGTCTTACTCTGAGGCTAGCCCAGAGAAGTAAGGGTGGAAACACTGGCCAAGATTTAAGGAGTCTACCATGGACAAGTAACATCGAGAACTAGCTGAGTCCTCAACTGTGAAAGCTCTTCTTTCCTCCCACCTCCCAGGCCCAATGCTTTCTTGCTAATTATGAATAATAGGATTTTGTGCCTCAGACAGCTTATTTCTGTGTATATATAGTACTTTCTAAAGCATTATGCACGTAATGCTTTCGTATGTAAGAGGGACTACAAAATTTCCTTGAATACTGAAGAGGAAGTACTTGGCTTCCCTCAGCGCCAACCCTGGCCCTACCTACTATACCAGATTTCCTAATTGTCTAGATATTCCTCCCAGTCTCTGGATCTGGGGACTGGGAGGAGGGAGCTATGAGAAGATAACAATATTATTAACGATAATAACTAACATTTACATAGCGCTTTAAGGTTTGCAAACAGATAATGTTATTTGATCTTTACTACCCTGTGAGGGAGGTGTCATGATTCGCAGTTTAGAGAAGAGGAGATTGAGGGAAGTTCACCAGTAAATTAGATCTAAGGTGAGATTTGGACTCTGGTCTTCCTGATTCAAAATTCAACAAGAAATTGGCATGGACCCTGACCACCCCCTGCCCCAGGGGTCTACAACTAGGATTCTTTTGTTGACTGGACATGGATATCTCAGGGAATGAGAAGCTCCCAGAACTTTAGATGTGGGGATCCAGAGCAGAGTACTTGTGGGTACTTCAAAGAATGGTTGGACAAGTCTAGAGGGGGAGAGAGTCTCCAAGTCTTTGTCACAAACAGAAACCTTTGTCACCCACCCACTTTCGAGAATGGTGGCAATGGGAAAAATGGAAATCCAATCCAGAAAAACCAAAGTGAGCTTTTCTCATAGTGGAAGGGGCAAGCTTAAGTGGGCATTGGGAGCTAAGGAGTACAGGCTGAGTAATGAGGATGTGACACAACCTTCAAAACCTCTGTCGGGGAAATGTGTTGTAGAAGCATTAGATCCAGAAATCGTTGCAAGATATCAATGGAATAAGGGTTACTCAGACCATTTTCTAGGGACTTGGATACAAGCCTCTTACAATAAGCCTGTAAGTCTTTTGAATCTCTGGGCTTACAAAGGGAGTGGGTGATAACATCCTAGGGGTTGCAATGGGAGTAGGTAGGGGTGGGGAGGAGGATACCAGATACTTTTGGTTTCAGATTCTGAGGAAGTTGGGGAACGGCACCAGAGAAGTGAAAAACAATTTCCCCAAAGCATTCACATTGGGACGGAGTCTCTGACACCAGAGAAACAATAACAAAGAGCTCACATTTCTCTAAGTTTTCCTAAAGCTCAGGTCTGGCCCTGTCATCCCCACCCAATAAACATTTATTAATAATAACAGTTAATATTGATACAGTACAAACTACGTGCCAGGCACCGTGCTAAGCCCTGTACAATAATTTTCTCATTAAAGTATCTACTGCGTACCAGGTACTGTTCTCATCCCTTGTTACAATGATTGTCTCCTTAAAGTGCCTACTATGTATCAAAGCACTAAGCACTTTACAGTTGTCTCCTTAAAGCACCTGCTATGTGCCAAGCATTCTGCTAAGCACTTTACAATTATCTCCTTAAAGTGCCTACTATGTATCAAAGCACTAAGCACTTTATAGTTGTCTCCTTAAAGTACCTACTATGTGCCAAGCATTCTGCTAAGCACTTTACAATTACCTCCTTAAAATGTCTACTATGTACAAACACTGTGCTAAGCATACAAAAGGCATGAACTCCAGAGGTTCCCTGTTACCCCCAAGATCAAAGGCTCTGGCATTCAATGCCCTTCACAAGCCTATCCCTCCTGTTTCTTCATTTTCCAGGATTCTAACCCTTTACTTAACCTCCATACTCATTCTTGACACTGGCCAACCTGACTGGC
This sequence comes from Potorous gilbertii, assembly GCA_028658325.1. Lineage (NCBI taxonomy): Eukaryota > Metazoa > Chordata > Mammalia > Diprotodontia > Potoroidae > Potorous > Potorous gilbertii. Next base: position 127,666,189 of record CM053769.1, read on the forward strand.
CATGCCTACACTGCACTCTCTCTCCACATGTACAACCACGAGCCTCCTTCAAGACCCCAAACAAATTCTGGCTTCTCAGGTGGCCTTTTCCCACTTTCTCCTCAGGGCTCTGCCTCTAAATCCCCTAGTCTTTGTATTATAGATCTGTCTCTTCATCTCCTTCTGCAGACCCGAAAGGATTCTATAGACGCTAGCTATTGTCATCTATTGATGATTATTTGTCTGTTGTCTCTCTCTCTCCCCACCTTCCACTGTGAGCTCCTGGAGGGAAAAGTGATCAGGCTTTTTTTGGGGGGAGGAGGAAGTGTTGCCTGGAACAAGGGTTTGTGAACTGGCTGTCCCATTTCAAGGTAGACAAAGCACTTCACAATTACCAACCCAGAGAGATAGGAAACCCAAGAATCACCATTTCCATTTTACAGATGAGGAAACTTAAGATTTAAAAAGATAAAGGTCTTGGCCAAGGGTCACTCATCTTGAAAGTCATGGAAGCCAGAAAGCAAATATGGGTCTTTCCTGACCACCAGTGAAAAATTCATGCCACCGCACCGGCTCCCCCACCCCTACCCCAAGTCATTACATTAACAGAGGACACCAGCTCAGTGGGCCTAGAATCAGAAAGACCAGGGTTCAAATCCCACCTGAGACACTTTGGGATTTTGGGCAAGTCACTTCACCTCTTTGCCTCAATTTCCTTACCTGTGAAAATGAGGATAGTGATACCTCCCCAGGGTTGTTGTGAGATAATCAAATGAGATAATAGTTATAAAGTGCCTGGCATATTGTAAGTGCTATATAAATGTTAGTATTATTATTATAGAGCCTTGAACCTGAACTCAGGAAGACCTGGGTTCAAATCCTGCCCTGGAGGCTTAATAGTAGTGGGACCAGGGGCAAGTCCCTTAATCTCTGTCTGCCCCAGTTTTCCTCATCTATAAAACAGGGGGGATTGGACTTGATAGCCTTTGATCCCTTCCAGAATCGGCAATCTTATTAGAGATCTATTGTGCAAGTGAGAAAACTGATTATATTATCATTTATGAAATTATGACATATACAATTATATAATATAAAATAATTTATATAATATATAATTAAAAATTAATATAATATATTTATTTATATAGTGTGATATGATCTTGCCTACTTGATAATAACCAAATTTACTGCTTCCTCAGTTTAAAAGTTTTTTCCCCATAGGAGACATTTTTTAATTTTAATTTAAAATTTTTAATTTTAATTTTTAAGAGGGTACAACTAGAAATAGATGGGTTAAAGCTGATCCCCCATACAGATACCCCAAAACACAAATGCCCATCTTTAGAAGTAACCATGAGACATACTCCCATGTGGTTGCATCTAACTCTCATTCCAAGCATAGGGGTCTGACTCTTCTTTTGTCTGCCACAAAACTTCCAAGCATCCTTAGCTGGATTCCACATCCGAAGCATCAGGGGCCTTGTGCCCCTTTAGACCAGGTCTGATTAACATCCCATCAGTGAAATTAATGACTGAAGAACAATGAACTTGCTCTCGTTTCCCAGTACCCATGCTTCCACCCCCACACCCGAACTCTGCTCCTCCACTCAAATGTCAGAAAAAACTCTCTCAGAGTGTCCTTGAAGCAAGGGGAGGGAGCCTTGAGCTTACATTCCAATATCACTCTGGAGGGATAGATATCGGCATGGAATGACAAATGCAAGTTTAAATAGTTGTCAAGCAGTGGGATCCAGTCTCCATTCCCAACCAGTTTCCCTAGCCTACCCCCTTCCTCCCCAGGTACTACAGTAAGCCCCAGGTTAATAGCCCTTGACCTGTTCTCCCTAGAAATCGGATTCCTGCTGCTGATGGTTCCCAAGATAAGTACAAAATGGCAGTAGGGCCCCCGACAGCCCCATCCCCAAGCCCAAGAAGCTGGAATGCAGGGGTTTTCATGCCTTAAGTGGAAAGGCTGTGATGGGAGTCTGGGGGCCAAGGAGGGCTAGAATTTCAAGTCAAAAGTTAACTATTTCCAATCTTTTGGAATAGTTTCACCTTCTCAGGCCTGACTTTGGAGAGATAACAGACTTTGATTTCATTCTCCCCCCAACTCCCCTTCCATTCTCCAAAGGTCCCTAGTGTGTCTCAATATTTGACACGTCCAAGACCATCCCTTTTTGGATAAAGTTAATTCATCTCAAGAGCCTTGGCTTCATTTGTAAAGTGAGGGAAGCTGGACTTCATGGCATCTCTGGTCCTTTCTACCTTGAAAGCCCCTAGAGCCGTAAGTTGAAGCAGTAGGACTGGTACCGGAGCCATTGACTGGCATCTCTGCTCCTGAGGGGGTAGTGCCAGGTGACTAATGGGGGCAAGGGGAAGGAAAACACTAGCCTGGAGTGAGGGACAAGCCAGTGGGTGGGTACAGAGACAATTAAGGTTGTTTAGTGCTATTAAAGATCTTAAGAGATATGGGAAAAGCAGGGCACTAGCTTAATCTCTCCACTTGTCCAAACCACAAAGCTATTGACTTCAAAGCTATGGCTGCCAGTGTCCAGGAAGAAATCAAATAAAGAATGTATTCTTGTATTTAAAAATCTAAATTCTGACGCTAAAAAAGAGAACATCTAGGAGGCAGCACACCTCCCACCCCACTCTTAAACTTTCTGTCTGATACAGAACCTTTTAGGAGTCTGCTAATGTCCCCTTCAAAGGATCACATTTTTAAGTACACAAAATAATCCTATAATGGAAATCACTCATATTGAAATAGTTATTAATTTTTTTAAGATTCCCAAACCCTAGGCTAAAAAAACCTTTAATCTAATCTAACTCTTTGTTTCACAAATAAGGAAACTAAGGGCCAGGAAAATGAAGCTGTTTACCCAGGCTGGCCTAAAATCCAGGTCTCTGAAATCTAGCAAAGTGCTCTTTCCTCTGTACCACGCTACTTGGACCATCTTTACTGGAGAAGGCCAGGAAAAGCTATGCCAGCAGTCTCCCCTCACCTCTGACTCCCAATTTGGGCACTAAGGAACAAAAGACACAGACCATTGAAGTAGGTCTTTTCTCCCAGTTACTGTGGTTGAATGAGAGAAAAATTGACCTTCCCAGAAACACTAGCAAAATAGCTCTTTTCTCCAGATAACATCTCACTTAGGAAACATTTTTGTCCTTGAAAAGAAATATCCAAGACCACTTGAGAATGAGAATGACTTTTCTTCTTTAGGGAAAGTCCCAGGAATTCTTATTAATGTCCAGTCACAAGTAATGGTTCTCCTAAAGACAACATAGCACCTTCAGAGTAAACAAGGACCTTAACTAACACACACACACACACACACACACACACACACACACACACACACCTTGAGGAGATGGGGGTGGGGTAGAAAGAGGCAAGGTCAGAATGTTTTGTAGAAATAGGGAAAAAAAAATAAATCTAAACAGCCACACTTGGGGGGTAGAAACCCTGACACTACATCTTAGCATATGGCCCTCAGCCAGGAGGTGCACAGAAAAAAACCATTAAAAATTCATCCTTTGCTATTCAGACCACAGCTCTCTGAATGGAGACAATTTGTCCTTGGTACCAAATACTCTGAACTGAAATAATGTCAGAGAAAAAAAAAACACTTTCCTTGCCTCCCCCTCTTCCAATATACATCTTATCATAACCAATATTAAGTTAAATTTTTTAGTTTGCAAAATGCTTTAGCTACAGTCTCTTATTTTAACCTCAAAACCACCATAGGAGGTGGGTGGGTAGTAGAGAGGTATCATTAGCTTTGCTTGAGGTTCCGACAGGGCAAGCAACTTGCCCAAAGTCACATAGCTAGTAAAATGTCCAATAGGGGATTTATAGCCAGATCTTCCTAGAGTGCTGGGTCTCATTGACCCTGACCAAAAATAGCAAACCTGTGGAACTCAATATTTTTAAAAAATGTTAAAAATTGCCTTTACATGTAATTAGGAAAAGAAATTAGATATATTAAAAAATAGAATAATAAATCTTAAGTAGAATTGGGATTTGGGAAGTTCTAGATTCTACCCTTTCAACGATAAAGATACAACCAGAATCCAAGGACCCACTTCAACAGAGGCCAGTACTCTACCCACTATACCACAGGGCCTCTTTTATGTAGGCTCCTACTTAGCTCCTAGCTTCAGAAGTTCCGGAGAAACTCCTTCCTTTCTTTCCCAATGGGAAATGAAAGGCACCCAGGACTTGGTAGCTTAGAAACAGGAAACCCTGCAATGAGGTGGGAAGGGAGACCAGAGGTTTGGGACCCGTTCCCAGAGGCTCCAATTCATGATGAGACAGGAAAGAGGTTACAGCAATCAACAGCAGTGCTGTTAAAACTCATGACTTTCCCATGCAAAGCTACAGAACAATGCCTTCTAAGGTGTGGTCTCTCCTACATGGCAAATTTATAATGCTCCAAGTTACTCTCCGGTTAAAAATTCAGACTGACACATCTTGAAGCTGTCCAACACTGGAAGAAAGACTTCATATTCCAGGCGGGCTTTGGAAGAACCACTTGGAAATTCCCTTCCTGTTCTTAGGATCAGAGACCTTTAGCCAAATGCAGTCATGGTTCAATGTTGGCAGGCCAACCAGCCGGGGCAGGAGTCGCTATTCAGCATCATCGATAAAAGGCTTTTTAAAAAATACTGTCCTCATGAAAAATTTCCCTGGAGTTCCCCTCTGTCTGGTGAGATAATATTTTGAGTCTATCAAAAAGATATTACTCAATCAGAGTACTAATCAATTCATATCAGCTTCCCTCCTTCTGGCTTGTTTCATGGGCTCTAACATACAGCATGAATCACTCCAAGTCTACCTTAACAGGTTACCAGAATTCATTGCTCTCACTGCCCTCAGTACTGAGTCCCTTTACAGATGCAGGGACAAGTACCTGCCTCTAGGTCTGTACTCTTAACCAACCAAATCTCAGTCAACTCAACAGTAGCGTAGAGGGGACTATTTATTATAAACGCCAAGAATAGGCAATTTTACTTGGACCCTTGTCCAGGTGGAATCTAGAACTTCCCAACTCCCTCATCTGCTTAGGAAATGTATAACTATTCGCGATCTAGGTCAGTGAGAATTGCACATCCAGGGAGAGAATTATTTCTAGGGATTCTCTTCTTAAAAAAAAAAAAATACACCCTCCCCCAGCCTGCTTTCTTCCTTCCCAGAACAAGCACCTTGCATCCCAGGACTCTTTCTTTCCCCTCCCAGAGCCTTCAGAAAAAGACAAATTCATTCATACTAAGTTATCAATACCTGATAAGGATATCAGTGCTAACCTTCTGACTTGTTTCATTCACAAAAATGAGATCAACCAAGACCCTTGCAGGGGTCCTAAGGTCCAAACGAGTTTCATAAAAATGCTAAGACCTCATTTGCCCATTAAAATACTCCTCCTTTTCCCATGTATGTATCAGTGTGTCTGAATTTTCTTCAAGTACTTCAACCAAAACAACCCAAATTTAATAAGAAGCCAATATGAAAATTCAGCTGTCTCTTCTATTAAGCCAGACATTAGAGAGATTTGTAAAAGTATCTAAAATGATAGTATTCGGCTCACTAAATTTGGATCGGGAAAAGTTATTTTTATTTATGTTGACATGTAATCGTTATTGCTTTGAAATGAATGAATAGACCTTTTAAACATTTATCTGTTTTATTTTCTAATAAAGAAAAAAGTGATTATATCCACGTAAACAAACGCTCTTTGGAGTCCTCCACAATTTTTAAAGAGTATAAAGGGATGCGAAAGACCTCAAAGTTTGAGAACTACTGCTTTAACAGAGGAAAAGAATCTTTTAATTAAAAAAAGTTCAGGGATCTGTAAGCATGCCAATGGGAGAAGGTTACAAGGGAAGCACCAGATTTGGAACAAGAAGACTTTAGCTATTACCTAGGCCAAATTCTTTGAATTGTAATTTCTATGTCCTGGCTTTAGGCTTTTTTGGGGGGGGAGGAAGGGAATCTGGAGAGATAAAAAACAGGATCACAACCATTAAAGGGTTTTGGAAAATAAGAAACACCATACAAATGTAAGGTATTATTATACCACACAAGGCTTTTAGCTCAAATTGTGGAACAAAGGTGGCATGTGCAGCCTCCAGGCTACCAGGAACCAAAGAATTTATTCTAGCTGAGTTGCTAGAAGGGTAACAGGTGAGCTTTTCAAAGCCACATTGGGACCTCAGGCTTTCTGTGTGCTTTCATAATCACTTTGAACTAGAAACAGGCTGTCCTAACAGTTAGTTAATTAACAAGTTGGCCACATGATAGGAGCAGAAAGAACACTGGCATAGAATTGAGGGACCAGGGTTTGTGGCATATGTGACTTTGAGAAAGTTAGGTCTTTGTTTCCCCTTATTAGTGAAATGGAGAGTTTGGATAAACCGATCAGCCATGAAAAGGATCCTCATTAAGTACCCACCTTGTGCCTAATAAGAGGCAGGGTAGCCTAATCAATAGGGTATCACACTTGACCTGTTCCTAACTGTGTGACCAGGGAATAAGTTACTTATGAGCTTCAGGCAAATCCCCAAAACTTATTATCTAGTAAGAAACAGATACAGAGAGCCTTGGTTTTTGTTCCCAATATGCTGTGGTCCTAAGTGCTCTGATTGATGAAAAAGCTTAGAATCCTGTTCCATTAAGCAAATAAGCAACTTCTTTCTTCAAAGTGATCCTGAGAAGTTGTTGTTCTTCCTTCTGGACAAGTCCAGCATATGATGTGCTTTCAGGTTACAGCTAGGTTGGGGCAAAGCTGTTCTAAGATCACGAGGAATTCCATCAGAATCCCACTGTGGTACTGAAAAGCTAAGGTAAGGAGGAGTGAATATAGCTTACTGGCTGGACAAGTCTTTATTTTATGGCAAAGTCTTTTTCCTGGCAGCTGGTACCCATTTCGCTACCACAAACCAGACAATTAAGAATACTGTATTTCCTCAAAAGGTATAAAATGCCTGAGGTAATTGTGAGGCTCCCTCCAGCACAAACCTCTCCCTCCTTCTCCCAGCCAAGTGTGAAATGGACACCTAGATCTCCCTAGATCCTTCTCTTTCTCCTCCTCCTCCTTCCAGCATAGCCTCAAACTTCAAACTGTAGGAAGAGACGGTTATCCAAATCCTTCCAGCTGGTAAGTAATGAAGATAATGCAGGTAGATAAAACATGGGTTTCTATTAGGAGACTCCAGCACGCTCCCTGCTACTTCTATGGACAAAAAATAAAAAGCTGAGGACCCAATCTGCAGTTCTGAACAGGGATTTGGCAAAGTCTTAGACTGGTTAGCAATAAAGCTTCCATGGGGAGCCGGAATTTGATTTGGGAAGTTGCCCAAGTTAACATTTTATAGGTTGGCGTGGTTACAGTTTGTTAGCCAGCCAGTAATAAGCCTGCACTCAAGAATTCAAAGTTTATGAGGCATGGCCTCTTAATGCCTTTCCCCTGGACCCCACAGCAGAGGGTTTAGAGAACTTTCCTAGCAAGGGTGTTAATTGTTCTGACAATCTGCTAAGTTATTTAGGGAAAGGCTTGCAGTTGGATGTTTAGAAGACAAAGGATATATTCATTCTGATCTCTCCTACATAGGGCACCCACAAAAACTAGTCATATTTTAGCCGCCAGAAGCATCAGAGCATCTGAAACCAGCCTGGCTTCTGTGTGACCTTGGGTAACTTTGATTCTCTTGTCTGGACCTCAGTTTCCTTTTCAGTAAAATGCAACTAACTACCCCAACCTACCTCAGCACTGTACTGTTATGGGAGAAGTTCTTGGGAAGCCTTCAGGTGTTTCAGAAATGTCAATCAGTATTAAAATGAATAGACCCAATAGAGGTTGGGTTTCCTTCCCGAGCTTTTTGGAACCTAGGAAAGTCCTAAGCTAGCTGCTTCTCTGGAATAAGGTGCAGGAACACTCAAGGCGATGTGGTGTAATAGCTCTCTAGCTTTGGAATCAGTTGAGCTGAGTTGAAAGCCCAACTGAGTCACCTATTACCCCTATGATCTTGGTTAAGTCACCAGCTTAAAGGTTTCTTTCTCTGTAAAATAAGGGGGTTGGACTAGAGATGGCCCCTAAGGTCCCTTTCAGCTCTAAATCTATGAATACAAATTCCAAAAGGAGAAGCCAATGCTATAAATCCAAACCAGAAGCATGAACAACTTCATTCCCTGGTGATTTGGAGGGTTCACACCTCTCAATGGCTCTCAGCATCAGGGCTGACCTCCCCCTGGTCCACAAGCTTTCCACCATCCCTCAATTCCAGCTTTGAACTAGGTAAGGGTGACTCAGTGACTATTGGGAGATCAAACGTGTTCTTTGATCTCTGGTTCTTTACATTAACCACTCTTACCAGGCAAGCCCTCTCCAGAAACCTCCCAGACCCTTTGCTATTTACATAACATGACCAAACTACAGCCACTGGAGGGATCTGCTGGGTGAGTAATTGCTCTCTCCCAGGCCCAGGGAGAGGTGTCCTGTTGCAAGTTTCCAGGGATGGTTTTGGGTGAGAAGTCACTCCAGCAAGAGTAGGGTTAAAAGTGCATTCCAGCTGCTGGGGAAGGAGGGGGTGCAGAGAGCAGAAACAGACCTCCACTGTTTCAAACACAATGCACATTTCACAAAGCCCCGGCCCCCATTTGTGGCAATTAGGAGCCTAGTAGGGGAGCCTGGCTGTGCTCATCCCCACACCTGCACTTTGGGTCTGCGCCCGCCCCTGAAGGCTACGAAAGGAATGTTGGGCAGAGCTGCCCGAGCCAGACCCCGAGGGCGAGGCAAAGATAAACCGTTTCCTCCACAGAGGATCAAAGCCCAAGGAGGTTCAGCTCAGGCCCACGCCGGGCTGTTCTGGGCTGGAGCCAATGCCTGGATGAGCTACCCAGGGACGGGGGTGGGCTGGGGGGATTACGGGCGTCGAGGAGAGAGGGCACAGACCTTGGAAGCTGGTAGAGGCACTTTACAAAGGAAGCAGACTGGCTGCCCCGAGGTCTTCTCCTAGTCGGGGGAGAAAGGCAGAACCCCCCGGGGTGCAACCATCAGCGCCAAAACCCCCCTCTAGAGTCAGCTCTCACTCCCCACTATGGGAGGCGGGGAGAGCTGGAGCCGGAGATTTACTTTCCCCAGTGTCTGGTTCTTACTCTCCTCATCCACCCCCCAACCCTGAGCAGCAGAGAGGGCAGGAAGGGGCTGACAGCAGCCACCTCCCAGGGGCGGAGTCCCGGGAGCTTTGTCCAGGACAAGAGAGGAGTCAACATCAGTGTTCTTCCCTACACTCCCGCTCCCGGGCACCTGTGCCAGGTGTGAAGAAGGTTCCACTCACACCCTATCCCCTCCTCTCCTCCCCAGTCTCGGACCACGTCTGGTGAAGGTCCAGGTACCAATCTGGGTATGGAGCCAGGGGTGGGGGGTGGGGGGAGGTACTTACCTTGCCCCAGCTCCTGGTCCGGCTCTAGTCCCATTTGTCCAACAGCGAAGGTGACCTCCGTCTCCCCGAAGTCCTCCCGGCATGGTTCGGACTCCGCGTAAAGAAGCACGCAAAACTATGTTGGGGGGAAGGGCAGAAATTTGAGCCCAACCCAGGTTCCCCCAAACTATACTCCTCATCTAGCGCCCCCTGGTTTCTTCTCGTCTCCTCTACCCCCTTCTCTCCCCCCCACCGCCCGCCTTTTGGGTTGTCCCCAGCCCCCCAGAGATTTCCAGACCTATCACGGTTTCCTGGGGCTCTGGGGAGACTCCAAGCCCCAGCCTCCCTCCTAGGGCTGCTCCGAAGGAGCCGGGCGCCTCATGGGGCCCCCCGTGGGGTAGCGCCCTCCAACCCACGAGGGAAGACCCTTCTCAACCAGGACAAGGGGCAGCAGCTCTCTTTACCTGGAGGAGGACGAGCAGGAAGCAGCCCTGGGAGAGAAACCTCATGGTGCGAGCGAGGAGGAGCGGCGGGTGCTCCGGAGTTAGCCCGAGGTTCCACGCGGCTCCGCTGCGCGCCCCAAGACCGCGCTCCAGCTCTCCGCAGCAGCGAGGACTAAGAGGGAAGGAGGGAACCAGGTAAGCGCCCAGGCGCGTGTTGATTGGCCCGGCCCCGCGAGGTCCCGCCTCCAGCTGGAGGGGCCCGCAGGTGGGGCCCCAGTTCGGGGGGCTGGCCTGGGGGCGGGGGCATTGGGCGGAGGGGAGAGGAGGCTTAGAAAGCCGTAGAACCGCCCGCCCCAAAGACCCTCCCGGCGATCCCTCCTGGGTCCTCAGGGCCACCACCTGGGTCCCCAGGCACAGGCGCGGGATGCTCGGCCCTTTGCCCGGCTCCCCGCAGCTTCGGCTGCTGAAAGGTAGCTCGCGAAACCTGGGTGAGGCGTCTAGGATGGGAGGGCAGGGAGGAGAGCGAGGATGGGCCACAGAGGAGACCCATTCATCCCTGGCTGGGCGGCGTGGACTCTCCGCTGTCTCCCCGGCTCGTAGCCGTCCTGGGCTCACCGGAGGCACCAGCGTGTTCTCCAACCCACCCACTCCTCCCATCTCTAAACTGACCATCCCTGGCTCCCCAAGCTCCCGAAGTCAGGCCAGTGTGGGAATAAGGCTGCTCCAGTCGAACGTTCTCTGGAGGAGCCATGGGATCCAACCCCTTCGTTCTACACCGGTGTAAACTGAGGCTCACAGAGACACAGTTTGTCCACGGTCACTTGGCCAGTTAGTAGCGGAGAAGGGATTAGAAGGCCTCCTGGCTCCAAAGCCAGCGTTCTTTCGATTGGAGAATGACTGAATAAGCTATGATACTGAATGTAAGGCATATGATGGTACTATAGGAAATGATGAAAGGGGCGATCTCAGAAAAAGCTGGGGAGACTTCTATGAGCGAAGAGAACCGAAAGAGCCTTTCAATAACAAGGACTTCGAGAGACCTAAGAACTCGGATCTGGATCAGCCAGGATTTCTAAAGCATGATGAAGCATCTTGCCTACCTCCCGCCAGAGAGGTGATAGACTCAAGATGTACAAGTAGATGTACATTTTCAGACATGGCCAGTGTGGGAATTTGTTTGCTGGACTATGCACTTTTATTTGCAAGGGTTTTGTTTTTCTTTATTTCAGTGGGGGAGGGGAAAAAGAAGAGGGGAAGGGTTCAGAGTTGCCAAACAAAAATTTAAAAAAAGAGAGGATCATTGAAGATTTTTTTTTAAATGCAGAAAGTCCAGAAAGAATCACAGATAAACAAGAAAGCTTTGAAAGTTACATATTGAATTTATATTATGTATTATTTATATTATTAATTTTATATTCATATTTACTTAATATACTTTAAAGAAAAGCAAAAGCATACTTTAAAAGAAAAATAGGGATACTTAGTTTCACTTACAATCCTCTTTTTCAGTGTTTATCCATTGCCCACCTCAATGCTCGCATGCCTCCATAGAGTTGACTTAAAAAATAGAAGACCTTTTACAGTCCTTATTAACTAACACTGGCATCTGTTCTTCTAGGTTAGTCTCAGCAGGGAGAAAAGGGGAAAATCTAGCCCCTCATCTATATAGCTCTCTGGGGGACAAGTTTGAAATAGTTATTGCCGGCCATGAAGTTTTTTGGGTTATCTGTGGACTTAACCTGATACTTTTTCCATTTTATTTTTCAATGAACAAGCATGTACAGGCAAAACAACACATTCCCACATTGCTCATGTCCAGAGGTGCTGTGTTCGGCACTCTAAGTCTACCACCTCTTTGTCAGGAAGAAGGTAGCATTCTTAATCCTTGGTATTCTCTCTGGAATTATGGTTGGCCCAATATTTCATGGATCAGTTGTCAATTTAAACTTTAATACAACAACGAGGTGGAGTAGTGTATAGAATGCTAGACTGCAGAGTCAATAAGACTTGCATTCTAATCCTCCCTTACATTCTCAAGTTCTTACTTGCTGTGTGATCCTAGGTTAGTCCTTTAACTTCTCTGCCTCAGTTTCCTCCTTGGTAAAGGAGGAAAAATAATAGCACCTCCTTCCATTGAGATAATCTATATAAAGTACTGTGCAAACCTTAAGTTCCCATAGAAATGTTTGTTATTTTCCTCATTTTCTTCTAGCTAAAGTCCCTCAGTTTGTGAGAAGCCTTTAGTTCTCCTTAGTCTCAGTGTCTTACTTTCAGATTACCCCCAGTTTATGTCGTGGATCTTGTTTGTATGTGGTTGCTCATAAATTGTCTCCCTCATCAGACTGAGTTCCTGGAGAAAAAGGGATTGTTTCTGAGTTTCTTTATATCCCCAGTGCCTAGTATATTTTGCTTTTGTTGAGTCATGACCCTATTTGGGGTTTTCTTGGCAAAGATACCAGAGTAGTTTGCCATTTCCTTCTCCATTTGACAGATGAGGAAACTGAGGTAAATAGGGTTAAATGACTTTCCCAGAGTCATACATCTGGTTAGTCTCTGAGACCAGATTTGGACTCAAGGAGATGAGTCTTCCTGACTCCTAGCTGGGCACTCTATCCATTGGGCCATCTAGCTGCTTGCCTATTATATAGTAGATATTTAATAAATGAGAGTTGAATGACTGATTGCCTGGAGAGTGAAAGATGATAGGAATCTTAGTTTCCCTGCTTTCTCTGGACTCAAGGTCAATCAATCAATTAATAAACATTTATTAAGTGCCTACTATGTGCCAGGTATTGTGCTAAGAAAGTGCTAGAAATACAAAAAAGGGAAAAGACCATTCCTGCTTTCAAGGAGTTTTTACAATCAAATGGAATAAATCAGATCCCACCTTCTGTTCTAGGCCTTTCCCTATGCTTCTGAACTGTGACTGCCTTCCTTTTTGAACTCATCTTCATCTAGTCTGCATAGATTTTGTATATGTACTAATATGAAAATACATATAAACAATGTTGTCTCTCATTACGATGTGAGCCCCTTGAAGGCAAGGTTGATGATCTTGCCTTTCTTTGTATACCCAGTGGGCTTAGCCCAGTGCCTGGCACATAGTCAGCATTTAATAAATACTTGTTGACTAAATGGAGATTTAATACATTGAAAGTCCCATTAAAATACTTGTTAGCTAACTCAATGGAAGCTGGATGACAACCTGGGGGAGAAGCCTCATGGAAGGGATCCCTAGAAAACTGCTAGTTGAACTAGGTGATCTTCAGAGTCTCCTCCAACTCTGAAGTTCCAGTTCTAGGATTCTGAGTGGGCCCAAGGAGAAAGCATCCCAAATCCCTGCTTCTGGGGAGGGGGTAAAATTGGATGCTTGCAGGCAACCTCATTAAATGCATGAAGTTTGTGCAGGATGTCTGAGCACAGAATGGTAGCTGTAAAAGGAGCAAAAAAACTTGTCTGCTTCCCATTCCCACCTGGGGGAAGTTTTATGAGCCAGAGAAAGATGTTAAATAAATGCAAAGTAGCTCCATCCTCTCCAGCAAGTCCATTCCCCCTGGAGTAGGACCCCGCAGTTATTCTTTGCTTATTTCTGACCTGCCTCAGTCCTCTGGGGTGAGGTGCTGGAGCCATTAGCCAGATAGTTAAACATAAACTGGGCCGGGTGAAATAGCTGTCATTAAGTAAACACCCTGCTGGAGAGAGATTCAGAGCTCTTACTTCCTCCCAGACATTTAGCATCCTTTTCAGCGGTCAGATGGGAGATCCATTTAACACACCAATAAATTGAAAAAATCACTTTTTTGGCCGCATTAGTCCTTCCTCCATGCCTCCCATCATCAGAAATCACACAACACCTATGTTGATAACCATTTATTAAGCACCTCTTAGGTGTCAGGTACTGGGTTAAATGTTGGGGATACAGACAAAGGTAGAAGCGAATAACTGTACAGATAGGCATATGGAGGATGAATCATATTTAATTGACAGAGGAAAGGTGCAAGCATTAAAGGAAGAACAGAAAGATTTCCTGTAGAAGGTGTGATTTTTAGGTGGAACTTGAAGGAAACCAGAAAGTGGACTGAAGAAGGGAGAGCATTCTAGGAAGGGGTACCGACCAGAGAAAATGCCCAGAGTCTGGAGATGGAGGGCCTTGTGTGAGGAGCATCACAAAGACCAGTGTCACTGGAGCTCAGAATAGTGAGGGTGAGTAAGGTGTAAGAAAACTGGAAAGGTAAAAAGGGCTTTGAATGTAAAAAAATGATTTTTATACTGAACCTGGAGATAATAGGGAGCCAACATGAGTTTATTGAATGGAGTGGGGGGTGACATGGTTATTCTTGTACTTTAGGAAGATCATTTTGACAGGACAGGGGAGGGTGAACTAGAGCAAGGGTGAAGAATCTGTGGCCTTGAGGCCATCTGTGGCTTCTATGAAGTTTGGATTCTGTCAAAGGACCACACTTGAGGATCTAGAGGGTCACATGAGACCTCAAGGCAGAAGGTTCCCCACCCCTGGACTAGAGTGAGGAGAGAGTTGAGAGGGACCAGCCAGAAGGCTGTTGTAGCAGTCCAGGCACGAAGTGATGAATGCCTCTGCCAGGGTGATAGTGTTGTTAAAGGACAGGAGGAAATTATACAAGAGATGTTACAAAGGTAAAATCCATAGGACTTGGGTGAGAGAGAGGGGAGTTGAAAATGATCCACCTAGGTCCTAAGTTCTATCCTCCATAGGAGTTTTCAACGATAGTGTTGCCCTTGACTGTAATAGAGAAGTTTAGAAAACGGGAGGGTTTGAGAGGAAAGATAGTGAGTTCAGTTTTGGATGTCTATGAGACATTTAGTTGGAAATGTCAAACAGGCAGTTGGTGGTGTGACACTGGAAGTTAAGAAAGCTTGATAATTAGATCTGAGAATCATCAGCACAGAAATGTCATATGAATCCATGAGAGCTGATGAAATCGCTAAGTGAAATATTATAGAAGGAGAAGAGCTGCAAGGCAGAATCCTAGGGGACAGCCAGAGTTAGTGAGCAAGAACTGAATCAAAATCCAGCAAAAAAAGCTGGAATGATCAGACAGGTAGGAGGAGAACCAGCGGGGAGCAGAGTCACAGGAAACTAGGTAGAAGAAAGTATGAAGGAGAAGAGGGTGACTGATAAGGTCAAAAGCTGCAGAGAGGTCAGGAAGGATTCGGACTGAAGAAAGGTCATTAGATTGAGCATTAAGAGATCAGAAGTAGCTCAGGTGACAGGAGTCACAGTTGAATGATGAGGTCAAAAGCCTGACTGCAGAGTTAAGAGAATGAGAGGAAAGAAAATGGAGTCCCCTATTCTCTGGGCTGAGACACAAGTGGAGAAGACGTATGGGACAGTTGGTAGGGATGGAAGAATCAAATGAAGGATTTCTTTTTAAGGATGGAGGAGACACGAATGTGTTTATAGGCAGCATGGAAGCAGCCAGGAGACAGGGAGAGATCGTAGATTAGTATAAGAGAATAGGGGTGATGGGGGCCAATCTGCTAGGAAAGACAGGATGGAATGGGCTCACTTGTGTATATAGAAGGGTTTTGCCTTGGCAAGGAGAAGAGTCATGTCTTCATGTGAGACAGGGTTGAAGAAGATGGTGGCAGAAGGCATCTGGGTGGTCTGAAATGAGGAAGAGGTGAGAAGAGGGATCATCAGTGAATGGCCTTGATTTTTTTGATGAAATATAAGGCAAGTTTCCTAGCTGAAAGAGAGCTGTAGACAGAGGGAGAACCATGGGAAGTTCAAGGAAAGACCTGCTGTGATGAGTAGGAAATGAGTTAGAGAGGTGTAAAAGAATTGCCTTCCCAATGGTGAGAATCCAGTGGGGGTCACAGAATGTAAATCTGTTGTGGGCCCAGTCAGCATGATTTCATGACTTCCTCCAGCTTCCTTCAGTGTCACCTGTGTAGGAGCAAAGGCAATGAATGGTGGGAATGATCTGAGCAAGGTTTGAAATACGATGAGGTGGCAAAGGACTCCAGAGAAGACAGTGTCGTGTTGAATTAGTTCATTGAGGGGTCAGAATGGGAAAGGAAAGAGAATGTAACTAGTGCACAGGTGATGGCCTGAGAAAGAATGAGAGGTCAAGGAAGTGGAGGTCAGGGTCAAGTGAAGAACAGGGTTGGAGGTGGGCAAAGCAGAAGGAAAGGTGGACTTAACAGTAAATTATGATCAGCTAAGGGAATTTCAGAGTTCATAAACATGGAGGCGGTACATTTGTGAGTGATCTATAGTATGGCTGTGTTTGTGTGTGGCTGAGGTGGAAGACAAGTCATGGGAAATGAGTAGGTTGAAGAAGTATGAGGTTAGGGTATTTGGTGGAGTATCAATAGGTATGGTGATGTCTCCTGGTTAGAGGGCAGGAGTTGGGGAGGTAAAAAAACTAAGGCACTGAACTCATTGAGGAAGAAGAAGAATGCCTTGGAGGTCAGTGGACAACAATTCCCAGGATTTTGATTGGATAATAGAGGTGGACTGAGTGAACCTCAAAGGAGGGGAAGTTGCTGATTGATGATGGTAGGGGGAGAACCTGGAAGTGACAATAGTGGCAATGATGAGTTGAGGAAATGAGTGGAAGTATAGCTAGTCCTGAAAAGAAGGGTCAGGAACCTGTCCCATCAGGAGTTGGCAAGGTCTTAGTGAGAGCCTGAGATCAAAAAGCAGGTGTTGGATTCATGTGTTCTGACTCCCAAGTCCCCTGTACCCACACTCCCTCTCATGAAACCCACTTCCTAAGGCACAGAGTAGGGCTTCACTTGTCCCACACAGTAGGAGATCCTACACTAACAAAATGGGCAATGCATCACATCTATGAAGAAGAAATTTTTAGGTTGTACCAGAGAAATATAGGCATTTCTCAATCATTTTCATCTGTCAACTTTTCTAGGAAAAAGTACGGGGAGAGTACAAGACAAAGATGAAATCTTTCCCAATCATCTTCTTTCTATCAGTTTCCCTCCTAGTACATGGAGTACCTGATTGCCCTTTGGACCCATGGCTAGACTGAATTCACCAATGGAATGTTTTCTAAGCAAATGATTGAATGATCAGCTCTGCCACTGCCCATTGGTGGGGCAGATGTTCAGATCAAACTCATGAGTGTGTTCAAATCATTCCTCTAGAGAAACCAACAAATTAAAATTCATCACACATTTATTCCAGCATATTGTCAGGCTGGGTGATTAAAGGATGCCTTGAGTAGGGATTCTCTCCAACCTCAGCCATAACTAGGTTGGGACCACCAGTGTATCTTTGCTACAGGGTGGAGAATTTAGAGGACTCCAGAAATTACTAATAATAACTAGATTCTAGTAATAACTTGAAAAAAAATTTTTGAGTAACTTTAAAAAAAATGACTTCCTGAGTTTCCCTATGCTCCCATAGCTCCACAGCCTGACCAATTAGATTATCAGCTACTTGAGGTCAGGGTCTGTCTTTCTTTTTCTTATTTGTAACCTCAGGGCTTAGCACAGTGTCAGGCACATGTGGTTGTTGTTGTTACTGAGTCCTTTCAGTAATGCCTGACTCTTTGTGACCCTATTTGGGATTTTCTTGGCAAAGATACTGGAGTAGTTTGCCATTTCCTTCTCTAGCTCATTTTACAGATGAGGAAACTGAGGCAAACAGGGTGAAGCAACCTGTCCAAGGTCAAACAGCTAAGATCAAATTTGAACTCAGATCTTCCTGACTTCAGACCTGTTGCTATATCCACTTTGCCACCCCTTTGCCACATAGTAGATACTTAATAAATATTTATTGAATTTTGAATTGAAATGACTTTGTGGTATGTTGGGTGTGTGTTGGCAAGGGGTAGCAAGGAACATTTTCTCTTCATAGTCACTCCATCCTCAGCAGCAGTTAGTCCCTCAACAAAATAGAAACTTCAGTGATGCCCCCTCTCCGTTTTGACTCAAATTCTTACTTTTGACTCTGCTTCCAGGGGTGTAGACCCATTTATTTCTTCTTGTCCTTTGAGACTCTTGTCCATGTTCTAATGTAAATTCTCCATACCCTGCCTTTCTCTAGCTCTCTTGACATTGAGAGAATAATGTTTCAGTCAGGCTCCCTCATTGATTATCCCTTGTTCACTGACATCCTTTCCTGGCATATACTTCTCTGATGATCTCCCTTTTGCTGATTCTCTTGAGCAGTTCTCTGGCAATGCATTAAAACCTTCTCATGTTTGCTGCTCTCCCAAAACTTTGGGTGACCTGAAGTTTTAATTCTTCAAAGACTGCTATTCTGTGACCAGAAGCCCTAGAGCATCCCTGGAAGAATAGGATTGTTAAAAAGGGAGACATATATCAGGAAGAGGCTTGGAGTCATTAAATGAATAGCATTGTTCTCCACAGGCAATCCAGCTCACCATCCTCTCCCCATTAAATACCTCACCCAATTTCAGAGTCTCTCCAAAATTGATGTCCCCCCAGCTGCCTATCATAATCTAGATAAGTGCTGGGGAAATGGGCATAAAAGAGGACCCAGGTCTTGCCTTCAGGGAAATCTTAGTGTATAAGAGGGACTAGTATTTGTTTGAAGAAGAAGAAGATAAGGATAATTATTAGAAGCTATTTCCCCCAACTATGTGCCAACAAAACTGACAATCTAAATAAAATGAATAGATATTTACAAAAATATAAATTTCTTAGAATACTTAAGCAACTAAATTTTATTTACTTAAAGGGTTAACTTAACAAGGAATTATATAGGAATACTTGTAGGTAGAGAAAAAAACAGAAAAGCTCATAAATAAAGCAAAGAGGATCCAAAAAAGCAACTCCATTTTAGATACAGAAATTGGATGTCATAAATGAACTCCAAACAAAATAAACCAGGACCTGATGGATTTATAAATGATCTCTACTAAAGATCTAAAGAACAATTAATTCAAATAATATATAAATTGTTTGAAAAAAAAGAGGAGTGCTACCAAATTTCTTCTCTGACACAAATGTAATCTTGATATCTAAACTAGGGAGGGTCAAATTAGAGAATGAAAACTATATACCAATTTCCCTAATGAATATCGATGCAAAGAATTTAAATAGAATACAAGCAAGGATATTACTGCAATATTTCACAAAGATCATATACCATGACAAGGCTGGATTTACACCAGAAATGCAGGACTGGTTCAATATTGGAAAAATTATAATCATAATTGACCATATTAATAAAAAAACACAAAAAGCATATGATTATTTTAATAGATCCCGAGAAAGCTCTTAACAAAATACAATGCTCATCATTTTCCCCCCACTACTTTTAAACACTAGAAAGCACATGAATAAATAGAGAATTCCCTAAAATGACAAGTAACATCTATCAAAAACCAAGGGCAAGTTACTATCTGTAATGGGGATAAGCTAGAAATCTTTCCAGTAAGACCAGAGATGAATCTACATAGACTGTTATCACCAATACTATTCAATATTATATTGGAAATGCTTAGCTATGGCAGTTAAACAAGAAGAAGAAATTGAAAAAATAAGTATAAGCAAAGAAGAAATAAAACTATTAATTTGTGGATGATATGATGTGTTATCTAAAGAATGCTAGAGAAGCAACTAAAAAAGCTAATTAAGAAAATGAACAGTAGTTGCAACGATTAGGCCTCCTTCCTTCTTCCCTCTTTTTTCATTGTTTTCCACACTATTCTTGACCTTTTTATTCCTCCAGATGAATTTTTTTTTAGTTCTATAAAGCAAATATTTGGCAGTTTTGTATGATACTGAATAAGTAAATTAGTTTAGATAATATTGTCATTTTTATTATATTGTCTCAGCCTATACATGAGCAATTAATATTTATGCAATTATTTGGAACTGTATATGTATGAAGAATGTTTTTTGTGTTCCTATAAGTCCTGTTTGTCTCTTGGTGGGTAAACTCTCAAATATTTTGTATTATCCATAGTTACTTTAAATGGAATTTCTCTCTTTTCGTGCTGGGTTTTGTTGGAAATACACAGAAATACTGATGATATTATTTCTGCCTAATCATACCAGATCTCAAACTATACTAAAATTTGACATGGCAAAACAATCAAAACAAAACAAAACTGTACTGGGTAAGAAATAGGGTGATCAGTGGAACAGATTAGGTACCTAATATACAGAAACAAATGGATATAATAATCTAGTATTTGAACAACCCAAAGATCTGAGAAATTGGGGCAAGTACTCACTATTCAACAAAAACTGCTGGGAAAACTGGAAAATGGTCTGGCAGAAACTAGGTATAGACCAACATCTCATGGAATATACCAAGATAAACTTGATATATGTATATGATTTAAGCATAAACAAATTAGTGGAGAATGGAAGAAATTACCTGTCAGATCTATGGGGAGAAGTTCATGCTCAAAGAAGAAATAGAGAGGTTCATAGGAGGTAAAATGGATAACACATAAAATTAAATAGGTAATTTTATGTAAAAAAAAAGTACAGCTAAAACTAGAAGAAAGGCAGGAAACTGGGGGAGAATCTTTGCAGTAAGTTTCTCTGACAAAGGTCTCATTTCTAAGATTTATAGGGAACTGAAATCAAATTTACTATAAGAACAATTTTCTAGTTGATAAATGGTTGAAGGATACGAATAGGCAATTTTTAGAGGAAGAAATCCAAGCTATTCATAGCCATATGGGGGGAAAAAGTGCTCTAAACCATTAATAATTAGAGAAATGCAAATCAAAACAGTTCTTAGTTACAACCTCATACCCATGAGATTGGTTAAAATGACAAAAAACTAAAATGACAAATATCGGAGGGGCTGTGGAAAACCAGGCACATGAATGTATTGTTGATTGAGCTGTGAACTATCCAGACATTCTGGAAAGCAATTTGGAAATAAACCTGAAAAGCTATTAAACTATGCATTCTCTTTGAACCAATAATACTGTTACTAGTTCTAAACTCCAAAGTGAACAAAGGAAGAAGAAAAAGACTCATATATACAAAAGTCTCAATTGCAACTATTTTTGTGGTGGCAAAGAATTAGAGAATGAGAGGGTGCCTATCCATTGGGAGTGAGACTGAAGAAATTATGCTATGTAAATATGATGGAATACTATTGTGGTTTAAGAAATGATGAAAAAGATGGTTTCAGAAAAACCTGAGAAGACTTGGATGAACTGTTACAAAATGAAATAAACAAAACCAGGAGAACAGTAACAGCAGTGTTATAAAGATAATCAACTTTGAAAGACTTAATATCTCTAATCAACAAAATGACCAATCATAATTCTGAAGGACTCATGATGAAGCATACTATCTACCTCCAGAAAGAGAGCTGATGAACTCAGAGAACAGATTGAAGCATATTTTCTTCCTTCTCTTTCTTTTTCTTCCTTCCTTCCTTCCTTCTTCATGGCTAATGCAGAAATTTGTTTTTTGTGACTACACATATTTGTGATATATTTTATTTTTTTTACTTCTCAGTGAGTGGGAGGAAGATAGGAGATGGATGGAGCATATTTGGAAGGAAAAATAAACTAGATTAAAAAAAAGAAATGCTTAAAGTTGGGAGATGGAGTGTCTAGTATAAAGAGACCAGTGTCACTAGATCACAGGTTATGTGAAGGGGTATAAGGTTTAAGATTAAAAAAGTAGGAGAGGGTCAGCTTATGTGAAGGGCTTCACAAGCCAAACAGATAATTTTATATCTGATATTGGAGGTAATAGGGAGTCACAGGAGTTTATTAAATAAGGGGTGGCATGGTCAGAGCTGAGAGCAGGATAGACTGGAGTGGGAAGAGGATGACATCCAGTTTTTGAACCTCGGTGACTGAGACACTAATAGGAAAATTTAGAAGAGGAGAGGGTTTTGAGGGAAAGAAAAAAGTTTAGTTTTAGACATATTGCATTTAAGATGACTGTGAGACACCTAATTCCAGATATCCAATAGACAACTGGAAGTATGAGTTTGGAGATTAGGGGAGACATCAGCACCAGACAAGTAAATGTGAGTCATTGAATCTATGGGAGCTGATGAAAGTAACAAATGAAATAGTAGCAGGGGTCGGGAACCTGCGGCTTTGAGCCCACATTTGGCCCTTTAGGTCCTCAAGTACAGCCCTTTAACTGAATTCAAACTTCACAAAACCAATCACAAAGAGATTAGAGAGCCACATGTGAAAGGACTGCTCTTGAGGACCTAGAGGGCCACATGTAGACTTGAGGGAGAAAAGATAACAATAGAATTAGTGTTAGAGAGCAAAGAGATCTGGCCCATCTCCCTCCTTCTGCAATGAAGGTGAGTAAAGAGAAGGGACTTTCTCACATGCTTAATAAACGTTTGCTAGTTTCATGGGATGTGGCTGAGGCTGCAGATCCTAGTTAGGAGTCTGATAACCAGAGAAGAAAGAGGGAAGATTTGGATAAAAGGAGCTAGGAGGGCAAAGGGGAGCAGGAAGGCACTTAGTATGTATAAACTAATCTGGCTGAAGGAGAGCTTAACACAAAGGAATGTAAATATTTTTTACTGATGTAGGACCTTTCCCTCTGTCTTTGACGTTCTTAAAGATACAGTTCCTTGCAGTATTCCTGCATCAAACGATACGTACTGTTCATGGGATCTTCACTCTAGAGCTGCAAAGGACATGAGAAGCTTTTTGGTCCTACTACCACCCCTCCCATTTTACGCCCCGATGTAATTGAAGCACATGCTTAATAAATTGGAGTAAGTGACTTCCCAAGGTACCATCAGAGGTAGCTTTTGAACGCAGGTCCTCAGATTCCAGAGCCACTATTCTTTTTTAAAAATATGTATATGTAATTAAGTTATTTGTTTTTGGCTTTCAACAATCACTAGCATAAGTTTTCAATTTTCTCCCCCCTCACCCCCTCCTCCCTCCCCAGGAGGTCATGCAATCTTATATGGGCTCTACATATATATTCTTATTAAACACATTTTTACATTGGTCATGTTGCATAGAAGAATTAAAATGAATGGGAGAACCATGAGAAAAACCAAAACCAAATAAAACCTAACAAAAGAGAAAGCAGTCTGCTTCATTCTGTGTTCTGACTCTACAGTTATTTCTTTGGATTTGGGTGGCATTTTGCATCATGAGTCCTTTGGAAATGTTTTAAGTCCTGGCTTTGCAGAGCCACTATTCTTTCCATCATTCCAGTCTACAGTCTTTCTCACCACCCCACTCCATCCTGGGTGACTTCAGTATTCTCACTTCTGACCCTTCAAACATTTCATTCTTCAGGTTCACCAAGTTTCCTGAGTCTCATGCACCCCGTCCCCTTTGCCGCTTCAGTGGTGTGTGTGTGTGTGTGTGTGTGTGTGTGTGTGTGTATGCATGCTTGTAGACTATAGCCCTTCTTATTCTGAGCCCTCAGTGAATACCATTTGTCACTCGAAAAGGAATCAGGGAACCCTGACCCCTCAGTGATCTCCTCCCCCTTCCCTAACAAAATTTTGCCTTTCCAGACTCCTATTTCCTGGCAGTGATAGGAAACCATGCCCCACTGATGATAAATCCCAGCAACGGGAGAATTAGCTGCTTCTGTTCAGAGTTCAGGGTCAAAACACAGGGAGAAGGTTGAGTCTGCAAGGACAGCGTGTAGGTGGCACAGGGGTGTCACACTGATGGTATGGAATGGATAGGATGCCATGCTTATGCGTCTTGGCATTGCCATCTTCCATGCCTGAAATTCATTCTCTCTTTACCTTTATCTTAGAATCCTTCGTTTCCTTGAATTGAGTTATAACCTTGAGTTGTCTCTCCTGATCCTCCCAGCCCATTAGAGCCTTTCCCTCTCCAAAATTTTCCTCTTATTTATTTTCTGTATTTTGAACCATAGCTCACATAGGATCCTCCATTTCCCATCTCTACATCTTTGCATTGGTCATACCCCATGCCTAGAATGCACTCCCATCTCACCTCCACCTCTGTGAGAATCCTTCCTTTCTTCTAAATTCTGTGCAAGTAGTACCTTCTATATAATGAAACCTCCCCGATCCTCTTATGAGTTAGTGTCCTCCCTCCAAATAAAATTACTTTGTATCTTTTTTGTGTATGTTTATTTATAATATACTTTCTTCTCCTCTCCCCCACTAGAATGTATACTTCTTGAAGGCAGGGACCAGTTCATTTTTAACTTTGTATCTAATGCAAGGATTCTTCACTATTTTTTGTGTCCTGGACCACTATGGCAATCTAATCAAGCCTGTGGAACCTTGCTCAGAATAATGCTTTTAAATACAGAAAATCAAATAAAGAGAATTACAAAGGAAAACAATTATAGTGAAATAAAAATGTCATTGTTGCCCCCATCCAGGTTAACAGACTTCCTGAAATCTGCCCATGGTATCCAAGACATGGTTCCTAGCATATAGCAGGTGCTTAATAAATGTTGATCGATTGAAAGAAAATAGTCCAGAAGCAACGTGGAAAAAGGAATGCCACTGTTAGCTGGAATCTAACATGATGGGGCAGCTAGGTGGTACAGCAGATGTATCACTGGGTCTAAAGTCAGGAAGACTTCCTGAGTTTAAATCTGGCCTCAGACACTTCCTTAGCCGTGTGATTCTGGACAAGTCAGCCTAATTTGCCTCAGTTTTCTCATCTGTCAAATGAGCTGGAGAAGGAAATGGCAAACCACTTCATATCTTCGTCAAGTAAACACCAAATGAGGTCATGAAGAGTCTGATATGACTGAAATGACTAAACAACCACAAAGCATGATGGAGACAGAGGGCACAATGAGGCATGCTTTAAGAAAGAATAAAGATGAATTCATACTGCTAATGGATGGTGTAACAATGCAAAGAATCATACACATTTCCTAAGGGCATACAAGCAGTTGTAATGGTGAGGCCTCCAACTCTTCCATTCTTGCTCATCACAGCAGGTAGAGACTGATGTCCCCCAGTGCAGCAAGCTGGGCCTCTAGTCTCAGCCCCATAGACCTCATGTCCTGGACTTCTTAAGATGCCATTGTCCGTGCTTCTTCTATCACCATCTCACTGGCTGGCCTTAGAAGGTTGGGTAGATCAGTGAACATCTCCGAAGAGGCTCTCCGCTTGAGGTATTCTCCATGGGCTCTGAGTTCAAGATCAAACCTCATTCCTCAGCCTTCGGGCCCTCAGTCTGCTATTATTAGATCATTCTTTATGTAATGATGGTTTTTTACCATTTCCCAAGAAGAGAGTGGGATGTTTCCAGAGCCAGTCTTGCTTACTCTGGAGGCTCCTCTGTTTAAGGTAGAGAATGAAGAGAGGGTCTTTGGAGAGCTTACTCTGCCTTCTCCATCCAGCATCTAGGGGGAAGGAAATTGTTGGTAGTGATGGATTCTCCCCCCGTTTTCTTCCATCCCCAAGGACTTCTAATTGTAGTTAGAAGTTTGTTTGTGAGGGTTAACTCATTCCAGGTCTGCCAGGGGAAAGGGTGGGAAGGCAAAATATCTTTATCTGGATTAGATTAATTATCAGATGCCCTTCAAGTGTGTAGAGAATCAAAAGAGGCAGCTCCATCAGTCTGCCTGAAGGCATTATTCCAAGCATGAGCAGAGAGCCTGGCTCCTGGACAGGGACCAGGTGGTGATGCTGGATACACCCATCCCAGCTCAACTGCCAATGTTAGAGAGGCTGTTACAAAGTTCTTTAATCCTAAGTAAGGGCCCATATTAGAAATTCTGGGTCTTCCATCAGAGTGCAGAAAAAAAGTGTTTTTGCCAGTTGTATGGGATGTAGCCCTGGGCTAGACACCAGATTTGAGTTCTAGATACGAGCCCTCCCCAGTGATCCCAGAATTTTAGAGTCAGAGGGGAACTGGTAGCCACCTGGTCCAATCTGCACCCCAAAAAAGAAACTCTACTGTCGTGTATCCTACAAATGGTTATCCAGGTCCTACCGCCTAAAAACTTCCAATGACAGGGAACTTACTACCTGAAGAAGCAAACCGTTCCACTTTGGGCCAGTTCTACTATGAGTTTTCCTCACATTGAACCTAAATTTCTCCCTTAGCTCCTAGTTCTGCCCTACGGAAACAAACAAGTCTTATCCCCCTTCCACATGACAGTCCTTCAGATTCTTAGAAGCAGCCACAGGATAGAACACACACACACACACACACACACACACACACACACACACACACAGACACACACACACAACCTATTATGTGGCACAGCAGATAGAACCCTGTGCCTGAAGTCAGGAAGACCAGAATTTACATCTGGTGTCAGATTCTTACTGGCTGTGTGACCCTAGGCAAGTCATTTAACCTCTGCCAGCCTCAGTTTCTTCATCTGTAAAATGGGGAACCTACCTCTCAGGGTTATTGTGAGGATCCAATGAGATAGTATCTGCGTAGTGCTTAGAGCAGAGCCTGACAGCAGGCCTTTTAAGTGAATGCTTATTTCCTTCCTTCTTGAAGACAGCTATCACATCGTCTTCTTTTGCCCCACCCCAGTCCTAAAAATGAGAATGGTACTCTAGATATTGTCTGAAGAGGAAATTACAGAATAGGACCATCGTCTCCTTATTTCTGGAAGTTATTTCCTTTTAGGGCAGCCCAAGATGTCATTGGCCTTTTTGGATGCCTCTTTCCTCTGTGGCCTCAAGATGAATTTGCAGTGGCCTTGCCCATTCAGCCGGGCTATTTAAACCATCCCCTTCCCGGACTTTTCTAGTGAACCCAAGAGTGTGACTTGACATTTATCCCTAGTGAGTTTCATCTTGTTATTATCCATCCCTCTATAAGTCCAAAAAAATTCTTCTTCAGCTTCCTCTACCACCCCTATTCTCTCATGTGTCCTCAATCTCTCCCCATCTAATGAGTGCTTCCCTAAAAGCTACAAACATGCCTATGTCTCCCTCACCCTCAAAGACCTTTCCCTTGATCTATCTGTCCCCGTTAACTGTCATCCCATGTTGCTCCTACCTTTAGTGTCTAAACTCCTGGAGAAGACCATCTGCAATAGGTTCTTTTGTCTCACTCAGCTCCACAGTCTGACTTCCAGCTTCATCATTCAACAAAAACCACCTTCTCCAAAGTTACTACTGATCTTGTAACTGCCCAATCTAAGGACCTTTTCTCAATCCTCACCTTTCTTGACCTGTCTGCAGCCTTTGGCACTGAGGATCTTTTGAAGGATCTCCATCTAGGTCATGGCCACCAAAGGCAGGTGTTCTCCAGGACTCTTTTCTGAATTCACTCCTCTTTGTCCTCTACATTATTTCTCTTGGTGATTTCATGAACTCCCATAGTTTCCATTATCATCTTTATGCTAATATTTCTCAGTTACTCTCTCTTCTGACCTCTAGGCTCACATCTCCAAATATATATATATATATATATATATATATATATATATATATATATTGGATGTCTTAAACTGGACATATTAAGCCGAACTATCTTAATTTAAGCTTACCATGTCCAAAACTCATCTTTCCCCCAAAATTCTCTCCTCTCCTGAATTTCCCTATAACTGTGGAGGGGACTACCATCCTCCCAATCACCAGGGTGAGCAACCCAGTTGTCATACTGAACTCATTACTCTTTCTTAATCCCCACCTCCATCTAAGTTACTGCCAAGTGCTGTTGATTTTAACTTCTCAACATCTCAAGTATACCTCCCCTTCTCCCCTCTGACACTGGCACCACCTTGGTGCAGGCGCTCATCACCTCATGCCTAGACCCATAGTTTTATAGTTAAGATTTGCAAAATACTTTACAAATATCTCATTGTATCCTTACAACAACTCAGGGTAATAGGTGCTACCATCATCTCCAGTTGGCAGATGAGGAAACTGAGGCAGATGACAGTTAAATGACTGGCCCAGGGTGACACAGCTAGACCAGATTCAAACTCAGTTCTTTCCGACTCCAGATCCCTGGGTGCCACCTGCCTTTTGGTTGTTTTTGCTCCATTAAGTATCTCCCCATTCCGAATCGCCATCAACTACATTGTCAAATTATCCTTCCTGAAGCCTAGGTCTGACCCAGTCATCTCCTATTTAATAAACTCCATTGGCTCCCCCCAGAATCCAGTACAAGAGGCTCTGTTTGGCATTCAAAGCCCTTCAAAAATCTAACCCCTTCTTACTTTTCCAGTCTTCTTATACTGCATTCCCCTCTACATACTTTGTGATCTGGTGATAGCCACTATCTTATTATTCTTTCCACAAGACTCACCTCTAGGGTTATCTCCAGTTTCTCCTATCTACATATTGTTTATACCTGGCTACTTCCCTCTCCCTCCCCATTAGATTGTGAACTATTGGACAGCAGGAAACATCGTTTGCCTTTCTCTGTATACTCACCTCTCAGCACTGTGCTTGGCACATGTTGTCATTTCAAATTCAGTCAAGTCTAACTCTTCATGACCCCATCTAGGGTTTTCTTGGCAAAAATACTGGAGTAATTTGCCATTTCCTTCTCTAGCTCATTTGCAGGTGAGGAAACTGAGGCAAACAGAGTTAAGTGACTTGCCCAGGGTTATACAGTTAGTAAATGTCTGGGGTCAGATTTGAACTCAGGGAGAAAAGTCTTCCTGACTCCAGGCCTCATGTTCTATCCATTGCATAGTAGATATTTAATAAATATGTTTTGATTTGCAATTACATTGTAAATTACATAAATCACATTTACAATTATCTCATTTGTGCATTTATAATTACATTATAAATGCATATAAATTATATTTACAACACATTGTTCTAAGCCTGTGAAGATCTTTTAGTCCATCACTTAATTAATCAAAGTGCAGAACCCAAGACCGGGTCATAAATGAGGCTTCAAGTCATTAAGGTAATAAAAACCCTGCTATTTCAAGGGTTCCTAATAGATTTTGTGCAATGAACAGAAGACTAGGGACTTCTCAGATTAATGTTTTTAAATTCATAAATAAAATATAAAGGAAACCAGCTATAGTCAAATGCATTTATCCAGATATTTTTTAAAAAACCAAGCCCAGAGACTCCAGTTGAAGAACACCTGCTCTGTTTGAAGTCTAGAGATACAGGTTTAAGGAATTCTCTGGGGCTCTCTCCTTGCTGGAAATACCGGTGGGTGCTAGGGAATGGTGTAAGTGTCCTAACCAGTTGGCTTTGCCCACTATATTTCATACCTGCGACCCAACAACACATCATACTTGGGGTCTTCTCTTCAGGGTAGTCCTGTGGTGGGTAGAAAAAGCAGAAGAGGAACAAATAGTTCTGGTTTAAACACTGTGAGCAGATCAGGATTTACCAAGGACTTTATATTTAAAGTCCTATGAATTTGACAGCGACTGATGATGTTTTACAGAAAATTCCAACATTCTCTGCCTGCTGCCGGAAGCTTTAATTATGAATCACTCTGGATGGGGGTAACAGGACAGAGCTTGTCTGTGAGCTCAGCTAGCATTACTGTCTGCTGGGGTTGTGCTGTTGTGGTTTATAATGTCTTGTCAAGTGAATTATAACCTTATGTGCATTCCAGGCCTGCTGGTCTCTGTAGATGACCTATAGAAGCTCCAGAATTGAGCTCTCCAATTCAACCCGGCCTTTTAAGCCTACCCAATCAATCAGGACATGGGCCAGAGCAGCAGTAAGTACAAATTGCTGATACAGAAAGACATCCAGCCCTCAGAGTAACTCAGTCCCTGGAACCAGCATGCACCAGGAACCATGGGGGATTGCTGCCTTCCTCCTACCCCCCTCATCACAATTCCTTGGCTCTGTCCTATTGCTGGAGGTGAGTGTCTCCTCCAGTCAGGGTATCTGATGCCTAAAATTAGACTGGAAGATTGTTGTTAAAGCTTAAGACTTTGGGGACTAATCAATTTCTCCCACCAAACCAACTCCACCCCCTAACTTCTCTGTTGCTGAGAACAAATCAGCGACTCAATAGTTATTCATGCTCCCATGCCCAGTCATTCTCTCATCTTCCATATTCAATCATTTCTCACCAGTTATTATTTATTGGCCTTCTTTCCTTCTTTCTTTCTTTCTTTCCCTTTTTTGATATTTCTTTCAAAATCACTTTGCTATCCATTGTTTTTTTCCACTGCCAAATGTTGGGTGTTAGTACATCTCCTATCATGAGGTCATTATGATGGCCACAGCTTCCCTGTGTCCTCACGCTCCCTCTGTGCGGAGCCCGTTACAAGTATTATCTCATTGGATTCTCATAACAACCCTAGGAAGGAGTTGCTATTATAATTCCCATTTTACAGTTGAGGAGACTGAGAACAGAGGTTAAGTGACTTGCCCAAGTTCACACAACTAGTAAGTATCCGAGGCTAAATTTGAACTCAGGTCTCCCTGACACCAGGCCTATAATTCCATATGTCTTGGACGGGTACTTTTTTTTTAAATTTTTTTTATTTTTATTTTTAAAATTAATTAATTTATTTAACTTTTCAACATTCATTTCCACAAAATTTTGGGTTCTAAGTTTTCTCCTCATTTCTCCCCTGCCCCCACCCCCAAATGTCAAGCATTCTAATTGCCCCTATCACCAATCTGCCCTCTCTTCTCTCATCCCTCCCTTCTCTTGTCCCCATCTTCTCTTTTGTCCTATAGGGCAAGATAACTTTCTATGCTCCATTATCTGTATTTCTATTTCCTAATTGCAAGAACAATATTCAACAGTTGTTCCTAAAGCTTTGAGTTCCAACTTCTCCCCATCCCTCCCTCCCCACCCATTTCCTTTGGGAAGCAAGCAATTCAATATAGGCTATATCTGTGTAGTTTTGCAAATGACTTCCATAATAGTCGTGTTCTGTAGGACTAACTCTATTTCCCTCCATC